>OZ037760.1:2527500-3127500 GCA_964035475.1 Salix caprea
ATGTTGAAAAAAGCTATAGTTGTGATGTGCGCGATGTATTTTATTTGTGTTTTAGTATTTTCTTGGTTACAACGTGTATGGTGTTTTTATGAGGAAGAGAGGGGATGTATTTGTGCTTCATATTCAATTTTTTCAATATTTATTTCCCACATAATACTTTTGTTAATTGGTGCTGCCTTTGTAATTCTTTTTTTATTAATATGGGTGTCCGGACTAACTTACACGTATCTTAATTAATCTCATGGGTTCTGAAGTTAACAACCATGTAAACCTCCAGTAATCATCATATTAGAACCACAATACTCGAGCCTGAGATCACAGGAGGAGCAAACCCCATAGTCCCAACTTTTAATATCAGGTCACTTATTAGATGGTTTGCCTTCATAATTCTTATTTATACTGGTAGTGAAACTCAACTTCTAAGACACTATTCTCTTTATTGTTGTTCAACGAGTTTTTAGAAATTTTTGAATTTATTTTTAGTTTTATATTATTGTTTGTGTTTTTTTTTATGTTTTATTACAATGATGTTAAAAATAAATCCCTCAAATGTGAGAGAGTAAAGGGTTTTACCCATCAATTAGTTTTTGAAAAATATATATATATATATATATATATAGTATATTTAAATAAAAGAAATATTTAAAAAAATATATCCATGGGCATAATTAATATCTTGCATGGTTGATTTAACTTTGCAAGACAACATTGGGGGATCAAAGCATCCGATCTCCATGATTCTACTAAAGCACGAAGGAGGTGGAGGTGAAGCTGACCGTCATCATTGGAAGGCATGTGCACGCATGAGGTGGCGAGACCCAATCTCTACATTATTTGTTTGATATTTTGAATATTGGAGGGTTATCAAATGGCGGCAAGCAGAGTGGAGAGTCATCCAGGTCAGTCGTCAGACTGAACTCTGGAGGTGTTAAGATGAAAGGGATTGAAGAGTCACCATCAAAGGCCAATCATTAGAACAAACAGGTGGCAATCACACCAATTCTGTTATCAATGGTTGGTTGCCCTTAATCCATAAAATCCTGCATCACAGAAATACATTTTGTTATGTACCAGAAGAATAAATTTTTATTATGTACCAAACCAATGAGCTGCTGGTAGTGCAACATCCATTGTTCTATAAATGTAACGTAACTCAGCACTCTGTAATTTACAAAGAAAGAAAATAAAGAAGAGTTAGAAACAACTTGTTTTTCAATTTTAAACTTGGTATCGAGCTAGTGACTAATGTCCATGGCATCCTCACCAGAAAATCTTTCTCAAAATGAGAACTCAGTCACCAATACACAAACAACTCAATAAGCCTCTGCTCCTTCACCATACTCTTTTATTTTGCAAAATTAGGCTCCCTTTACAATTAAATTAGACAGAGCCAACTGCTCCTTTTCACACTCTTAAGTCATCCCAGTCCTTCGTGCACATGATCTTTAAGGTTATGTTCTTGGCACCATAACTTGTCCTCCACAGTTTAAGACCACAATATCAGTGATACTTCTCCTGCCTCATCCAGGCAAGTTAATATTGCCTTCATTCTTTGGATCCGAATGGACCAAGACATTATGAGTCGATTACTTAACTCCATTTTGAGTCCATGTTTGGTCACACAGTCCGATGTAACACCTCTCGTGAAGTTTGGCACGCCCTTGAAAATCTCTTCACAACTCATTCTAAAGCTCGTACCCTTCAGCTGCATTTTCAACTCCAATCTCTTAAGAAAGGCAATATTTTCATTCTTGATTATCTGCTGAGAATGAGATCCCTTACTTAAACATTAGCCTCTACCGAACAACTCATCTCAGATGATGAACTCATACTATACATTCTTGGGGGTCTTGGTCATGATAATTACTTAGTTGTAGTCAATCTGACCTCACGCCATGATCAGGTCACTCTTCAAGAAGTTCAATACATGCTTCAAAGCCAGGAGATGAGAGTTGAGCAACTCAATCCTCCTATCTCCTCTAATAACTCCATACCAGATGCAAATCTAGCCACACAACTTCGTAAATCTCTCACCCTTCAAGGCTTTAATGACAACTTTTCCATCTCATCCGGTCGTAATTTTGCTTCTGGAAGAGGTCACGACAGAGGAAGGTGGAGCAAAGGCAATCGTCCTCTCTGTCAGCTGTGTAATTGACCTGGCCACGTAGCCCTAAAATGCTATCATCGTTTTGACATTTCCTATCAAGGACAACACAATTTCACCAATGTTCAACACTCAAATGATTCTTTCCCTGACTAGCAACGATCCAACAAAGATATTCAGCAAGCTTACTATACAACATCAAATGACACCAACTAAGATAATGCCTGGTACTTGGACAGTGGAGCCACAAACCACATCATTGCATATCCTTCCAACCTGCATCACAAATCTGAATACAAAGGTAATACTCATTTGCTCATAGGTAATGGACAAACTCTTCCCATCACTCATTCAGGTCACAGTCTTCACAACTTCAATACACAGTTTTCTCTAACCTTAAACGACATACTTTATGTACCTCAAATTGCTAAAAATATTTTATCAATTGCCAAACTAACAAATGATAACCCCATATTTGTTGAGTTTAATAATACCTACTACATTATGAAGGGTCGAATTACAAAAAAGGAGGTGCTTTGGGGAGTACTAAGTGAAGGCTTGTATTAGCTACAGATACATCAACATCCTGCTGCATTAAAAAATTTCAATCAAAGTTCAAATCAGTTTTAAAAAGTCTAGCGAAGTCAGTTTATTTTCAGTCCTCTATTTAGTTTATATTTGCTAAATCATCTTAATGTTCTAAGCTTGATCTATAGCATATGAGGCTTGGTCGTCCAAGTATTAATGTAATGAAACACATGCTAAATCATGAAAAGTTTTCTCCCACAACCAGTCCTACATTCTGTGATGCTTGTCATATAGGCAAATCCAAACATACACATTACAGTTCATCACTCACTACCACTCAAAAACCTCTTGAATTAATACACTTATGGGGTCCCTTTCCTATTCTTTCCAAAAATGATTATCGATATTATGTTCAGTTTGCGGATGACTTCAGTAATTTCACCTGGATCTTTCTCGTAAAACTAAAATTTGAGGTGAAAGAAACTTTATCAAGTTTTAAAACCTGGTTGAAAGAAAATTTGAAAACAAAATTAAAACACTTTAATCAGACTGAGGGGTGAATACCGCAGCCTTACATCCACTTTAGCATATTCAGACATTCATGTCCACACACTCACTCTCAAAATAGCAAATTTGAAAGAAAACACAAATATATTATAGAGATGGGGCTTACTTACCCAAGCAAACATCCCACTCAATATTGGTGGGAAGCCTTCAACACCTCCATTTTTCTCATCAATCATGTATCAACACTCTCTTTGAAACACAAGTCACCCATTGACATACTGCTGAAAATAAAACCAAATCTTAACTTCTTAAAAGTCTTTGGGTGCACTTCTTTTCCTCATCTCAGGGACTACAATCAACATAAATTAGATTTTAGATCAACCAAAGTTGTGTTCATAGGCTACAATCTTAATCATAAGGGATATCAGTGCCTATATCCTTCAGGAAGAGTCTATAACATGAAGTGTCACCTTTAATGAATCTGAATTTCCCTTTACCGTTAGCTTTCCCAGTTCCACTCTTCAAAATTTTGGTTCTCGGTCCAACACTTCAATTATTCAATATAGTCACTGGCTTTCTTTTTTATCTAATAATCTGCAAGACAATGATCATGATACATCTATAGATGATACAAGGACATCACCATTACACCCTAGAACATCTCTTCAATTCTCATCTTCAGATTCCACATCCTCTGCCAGTCATGCTCCTACTCTATCCCCTACCTCACCAAGCCAATCCATATCTCATCCTACAAATCATGCTCCTACAAATCAGCCCACAATACAACTCGAACCCATCCCACATTCCACATAGTCAACTCTTCCCTCTCACCATATGATTACCAAATCCAAACCGGGAGTCTTCAAACCCAACTCATACCTTGCCTCAATCCTCCGCAACCCACAAACACCTGTCTACATCATAAATACCCCTGAATCAATTCAAGAAGCTCTCAATGTACCATTATGGAAGAAAGCCATGGATGAAGAATATATTGGTTTAATGGATAACCATACCTGGGATTTGGTTCCACGTCACTTCAACATGCATATAATTGATAACAAATGGATCTCCAGGGTCAAATTTAACCTTGATGGATCTGTTCAACACCACAAAGCTAGACTTGTGGCCAAAGGCTTTCAACATCAACCAGGAATATATTTCTTTAAACATTCAGCCCTGTTGCCAAATCATCCACCATTTGAGTCATCCTCTCTCTTGTTGTTACCAATGATTAGGATGTTCAACAAATTGACATCAACAATGCCTTTTTGAATGACACTCTTGACGAAGAGGTGATCATGAAACAGCTTGCTGGATACATCAATGTAGACCATCCTTCCAATGTGTGTAAGCTTCGCCATGCCCTTTATGGCCTCAAACAGGTCCCCCATGCCTGGTTTGAAAAACTATGCAGCTATCTCTTGCATCTTAGGTTTCACAATTCCACACCTGACACTTCTTTATTCATCCACAACAATGGTGAGGCCCTCATGTTTGCCCTAGTTTACGTCGATGACATTCTACTCACAGGAAATCATTCGCACAAAGTGCACAACATTATCTTTCATCTTCACTCTCAATTTACACTTAAGACCCTCGGCTTGGTGACTTATTTCATTGGCTTTGAGACAAATAGGGGGCAAATGGGATTCACTTGTCACAAGCCAAATACACAATTAATCTGCTAAAAAGAACAAACATGCTTGAAGTCAATCTGTGTCCAACAACCATGAACCAAAGCAACAAACTTTATCTTCAGGATAATGAACCTTTTGAGCATGTCACTCTTTACAGAAGCATTATAGGAGCTCTTCAATATCTCACACTCAGTCAACCTGACATAGCCTTTTTAGTCAACAAGCTGAGCTAATTTTTGCAATCTCCAACTCAAAACCACTGGCAAGCTTGCAAACGCATCTTGAGATATCTAGCTGGATCTGTTAGTGAATGCATCTAATTTACCAGTGCTCCTACCTTGTCCATTAAAAGCTTCTGTGATTCAGACTAGGCCACCTCACTAGATGATCGAAGATCCACATCTGGCTATTGTGTATACCTTGAGGGCAACTTAATCAACTGGAGTTTGCGAAAACAAAATCAGTGGCAAGGTCAAGTACTAAAACCGAGTACAGAGAACTTACTTAAGCAAGCATAAAGATTACGTGGCTAAACTCTCTATTATCAAAAATTGCAATACATCCTAATGAACCAACAATAATTTGGTGTGACAATTTAGGAGTTAGAAACTTGCAGCCAATCCAGTTTTTTCACTCAAGAACAAAGCATATTGAAATCGACATCCACTACATAAGAGATAAGGTTCTAAGCAGAGAAATAGAAGTCAGGTATATACCTTCTCAAGAACAAGTTGTTGACATCCTCAAAAGCCCCTCACGCTTAAAATCAAGTTGGTTGTTGTTCACTCACCACATCACAGCTTGAGGGGGCATGTTAAGATGAAAGGGATTGAATAGCCGCCATCAAAGGTCAAACATTAGTACAAACAGTTGGCAACCACAACCAATTCTGTTCAATGGTTGGTTGCCCTTAATCCCTGAAATCTTGCACCACAGAAATACATTCTGTTATGTACCAGAAGAATAAATTTATGTCATGTACCAAACTAATAAGTTGTTTCCAGTGTAACAACCATTGTTCTATAAATGTAACCTAGCTCACCACTCTGTAATTTAGAATGAAAGAAAATAAAAAAAAGGAGTTAGAAACAACTTATTTTTCAATTTTAAACTGGAAGGGAGGTAGTTATTGCTAAAACGTGCATTCTTTAGAAACACAAGGGTCATAAAGCAAGTAAACTTTTCCTCGGTGTCCCTTGCTTGTTTGCTATACATAGATACATACATACATACATATGAAAAACATATTTAATAAACAATGATTTCATAAAATATATCTTATTTATAACCTATTACCTAATAAAAAAATAAGTTTTTATAATTTGTTTATTAAATTTTGAGTATCCTTATAAATATCAATTATCTAACTATTATTCATTATTTAATAAAAAGACTAAATAGTTAATATATTTTCAAACTATATATATGTGTTTATGTTTTATGTTAATATTAAGATATGAATGTATCATATTGTATTAAAAAAATTAAATGTTTTAAAAATATATATTTTAAGTTAAATTTAAATAAATCTCACATCAAATTTAATAATATTCAAAAATTATTTATTATTCTTTAAATAAATAAGTATTCACATATTCAAGCCCACTCTAATTCAAGATCTTAAAGTTTCAGTTTCTAGTGGTATTCTAAACTTTTGTCTCATGTTTTGATATATATATATATATATATATATATATATATATATATATATATATAGTGTCACAAATACCAATTTTCTGTGTAATTTCTTCTCTGATTTCTTGAATTTCAAAAGAGGAATTCCATCCTCTAAATACATGTACAAAACCCTAATTTACAGTCTACAATAAATGTCATATATTACTATTACAATTTGATTTCCATATATTATGGATATGTTGTAAATTCTATGACCTCTTGCCATATATACATTATTGAGACCCCCCTCAAATTGATGTTGTCCGATCAAGAAGCATCAATTTGTCAATTATCAGTTGATGTTGTGGCCGAGGCAAAGCCTTCGTAAAGACATCAACAGTTTGGTGTTCAGTGGAAATATGAGGTAATGTAAGAACATTATGATCAAGAGCTTCACGAATATAGTGATAATCAACTTCAATATGTTTGGTGCGTTCATGAAACACAAGATTAGTAACAATTTAAATAGCACTTATGTTATCAGCATGAAGCGGTGTAGGAGTGTGCTGAGGAAAACCAAGTTTACATAAGAAACCCTGGAGCTACACAATTTCAGAACATGCAAAGGACATATCTCAATACTTAGATTTTTTGGAAGATTTTGAAATAAGCTCTTGCTTTTTGTTTTTCCATAAAATTAAAGCATTTCGAAGAAATATACATCATCCCGTAACAGACCGCTGCCCAATCTGCATCACTATAACTTGTTAATTGTAATGAAGTATCAACAGGAAAAAATATCCCTATCCCAGATGTACCCTTAAGATAACAAAAAATTCGTTTGACTGCAGTTAGATGAGGTTAACGAGGAGATTATAAAAAATGACTGACTTGTTGTAATGCAAAAGAAATATCTAGTCGAGTAATGGTTAAATAATTCAAACTGCACACCAATTGTCTGTATATGAAAGGATCAAACAATAGATCACCATCATTCTGAAAAGGTTTTAAATTAATCTCGAGAGGTGTAAGAACACTATTTCCTGATTCAAAACCATCCAAAAGAAGAATCTCTTGGGTGTGTGCTGATATAAAAATATCCCATCAGACATAGAGTGCACCTGTAGGCCAAGAAAATAATGGAGGTATCCTAGATCCTTCATATGGAATGCAATTTTAAAAGAACGCTGTAAATTCTCAGAGTGGAATCTCACATCCTGTGATAATAATATCATCCACATATACCAAAAGAACAACAATATCAGTAGTACTTTGCTGAAGAAACATAAAGGAATCATATTGACTCTGAATAAATTTAAGATCTAAAAGAGTAGTGTGAAACTTTTCGAACCATGCTCGGGGTGCCTGTTTTAGACCATACAAAGAACGTTTCAACCAACAAACTTTATCGGATGGCTGAGTAAATATAATAGGAGGAGTCATATAGATCTCCTCTTTCAGATCTCCATGTAAAAATGTGTTTTTTACATTCATTTGATGAAGTGACCATCTCTTGGAAGCAACAATTACCAAAATAGTTTGTATGGTAGTCATTTTAGTCATAGGTGCAAATATCTCCTCATAATTAATATCATATGCCTAACAATATCCAAGAGCAACTAACTGTGTTTTATACCGCTCCACAGACCCATCAGGTTTTAATTTGACAGTGTATACCCATTTGTAGCCAATATGTTTGATTCCACAAGGACAAGAGACAATATTCCATGTGTGATTATCCTGAAGAACATGAAGTTCTTCTTTCATGGCTTGTTCCCAATACTACCAGTAGCAGTGGATGAGTATCCATACTTGTTTGGAGTGTGTGAAATTTGAGATGATTGTCTTGGTTGATGATGATGACCAGATGTCGGTTCCGTGTTCGGAAGGGGCAAAGTGGATGGTAGACGTTTTTGATATACAATTCCTGACTTAAAACGTTCAAAGTGGTAAGACGGACTATCATCATCAAATATGGGAAGCTAGATAGAGGTGGATTTTGTAGAGGGACAAGACGGAAAAAAATGTTGATTCTCAAAGAAAATCACATTTCGAAAGATACGATTTCTATGGATATTTTTGTCATAACACACAAAACCTTTATGAGAATTACTATATCCTAAGAAAGCATAACGAGCAGCTTGGGCTGTAAGTTTATGACGTTCAGTAAATGGTAAGTGAAAAAAATAAACACATCCAAAAACATGGAGAGAATCATACTCAGGAATAACACCAAATAAAATAGAGTATGGAGATTCAAATTTTATAACTTGAGAAGACAAACGATTAATTAGATGAACAGCTATTGACAACACTTCTACCCAAAATCAAGTAGGTACTGCAGAATCAATTAGTAAGGTACGAACAATATCTAAAAGATGACGATTCTTACGCTCAGCAACTCCATTTTGTTGAGTGTAAAGACAAGATCTTTGAGAGTGTATACCTTTGTTTTTGAGATATTCCTTAAATTCGTTGGACATATATTCCCCCTCAGAGTCAGAACGTAGAATTTTAATGAGTAGAAAATTAATTTTCAACAAACGCAACGAAAGCCTAAAATGTTGAGAACACGTCAACTTAGATCGAAGAAAATATATCCAAGTGAAATAATTAAAATCATCAATAAACGTGACAAAATATTTATACTCAGAGAGAACAGGGCTCACTCCCCATACATCAATATGAATAATTTCAAAACATTTAGAAGCTTAGTTGACTTGTGAAGTAAATGATAATGATTTGCTTTTTCCCAATTTGCAAGAACTACAATCCAAAAATTCTGTTAAAAAAGAATTTTTATTCCCCAAATATCCATGTCTCATAAGATGAGTCAATACATTAGAATTGGAATGCCCCAATTTCTTATGCCAAAATTGATGATTATTAATGATAGTAGAATAAGCACAGGAATTAATACTAAAAAAATGTATTGGAAATAAATGTCCCACTTTAGGCCCCTTTGCGATCACCTTTCCCGGCACTTGATCTTGCACATAACAACCATTACGATTAAATCGAATTTCACAATTATTTTCTACCATTTGCCCAACAGAGAGTAAATTTGTAGATAATTTTGGTGACACAAAAATATATTCAAAATACAACCTCAAATCACCAATCGACGAAATCGACAAATTATCACCATTTGCTATCTGTATATGCTGATTACCCATGTATATTTGCACATTACACAACACTTTTTCACTGTTTGTCATATGATTTGATGTTGCTAAATCCATTAAATTTAGCCATAAAAGAATTAAATTTAGTCTTCTTACCTTGAAACCCAAATGCCGAATCCATTAACCAATTTTTATCATATGTCAAAGCCACAGAAGAATTAAATTTAGTCTTCTTACCTTGAAACCTAAATGTTGAGAGGGCAGAGACGATCATCTGATGCACCATCTACGACGTGAGGGCTGTCGATGAAGAGCTCATCGTCGACGAAGATTCTGGTGTCGATGAGGATGAGACAACTGTGGCATCCATGGAAGTAGTACCCAAATTCATCTGAACAGTAAGCCCTATCCCTTGTCGATTTTATGGTCGCAGACGATAGTGCTTGATAACATGCCCCTCTTTCTTACAATAATTGCAAAACTTCTTGCTGCAATTTCTAGCGATATGCCCACTTTCCTTGCACTTAAAACATTGCACACCAACACCCCTTTATCGTCCCTTTTCCTGAGCCATGTATGCCATGTTCACCATTTCTGTAGCAGTCGGCTGAGTCAACTCGTGTTGAGTGGCAAGTCGTTGTTCTTACCATAATAGCTCCCCCAAACAATCATCCAAAGGAGGTACTAGGTTTCGATTAATCAAGCTAGCTCGCACAATCTCAAATTATGGCCGGAGCTTAATCAAGAACTGGTCTTTCTAGCTTTCGGCATGAATAAGGCGCAATGTCTCTAAACTTTCCTTTGGTACTTTAGAGTAAATTATACCAGTATATTCACTCCATAGGTTTATAAATCCTGCATAAAATTGTTCGTTTGTAGTTGGCAATACTCAATTCAACTTAAAATTTTTTAGACGAATTGTTTTGAGAATAAATGCATCGGAAGTAGTCCCAAATCTCCTTCCCTGTGTCAAATGATCTAAGATTATTAATCATATGGGGTTCAATAGACCCCAGTATCCCGAAACAATTTTGACATCTTTGGTAGACCAAGCAACCAACTCTTGTGGATCGATTGGGGTTGTTGATGATCCATCAAGATGCCCTCATAATTCCTTCCCTTTCACAAACTTCCAAAATTGAAATTCTCAACTAACATAATTTTTGGCATTAAATCGAGTGAGAAAAGTCTCTCCAGACATCTTAGAATCACACAAAAAATTCATAAAATATTGAAGAAAAGAGTGAAGATTTAGATCAGAATTATTGACTCTGGTACCATGTTAAGGAACCATCTCACCTAAAAACATAAGTTGTTAGGTGAGACTCCATATATGTTTTATATTATTCTCTGACTCTCTCCTCATGATTTATATTATTCTCTGACACTCTCCTAAAGTGAAAGCCGTTTGAGCTTGAAACTTGTATAGGCCCATACTACATTGTGCTTGCTTTTTATCAAATAAAATGGGGGTGGTGAGATTTGAACTCGTGACCATTGGGCCAACAAAACTCTGATACTATATCACAAATACCAATTTTCTGTGTAATTTATTCTCTAATTTCTTGAATTTTAAAAGAGGAATTTCATCCTCTAAATACAGGTACAAAACTCTAATTTACAGTATACAATAAATGCCATATATTACTGTTACAATTTAATTTTCATATATTATGGATATGCTGTAAATTTTGTGATCTCTTGCCATATATACATTATTGACAAATAGTTTATTTACATGTTCCCCGTCGCGGGTTGAACGTTGTTTTTAATTTTTTTTTATTAAAAATACAAATATAAATCTTGGTAAGACAATAAATCTTTTATCTTGGTTGTAATAATAATAAAAAATAATAGTAATATTAATAATGATGTTAATAATAATAACAATAATAATTTATTATAATAGTTGTAGTGGTTATGTTATGAGTAATTACAATGATGATAGTAATAATATCAATAATTGTGATAATAATATCAAGAATATCAATAATAATAATAATAAAAATGATTATAGTGATGTTATTAACGATGATGATGATGATAATAATATTAACAACAACAACAACAACAACAACAACAATAATAATAATAATAATAACAACAATGATAATAGTAGTAGTAGTAGTAGTAGTAGTAGTAGTAGTAGTAATCATAGTTGTTAATTCCGTTCCCTTCCGGCCAGAACGGCTGGAACGTTCCGTTCCGTTCAAAAAACCGAGACAAAACGGCGTTGTTTTCGTCTCGGTTTTAATTCCAGCCCGTTATGGAAATTCCGGTCAAATTCCGCCCGGAACGCCTCGGTTCCGTTCCGGGCGTGCCGTTCCGGGTTCAAAATCTATTTTTTTATTTTTTAAAAATTATTTTTGACATCTATACATCAAAATAATTTCAAAACACCAAAATATTTTAAATAAAAAAGAATTCAAATTTTAATTATGCTTGTTAAATTAATATTTTATTATATATATATATATATAATTAATTATATATGAACAGTACGACACCGAAACGGCACGCCGGAACGCTCTGAAACCGGAACGTTCCGTTCCAATCGAAAAACCGAAACGGTGACCGGAACAGTATTGACAACTATGTTAGTAATAATAATTGTGGTTATAATAACAACAAGATGATGATAATAGTAATAAAAAGGTAATATTAGTTATAGTTGTAGTGATAGTAATTATGACAAAAATATAAATAATAATTATTATTATTATAACAATGATAATAAAAATAATAGTATAGTAATAATTATGATGGTGATGATAATAATACTAGTAGTAGTAGTAATAATAATAATAATAATAATAATAATTGTGGTTATGATAACAACAACGATGATGATAATAGTAATAAATATAAAAAAGATGGTAATATTAGCTATAATTGTGATGATAATAATTATAACAACATTATAAATAATAATTATAACAATGATAATAATGATAGTTATATTAATTATAAAAATAATACCAATAATAATTATAATATTGCTTATTGATAGTAACAGGAATGATAATAGTTTAAATAATAGTGACAATATTAGCAATAATAATAAGAATAAGAATAATTATTGTGATAATCCATCACTCGATGATATATATGTTAGGAATTGAGTCTCATAACTTTTTAATGTATGATATTTTTAATTTAACATCCCAAATTAATGGTTTGAAAAGTTTATGTGACTTGATGTTCTCTTTTAATTTTTTTTCTTTATTTTCTTATAATTTTATAGTTCAACATTAGGTTTTGAAAAGAAGAAAAAAAGTCATTCAATTTTTTCTTAAACCTATTAAATAAATCAATTGATATCGAGTTAGCTCTTATATATTTTATTAAAACCACTACAATTTTTATTATTATAATGATTGGAATAGCAAAAATTATAAACTTGTTTTGAAGGATAAAATTAAAAACTATAAAAACTTTAACAAAGGGACAAGTGCAACAAAACAAAATGAAAAAATAAATAAATATTATTACTATTGAAAAAAAAACATAAATTTGATTTGAAGGACATGACTAAAAATCATAAGAACTTTGACAAAAGAGTCAAAGGAGAAAATAAGAAATAAAAAAACATACCAATTCAGAAAACATCATATACACAAATTAGAATTGAAGGACTAGATTAAAAACGAATAAAACTGTAACAAAAGAAAAAAAAACCAAAAAAAAAGATGATGGATTAAAAAACACAAACAAAGGCTAGAGATGACTTTGGAATGACTAAAACTATAAAATGAATGAAAACAAAATTAAAAAGTAAGAAAATAAGGTATGAAATGAAAATAAAATATATGGGATAATTGAATGACAAATTTGAAAAAAGAAACTTATATAAAAGAAATTAGGATGGAATAAGAAATTAAAAAAAATAAAGATTGAAATTAACAAACAACAAGCAAAGAGGATAATTGTGTACTTTAATTGTTGAGGAAAAAAAAACAATCAATCACTAACAATAATTTAACAAAAATAAGACTACTATACACATCACAACATATGAAAGAGGCTACAACTTCACATCTAAGGAAACTACGAATTACTATATATGACAATCAAATGACATGGACACTATCTAATCGTTATCATGTTTGGAACATGCGTCAACAACTCTTCGATTAAAAAACATAAAAAATACCAACACACCCCAAGCTCCTCTTAATTACACAAAATATCACATGAGAAATACCAAAATACCTCTAAAGGCAAAAAAAAATTTTGCCTTTCATTGCACATAAAAAAAAACAAAAAAAATTGAAGTACTCTTATCCAACAACTCAACATTTATTTGATCTCAGGGGCAAAAACAAATCATAACTGTAACGAATCTTGTGAGAAGTTAAGAAAGCTTTTGGTCAACAATTCTATTTTTTTGTTGGTTCTGGGTTAAAAAAATATTTACTTTGTTAAAGATTAGGAAAAACTACCGAGCCAACTGAAAAGACCAAAAAACCAAAAAAACAAAGGCTTAAAGATTCGTAACTCAAGAATAAAAAAGTAATATATTGTATAGTACTCTTTCACTTATCTATTACTGGATTGAGTTGAATTAATTATTTATAGTTTGTTTTGTTCAAAATATTCGTTTTAAGTAAAATAAAGGCAATTAAAAAATATATTTAAAAGTAAATTTAAATTTGAAGTATAGCTTATACTTTATTTCTTGTAGGATTTTCTCATTTCTAAACATAATTTTTGTTGTTGTAAAAGTATAGTCTAAATTATTTTATGAAGCATATAGATCAAACCATTATATTAAATTTATAGGTTTTCATGAATTCTTGAGTTTTACTTTAATTTTAGAAAAACAATTGGAAAAATCATTTTGTTTTTTTCAAAATTATTTTGAAAATAAAAATATTTTGAAATGAAATCTATACTGAGAACATAATACTTTTAAATCATGTTGAGTTATTTCCCAAATAGTTTTGCTTTTATATAAGCATGTTGAGTGTTTTATCCATAATTGTTTAGAATATAATTATTATTACAATATTAAAATATGCTTGATGGTGACAATGTTGTGCCTAAAAATATTAGTTTGCTAGGGAATTGCTTCTCCTTCTCGATCATATTTCAAATCTAATTCTTGTATTTTTTTTTTATAGTTCTACAATATATTCTTTAAACAATATTTTTTATTTAAAAAAATCTTATATTATTTTTATGTATTTTTATATGATCTTGATATACTGATGAAAAATATTAAAAAAAAAGTATTATTTAAAAAAAACGAATAAAATCAGCAAAAAATCAGAAGCATCTACAACTACATTTTTAAATATCTATCTGTCAATTTATCTATATCTATATCTATATCTATATATATATATAAAGCCCAAAAGGAAAGGAAAGAGGGGGCCCAGATTCTCTCATATTCTCTCACGATCACTAGTTACACGACTGTCTCATTCACCTCGTGGCCTCTGTTGCTTCATAAACCTCACCATCACTTTACAAAATCTTTATTCTTTGTTTTTCAGTTTTGTTGTTAAAATCAAGGAAGAGCAAACCAACTTCTTCACTCTCTTCTCTCATGGCCTCCCTCATCGAGTCTTGCTGGCTGGTACTCCCTCTTTTTTAAATTTTTGCACCAACCAATGCCTTTTTCTTCCTCTTCATTTTGTTCTTCTTACGGGGAGATTTGATTTCTCTGGATCTGTATGTATTTGCTTACTTGTAATGTAAACGCTGTGATGATTTTTTAAGCTTTACTGCATAAGCTAAGTGAATGAGGGGGTAGCTGCATTTTTTCAGATCTTTTATGGCCTGGCGTGGGGAGGAAAATGGGGTTTTGGGAAATAGAATAAAATAACATTTGTGATGGATATTATTTGATTTCACATTGCCTGTTGGTCATTTTGATATTGAGATCTCTGTAATTCATTTTTTTTATCACTCTAAATGTTTTTCTTGGTAAATGTTATTTTGGTTTAGTTATTAAATTCCATGCGGGATTTTTTTTGTGATGGAAGAAACCTTTGGCTGATTTTGTTATTTATATATAAGCATGTGACTGCAAATTTTATTTATGGAAGTATTAGAATTTAACATGAAAATGATATAATGGAAGTGTTTTTTTTTTTCCCCGCTAAGCTTATAGGACCAATGGTTTTCTTTTCGATGCAGTATTTGGTCACGCATTTCAGCGATTTCCAGTTGGCATGTCTTGGAAGTTTCTTTATTCATGAAAGCGTCTTCTTCTTGTCTGGACTTCCTTTCATATATCTTGAAAGGGCTGGATGGCTGAAAAAGTACAAAATCCAGGTTGCTCCTTTTCTGCTTTGCTCTCATTGCAATTGTTGACTTGAATTTGATGTAAAGGGTCAGCATGGTTGATCTTAATCTGCATTGCCATTGCAATGCCTTTAGTTTCTCTTTTGTTAAGGTGAATTAGTGACGCTGTGAAACTTTTTTCCCGAACATTTGCATCCCCAAAAGTGGTGTCCTTTAGTCTTGTTGCTAATTGTTGGTTGCATGCAGATGAAAAACAACACTACTGCATCTCAAGAGAAATGTATTATTCGCCTACTTTTATATCATTTTGGTGTTAATCTACCAGTTATGCTGGCCTCCTATCCTGTCTTCAGACACATGGGCATGCAAACTAGTCTTCCATTCCCGTCCTGGTATTTTCAGGTTCTTTATATCCTAAAGCTTTTTTTAGCCAGACACTATTGTGTCTGATGCTATAGTTGTGAAGCGATATATTGCTATCCTTTTATTTATTTTTTGGATAAAATATGTTATTAATTGTTTCTCATACTATTTTCATCACTTTTGGAGCATAGTTAAAGATTCTGTTTTTTTCCCCCCTGCAGGAATGTAATTCTAACACAGATAACATTCTACTTCATCCTGGAAGATTTTATATTCTACTGGGGACATCGGATGTTACACACAAAATGGCTGTACAAGCATGTGCACAGTGTTCATCATGAGTATGTAGAGAGTCCCAAGTGTTTCTCTCTGGCATAATTTTTTTTACCATCGTTATCGGCTAGGTGCTTTTATGTTGTGCTTAAAGTTTTTAATGTTGTTAAATGTGCAGATATGCCACACCATTTGGATTAACTTCTGAATATGCTCACCCTGCTGAAATACTGTTCCTTGGCTTTGCTACCATTATTGGTCCTGCCATCACTGGGCCCCATCTGCTTACTTTGTGGTTATGGATGGTACTAAGGGTCCTGGAGACGGTTGAAGCACATTGTGGTTATCATTTCCCATGGAGCCTCTCCAACTTCTTACCTTTGTATGGAGGGTGAGTGTTTGTGAACCTCTATGTTTTACGTTCATTTATACTGTAATCTCTGACATTTGTTTCAAAAAATTTCCAGTGCTGATTTTCATGACTACCATCACCGGTTACTGTATACTAAATCTGGAAACTACTCGTCTACTTTCACCTACATGGACTGGTGAGTTTTAGCCCCCTCAGAGCATTATCATTATTTCTGTTATGTGGTTTGACTTTAATCTATGATAACATTTATTTGAGTCATATGCGGCTGACACATTAAAGTTTGTGTAAAAGGCTAGAAGGCCTGCTCTACTCCTTGTCTGGGTATTCACTCTACAAACAGTCACCTGGGTTGCACTCTGACTTTGCACAGCTGGGTTTCTTTGCTCGCTTGTTTTTTAGGTTATTATACTTGTCCCAGCTTTCCCAGGTTGTAATAGGCTTGTAAAATGTCCTCTCCATTACGTAGACTTACCATACTAAAAGGTCCCATACTAAAAGGTCCTCTCCATGTCACTTGCCCTAATTCACTTGTATCCTTGTTAATTGAAATTATCTCAGTCCTGCCTATTGTAAACTCATAAAATTCATTTGAAATCCATTGAGGTGGTCTTTGCTAAGATATCAGCAGATCAGTCATCCATGCATTTTTCAAAACCTCCTCTTTGATCCATAAGGTTTTTCCTCAGCTTTTGCATCACCAAGTGTGGCAATCTGAGTACTTTTAGCAATTATGGCCAGATTCATGCCCTTTATCTTGATGTAGATGTTAGTTCAGTATAATGCTAAGACTTGCAGGTCATGTGTCAAAAGCCCCAATTTATATGGTTTTTGACCATATTGACGTTGACTCGGGTACTTTAGATGACTTTTTTTTTCTTGTGGGGAGGGGGTTGTATCAGTTGTACCATTGTTTGACTCCAGTCCATTATCAATTGCATGTGTGGACTATAAGGTAATCCGATAATATTCTTATCACCCTATGCTTTTATGATCCTGTAGACCCCTTTCAGTAGAGAATGTTCTGCATAAAATCCGCCACTTTCATTTACTGTGTTATTTCGATGGAAACTATTTCGTTTATTGCTCTTAGTCATGCTTGTTGCACGTGCATCACTAGTTCTTACCACCAGTTACAATGTAAAGAGAATTTGCAGAACATGATATGCATAAACTATGCACAGTGACTTGCTTTCCGAGGACGATCATTTGTTACGATTGTTTATGATGCAAGTGAGAAGCATAACTGGCATGTTCTTTTGCTGCCAGGGTTCATTTGCTCTTTCATAATTGCCAAACGTCCAATTTCATACTCCATTGTGTGGGAAATAGTAGCATAGTTTCTACTGACCATGATGTGATGGGTTTTTTTCCGGCTCTTTTATACTGTCAGGGTATTTGGTACCGATAAAGGTTACAGAAAGTTGCAAGCATTGAAGGATGGTGGAGTGGAAAATGGCGGCAAGCAAATGTAATGTAGAGAAGATTCTTTTCATATTTGATTGACATCAGATAATTTGATCCTGATTTGAGGGCATCTTTGAGAAGTCCTGTGTCCCAAGCCTTTTCTCCATGCGCATCCACCACCTTTGTTTAGTCCATGCTCATGTTACAGCATGTTGATATACTGTTAATCAGTGGAAAGCTTTTTCCAGGCATTTTGTGTTCATACTCTCTGCATAAATGGAGTTTCTGTCTAATTTAAACCTTTTTGTTTGAAATTATTCAGAAGCATCCTTTCCTCTAACTGTGCTGGATCCCAGTTCCTTATAGGCCATTTTCTAAGTGTTCTTTCCCTTGATTCACCTTCATTTGACTCTTGATTCAGATATCCAGCTAATTCAGTTGACATCATGTCCGTCCATTTTCAACTTGAATGTTCTGAAATTTGTGAGAGCCAATGCGTGGCCCTTTATTTGTTTATTATTCATCTCATAATCTTAGGAAGAAATGAGTGAGGGCGTCCTAGTTATGAGTTCTTTTTTTGGGATGCATACTCTTATTATTTTATTTATTTATTATGGTTTAAAATGAACTCCATGTTTAAATTTTAAAACTTAAAAAATGCATCTGTATATTTCAATGTAACTAAGTTAGCGTATAGTGAATTCGATTTAAGTTTTAAGAATGGTTTAGTATTTATTTACATTTAATTTTTATGGTTTAAAATGGTTTAGTTTTTATGTTAATTAACAATCAACCAAAAAGGGATGCACTCTTACCTTACAACACCACACCAAACACTAATTATTTTAATAATATTTTTTTCCTTTTGAAATCTATGTTTTCTTTTTTAATTTTATATTTTAATATTTAATTCATTGAAGATCATACTTTATTATTTATCATGGTTTGCTTTATGCATGATTAACTCAGTCTCATTACTTGTTCATGGGTTTGGCACATTAGATTTTTTTTTAATTATTTTTTATTTTATTCTTTAACATTGAATTAATTATGAATTAAATTTTATAATTTATTTTGATTTGTTTTTTATAAGGTTATTTTAGTATGTTGACTTAGATCAAATTTGACAAGTTAACCCAATTCATTCAAGTTTTTATTTTTATTTTTCCAAGTGTTCTCAATTTCACCCTTGAACTTTGATTTGATTACAAATTAGGCTTCATAATTTCTTTTAGTTTTTTTTTTATATTATATTGATCTTATGACACGGATCACGTGTTTTGTGGGTTAATTAAGTAGATTCAAGTCACTTTATTATGTTTTTATTTTTAGATTATTTTTTCCAATTTCATCATCCATATAACGAGTTTATTGAAATTAAGTTTTATAGTTTTTTTTTCATGGAGTTATTACAATCTCGTAATCTTGATCGTGAATTTAACAAGTTAACTCAAGTTGATTTAGATTTTTATTTTTATTTTTATTTTTATTTTCTATGAGATTATCCTAATCTCATAGACCGGATCACGAGTTTGACTAATTAACAAATGTCATTTTTTTTTTCCAATTATATTCTTCAGTATTTAGTTTATTAGAAATTGAACTTCATAATTTATTTATTTATTATTATAGTGTTATTATGGTCTCATTATTTGGATAGTGTATTTGTAGGTTAACCTCTTGTTAGTCAAGATTAATTCAATATGTTGTTAATTTAATATTTTTTTATTTTTATTCCTCAACACTTTATTAGAAATTGAAGTTCATAACTTATTTATTTATTTATTTATTATTATGGTGTTATTATGGTCTCGTTATTTGGGCAGTGTATTTGTAGGTTAACTTTTAGTTAATCCAGATCAATTCAATATGTTGTTATATATATATATATATATATATATATATATATATATATATATATATATATATATATATATTATCTTGGATTCTTGTGAATCAAATTATGTTTTTACTGATTGTTTGGATTTGTTTTGATCCGATAAAGTTAATTAAATAACATTAGATCAATCTCACCATGATTTTATTTATTTAGTTTACAAGATAAACATTAACAATGTTGGATACTGTTTTTGTATGTTAAAACACTGATACAACCTCTAGCCTAATACATACCAATTCTAGTGATTCGCCTCTTTCTCATGAATATCAACTTGTTTAAAATATTATTAAATATAATTTTTTTATTTATTTTATCATTCATGAGTAAAAGATATTTACTGACATTTTAAATAAAATGTAATAGCTCAAATGACAAAACTAAAAATAAAGTATTTTATATTTTATGACATCATTGAATATATATTTTTATACGGTTGATAATGGATCAAATAGGAAAAAAAAAAAGAAAAAAATTATTTTACTTTTAACATATATCAATGTCAAATTTACATATTAAGAAAAATAATAATTATATATTTTTTCACTATTGTTTATATTGATTGTTGTCATTAATAGTAATATAATTATCCTACTTATAAAACATTGACTTGTCAAGTTCAAGTTCATGGCTCGGTTCAGGTTTTAAAAAATAAATAAATGATTTTTCCAGTCAAAACCCTTGTTAAAAATATATTGACTTTTTAATTTGCTAAAATAATTTTCTTATCCTCTTAAAAAATAATTTTGGAGTTGACTTTCCTGACCATTAATCTTGGCCGAATTAGATTGACACCTTAATCAAGTTTTAAAACTATATATATATATATATATATATATTAAAATATTTTTTTTTTATTAAAATTCATTTTTAATACCTGCATATCAAAATATATATTTTTTTAATTTCACAAACAATACTTCGAATTGAACAAATCCCTCTCTCTGTTGCCTAAACTAAAGATGTAAAATCCGTTCCGTTCCGACCGTGCCATTCCGTTCATAAAACCGGGACAAAACGACGTCGTTTTTGTCCCGGTTTTAATTCCGGTCGGTTCCGGAAATTCCGGCCGGAACGCCTCGGTTCCGTTCTGGGCGTTCCGTTCCGGTATCAGAAAAAAAAACGACGCCGTGAATGTATTCATCAAAGTAAACCAGAGAGACAGAGAGAGAACGTAAATGAACAACTCAAAGCAAAATATCTAAGACCCTGGACCACACGTGCCTCGCACTTTAGAGATTCAAGTGGTGGTGTAAACTCTCAACTCCCTTAGCAGATCTTCCATGGTTTCCACAAAGAGATTCAAGCTCCTCACAGGTGGGATGTGCAGAGTTAGAGGCACTATCGAGGAAGGGTGGGGCAGTAGCAAGCAAAGGGAAGCCAAGGGAAAGTGAGGGGACGACGCAAGCAAAGAGAAAGTGGAGAGGGGGTAGGGTTAGGTTTTTATAATTTATACTAATAATAATAAATGGGGTAGTAGGGTTTGTGGGTTCTTATAATAATAATAATAATAATAATAATAATAAAGAAGGGTTTATAGTTGTAACTTCACGTTACAACTAACTGTAAGCTTTTATATATATATATAGCGTCAACTTTGATTTTATAAAAAATAAAAATTATATTTTGTTTTTTAATTTTTTTCATATATATATATATATATATATATATATATAATTAATTAAATATGAACAGTACAAAACCAGAACAGCACGCCAGATTACACCGAAACCGGAACAAATTTTACAACTATGGCCTAAACCAACCAAACCCTCAAATGTCTATTTTGAGCAATTCAAAGGAGGGCTGCCTCCATTGCTACAGCAAGAAAGTATAATCATATAGTGGTTGGAAATTTATGAAGTGCCGTCTCCCTCGACCATCTCTATCTTTTAATTTCACATTTAATTTGTGCAACTAAGAAATAAATGCTCACGAAAAAAGAGAGGAAAAAAATGTTAAAAAATAATCGTTTATATCCACTAAACTTGTTTATTAAAATTAATAAAAAAACAGGTGATATTAAATTAATAAAATAAAAAAAATGATTATGCATGATTGAATATGTTAAAAATGTTATTTTAGAATAAATCTTGCTTGTATAAATAAAATAACAAAAAATGAAAATTGAAAAAAAAATTAATGACAAGTTTTAATTTAAAGCAAAGAATGAAAATAAAAAACACGAACTAAAATAACAAATAAGATGAGCTCCAGATCCCAATTTTGGCAGAAAATGATTTAATTTTAAAAAAAAATAAAGAAATACAGCTGGTCTCCTGATTTTCTTTGATCAGCAGCTATTTTTCTATTCCAATTTTCCACCTTCCAGAGGAAAAATAAAAAGCATTAACCCACACATCAGTTTTTTGCACTCTACCACCTGAAAACATTTAGAAAACTGAATAATAATAAAAAGAGATGATGATGATGATGATGATCATTTGATGGGTTGCTTTGCTACGTGTCTTTCCTTAAATCCACCACGACGACGCTCACATTGTCAGTACTATGCCTGGCCAGCGCCAGCTTCGTCAGCAACATCGAGGCATCAGAGCACGCCTTGTCCGATACTTCCCCGCTGCCGCTGCTGCTGGTGGTGGTGGTTATCCCCGAAACCTCATCATTCTCCACCATCCTAGCCGGACATGGAGGCGGAGAGTGTTCTTTCGCCCTCAAACACATCCGAGCGACCCCACATGCTGTCTCGTTGGACACCACGTCCCAAAGACCATCGCTTGCCAGTATTAAACAATCATCCTCGACCGACCGATCCATCGTCGTTACCTCTGGCTCGCAGCTGACATATGGTTTTAGATAGTTGTCACCTGATTCATTACGGTAATGTCAGATCCAGTACATGGTTTAGGATTTTAACTGGGTACGTGCGTAACTGTGTGTTTCTAATATATTTTACCTATGGCTCTTGACATGGCAAGAACTCCAAGAATCCTCGGCCCGTCCCAGTAGATGACCCGGCCACCCGCGTTTTGGATCCGTTTAAGCTCGTCTGGACGGTCAGGCTGTTGGCGCGAGCAATGAGGAGACCAGGCGAAAGTTGTCCGAAATAAAAATTAAAATTAAAATGGTGACATGCATATACATATAATGAAGGAGAGTGGATATTGATGGACAGACCTTGTGATCAGAAGAAAGAGGGAGAGGTTTGCCATTACGACACAAGACAGCTCGTGAATCGCCGCAGTTAGCGACAATGATTTTATCAGGAGTTACGACGGCGACCACCGCAGTAGATCCAACTGCATCGGATTCTGGAGTTTGCATTTCACACCTGCAACTCGCCCTAATCTTCATCCCTTGATTCCACGCTATCACCTCCTTGTCCATCCGTCGAAAGCTTCTTTCCATTGCGCTCTTCCACTCCTCCGCGCTCTCCACCTCCTCTCTCACCAGCTCATGCAATCTCTCCTTGCACTTTACTGCCACCTATACATAGACGAAATTCAAATGAGTTTCACATTTCATTTCTGTGTAAAAAAACCTGGAGCCCTTTCATTTGTGGAAATCGTACATGAGAACACCCGTGTCCATCATAGACACCGAAATAGTGTAACCCGGTTGTTGTTCCGTGGTCCTTGCGACAGAAAGACGGGTGAATTGCGACTGCATCTTCCATGTCTCTTCTCCTTCCACAAACTGAAGCCACCCCAAATTTTGGAAACAGCTCCGGAGGATCAATTGAAGGTGTTGATAAAAAGGAGGGGCTTAAAGTTAGATTCAAAGAGCACTGCCTTGAAATTTTAAGTTCTGATGATTTTCCATTCTCCAACAGCTTTTTCTCGTCTACACTGCGATGATCATCAGAACGACAGTTCTCTACTTCGTTTTGGCAGTGACGAGAAAATGGACTACTAGCACTCCTGACAAGTTGTTTCTGCTTTTTATTAGCGCCCATGTTATCAGCTCCAGTTTCTGTCGAGGCCAGTCCTGGAACAAATTTGAAACGTCTGATCTCCATTCTTCTCCGCCTAGCTGCTCTTGAAGTTGGCTCACATGGCGTCGACGATGCCTCGTTTTCCCTCACTATTCCACAGCAAATATCAGCCATTTAAACACTAAATTATCACCCCTCCTTCCACAAAATCGCCAACCCTGCTCTTAGCTAAGCAGCTTACGTGGGGTTGTAAAATTGAAACTGGAGAGAAGTATTGAAAAGAGAGCGCTCGAGAGAGGGTTCAAAATCACAGCCCTGCCAAGTGCCAACTCTCTTTCTCTCTTGCTTTTCAGCATGGTTGCCACGGGTAGCCTGCCCGTCACCGTATGGGCAGATCATAGTATTTGAGGCGTAAATCAAACACATACCAACCGTTGGATCCTGGCCTCTTCAACGTCAACATCAAAAACGTGTACAAGGTATCAAGTTACGTGGCCCAGTAATGTCTAAACACGACCGCAACAGGCACTTGCTTTCCTGACACGCATGTGGTCCTCGTATGCCCTCTTTTTAGGTTTTTTCTAACTTTAAATTCTCAAGTTTTGATTTTTTGGGTTTTGGTAACACGTGTCTACATCGTGGATTATGAGATTGAAGAAAATGAATTTAAAATCCCAATTCTAGTCCTTCCTGCTCCTCTGGACCAATCATGTTGCATTACGTATCAGTTGTTTGACGAAGACATTCTGGGACCCTTATGTCCCAGTCGTTGACGCTTTTCTAGAATATCTGAACCTCAAAGTCTCTCACCCCTGCCACGTGTTGTTATGAAACTCCTTTAAGGACCCCATTCGGTACAAAGTTACACTAGATATAATCGAAGATGCTAACCTTAAGGGTAAATAATAATAAAAAATATTTTTATTATATAAATATAAAATATTGTTTTAAAATTATATTAAAATCAAATTTATTTTATATTTCATTTTTATTTTTATTTTTATCAGTCACTTTATTTTAATACACTAACGAAAAGTAACCTCAAACCCCAAACTAACATTTATTAGAGTGTGGTCCCATGGTTTCAGGTAGGCTGCAGCAAATCACCCAAAGAAGATTTTTCTTTATAAGCGGAGTGAAAGGAGGTAGACAACGTGTGAGCTGTCAGAGAAGACAGCACGGTAGGTGGGGGCCGCTAGTGAATAAAACGGAAGCCATAGTGATGGTTCCACGTGTAAAATCTGGCTGGCAAGCAGTTGGAACGTATACGTGTACTATACCCGTGCATGGAATTGACAGGAGGGCAAAGCTACAGGACCACGTGACACGTAGCATAAAAGAATGCAAAACAAAATCACTAACCGAACCATGGTTACCTTTTAGAAAAATTCTCACCACCGGGAAATTACGTTTGCTCGGGTTAGTCGTTAGGGAGTCATCTTCCTCGCCTTGGAATTGAAACGCCACCAAACCAATCACTGTACTGCGCTACTCTTTTTCCGAAAACGTGTACGGGGTTTCAAAATCGGAGGGCGTCAAAGCAGGACACGTGGGTTGAAATTATGGATGTTTGGTGGCAGCGAGAGAGTGCAGAGGAAAGGAGTTTACGTGGTTTAAAGAGATGGACACGTTTCGAGAGGAGCAGGGAGTCGTGGAGGGCTTGGTGAAACACTTTGACGTTAGAAAACAGGGGAGGCTGGTTACGTGGCGGCTGACTCTTGGGTTGAATGAAGGGTTGCCGGCTGGTTTTCAGCAGCTTGGTGGCGTAACATCTGGGGTAGGGGCAGAGCCCGGCCGTGAGCACGCGAGTGATGAAGGAAAGGCAGGGGCGGACAGAACGATCAACTGGTTAAGAGGTTGTGACAGAAGGAACGAATGGAAGCATTCATGGAGGAGCGTGTGTTCTTATGTGTGCGGGCGTCAGTGCATGCATACTAATACTAGGCGTGCTATTGCTGTGGTTATGATTTTTTTTCTCCAGTAAAAATAATGTTTATGACAAATAAAACAAATCAAGTTGATTTAATTCGAGTTAAATAATAAAAATTAGATAACAATAACATGAACAAGTTAGCAATTTTTTTTTAAAAAAAGATAAGAAAGGGAATATGGGGAAGTGTAATCTCTGATAAATCAAACATTGAATAATGAAATAGAGGGGAATAAAGGTGTGAAACTGTAAATCAAAAATCAAAACAAAATAAATTAGAGGGAAATTAAAAGTTTTTAATTGGAGGGTTGAAGTTAAAAGAGAAATAACTCCACCAGGAAGAAAAAAAGAATAAGGTGTCAAATAAAAAAAATCAAAACAGATAAAATTGTAGTTGAAAAGGTCAATTGAAATGAAATAAACTTTTATAAAAATATCAAGAACAAAACTAAGAAATTAAAAGAAAAATGACACAATTATTGTTTGAAGGGTTAAGTTCAAAAGAAAAATAGCTCTAGTAAAAGAAAAAAAAAAGAATGAGGGCCAAACTAAAAATAATAACATAACATAAACTTGGGTTGAAAGGTAAAATTGAAAGCTAATAATATTTTTTATAAAAGTGTAAAGAAAAAAAATCAAAAGAATATGAATATATGTACGCGCGCGTGTGTATGTGTATTTGAATCGAAGGGCATATCGAAAAGAGATAGATTTGTAAAAAAAATCAAGGATAAAAATAAAAACAATAAGAAAAGGGGTCAAAGTATAAACAAATAAAATTAAGAAGACCAATATGTCATTTAGAGAGGTTGGAGAACAGAAGGGAAAGGAAAAAATAAAGAATGATCGGTGATAAACCATGAATTTTCGATTACATGCGCCGAACTATGAGAAAAATGATGCAGCGATGCATGTTAGAAGTACAAGGTTGTCAGTTTTGTTTTGATGGATGTTTTATATTTTTAATTAAAATAAAATATTTTAATTTTAAAGTGTTTCAGTATAATATTTTAAGATTGTACTGTTTATATATAATTATATATATAATTAAAATATTAATATGTGGTTATTGTCTTTTACATTTGATTATTTAGTAGTTATTCGGTATAATTAAAGGCAACAATATGATTTCATAAATAAAAATAAAGAAGAAAAAACAACAGCAATGGGAGCGAGTGAACAATGTCTGTCAAGTTTAGAGGCGCATGTGGTATCGTCTGATGACCAAAAATCCTCGGCATTCCCTCCACGTACAAGCAAGCAACTCCAATGTATGTGACTTTTTGTTTTTTCCTTTTTTCCTCCCTAATTTTCATGTTGACCTTTGAAAAAAATCAAATCATCCTTCGAGGTTTGTTATCCTTAAGATTTCATCCCTATTGTTATTATTGTGTTTTTTTTTATATTAAATTAATTTTTGAATTTAAAGAATTTTTTCAATTACATCCCAAGTAGAGCTTTATCATTTGTCAATTTTATTTCATTTTTTAATTATTATTTATTTTATTTTAGATTATTTTTGAAATTGTTTTTTTTTTATCAATTCCATTCTTGAGTTTTACCTGTGTCAAATCTATTTTTTTTTATCAAGGTTGTTTTTTACCTTGCAATTTTTTATATTAATTTTTTATGGTTATTATTTTATCTTTCAATATTTAGTTGGTTGAGCATTTAACTACTTAGTCGAGTCCAAGCCAAAAATGAATTGTGAATTTATTGACATTGGCTTCCTTGATTAATTTCCATTTATTAAGCTTTTTTTCATTCTCCAATATTTGTTTTTATTTTCTATGATTTGTTTTAAATAACATGGTCTGCCTTAGTTTTTTTTTTTTTTTTGTTAACTTTAGCTTTTTTAAGGGTTTTTGTTTTTACATTAACTTGAATTGATTGATTTTATCCTTCAACATTTAATTCTTTAAGTGTTGAGCTTCGAGATTGAGTTCGGGTAAAAAAATTAACGGGTTAAAGGTTTGAAAGTTAAATCCAAAAGTTACATTAATTTGAATTTATTGATTTTTATCTTTCGACATTTAATTTAGTTGGTGTTGAGATTATTAGTTGAGCACAAGTTTATAATTTAATGGGCTATGAGTTTGAGAGATTAACTCGAATTTACACTTGCTTGGTTTTTTCTTATTTTTTTTAAGTTTATTTTTTATGGTTTCATCCACCAATATTTTTTTACTCTTTTATTTGCTCTCTATAAGATTTTTTTGTGGTTTTGAAAGTAAAAAGGGTCAGCTCATTTTTATTTTTTTTATCTTTTCTGAATCTAGCCCTTTTCAAGTTTTTTTTGTTTTTTAATTTAATTAAATTAATTATGTGAGAAAAAGCATGGAATGTTTGATTCATGGTGTTTTATTTTTGTTTGTTTTCAAGAACATTGCTCTAATCGCACGGGCAAACTCTTTCAATTACTTAATTTTTACATTTTTGTACCCATTTTAAAACATTACACCGCATGGAATGTTTTTTCTACTTGATTTAAATCATTGAAGTTCTCACGAATATTTATTTTAATCACCTATTTAGTTTTTTTTTCAAAAATCATATGTTGATTAAAAAATATATTTCTTATAGAAAACGTGTAAAACGGTTGATTCAAAATCATATGTTGATTAAAAAATATATATTTCTATGAAAGAAATACATTGTTTCTCTAGAATCTAAATGGTTGATTTTCTTGCCAATATTTATTTTAATTACTATAAAATTTAATATTTTTTAAAGACCGACGGTAGCAGTAACGCATGGGAAACTAGCTAACTTCCAAATGCTAGTGAACATTAAAATTCCTGGGTCGAGTTCTTCGGGCCCATCCCAGTCTATAAGCCTCCGAGGTTACGAGCAGCTCCCAACCCATCAACCTGATGAATCCCATGATACGAGAATAGTAATCGAACCTCATCGTCGAAAACTCCAACCATACCGCTCGAGCTAAAGCATGCAAGGCAATAGTCTCTCTCCCTCTCCCTCTCTCTCTCAAGATCCTTGAACATATAAAAAGAATCAGTCGATCCCTTAATTATTTTTTTCCTGTTAGGTCGGTGATAAATAATCTACAAAAACTGCACTGATTTTAGTCCAAATAAATAGTTATAATGAAATCAATTTGCGACAAAGACCAGACAGCAAAATGATCAACACTCATCTGACACCACCCCAGAAACAGAAGACATGAAAACGATGTTTCCTCGTCCTGAATTGTTCGAAAGAGGATGCGCTAGTTGGCAAAAATGGCAGGCAGATTCGAATTTGGTAGTCAACATAGGAAATTGGCACAGGAACAACGTTTTACACTTTATATATTGGGTTCTTAAGCAGAGATCAATACATTTGAACCCTAATTAAACCTTCAAGAACTGGAAACCCGATCTTAATTTTTCTTGCAAAAGATACTAATAGGTGACTAACAAGGATATTAAGTTTCCCATCGAAACCCAAGGGTCCTGGTGTTAGTGGTGAGGGCGCTCTCATCCCTTAAGAGAGATCAGGGGTTCAAACCCTCCTCTTGTATGGAGCCGGCCATTTGGGGAGCACTTTCACCCCTTCGGGGCCCACCCGGTGCGAACGTGGATTAGTCTGGGCCAATGCTTGGGACACCGCGTGGTTTATACCAAAAAAAAAAAGTTTCCCATAGAAGAAAGAGGGGACTGTGCTCGTTAGCTTCTCTCGTTTAGATTTAGAGGTTACATTTCACAGTACTGAACCTGTGACTTTCAAACCCTAGCCAGCCATTGCTGTAAGCATTCATTGAGCACAGATTCACTGTTAAAATTACGACTTGTGCCCGCACAAAACTACTCGTCTGCTAGGTTTTCTAGCAAGAAAAACGAGGATACGAAAGAGCTTACTAGGATTTTGAGCTTGCCACCAAAAAATGAAGACGCAGTCTCATTTCTGAATTTCTTTACAAGTTCTTGATTATTTTCAGAATATTAAAACTAAAATGATGAAAAATAGAATACTTTTTAATAATGTAAAATATTAAAGTTATTACTTTTTCCTTAATGTTATAAATTTCACTAGTTGTTGGGCGGTCGTTTCCAACTACATATGACAATGAGCTCGGTACCGACCCATTGATGCACTTCCTTACCCTCCTCATTAATAAAAACACACCCTACCCATTCAACTATATATATATATATGAGGCATAAGTGGTGCACTACACATTTCAATGTTAATTGTAATAATAAAATGATAATTTGTGATCAATGGGATCTCTCTCTTCTTCCCGCAAAGATAAATCGAGGTCTCCAAAATCGACAACGAAAATAATGTCTTCATCATGTCATTGATGAATAAATTAGTGCATGATCAAACCTAATTATATAATCAAGGGAGTGACGATTTTTCTTCGGGGATAATTTTGTTTCCCTCAAATTTAAAGTGACAGCCAATTCATCTATGAGAAACCATCAATTTTTTTTGTGTGAGTGTAATATTGAAGGGTTAAGTTTAATTTATTGTCTATTATCCGGGTTTATGAAGTGTCTCAATTAATCTTCCTATACTTTATGAGGTTTATGAAACTACTATAAAAATAAAAGGATGCTAGTTGATACCAAAATTATAAAATCCAACCTTGACAAACCCCTTTTTTTAAACAAATAGATCAAAACAAAATTATTCTTTACATTGACACATGAAAATAATATAAAAACACCAGATTTTTTTTAATTTAAAATAAAAAAAAATCATTTTTTTTTGAAACGCGATATAAAATAAGGACTTTAATCATATAAACTCACGGAATCCTTGCACACGAAAGTAAGATATGTCTTATTGTTAATTAATTAATTAATTAATTAATGTGACACTATTAGCATATGATTTTAAATACCCCTTTTGTTTTCGTGAGGGGAAGGCCCTGGTTAAACATATGTATATTGTTTTCGGTGAAAAAAGTTCGATTGATTGACTTGCTGCATTTACTATAGGATGATATCACAAAAAAAGAGAGGATAATTAATAATGATATTTAAGTAAGAATATGTTTTCAGGAAATATTTATCATATGTGCTGTGTTATAATTTATAAAAAAATATTAGAGAATATAATTATGTTTCAGTTATATCTAAATGCATAAACATAAATAATTATAATTTCCGATAATATTAGAAAATATATAAATTTTTTAAAATATATATATATATATATATATATATATATATATATATAATAAGATCTTCCAAAAGAGCATAACAATATTTAATTTATTTTTTAATTTCATGCATCATCAATTTTTGTAAGATCACTTTTGCTTTTTACAGTAATTCTAGAATCGTTTTTTTTGTTTTTTTTTAACCTAGAAGACTAGAAGGAAGGTTCCTTGTAACCCCCCTCAACACAAAGACTACATAAACTACACACAAAACCCAGCCAGTTGACAATTCTCTCCCTCTTTCAGCAATGGATGCTGATGATCAGCCCAGCCGGGAAAATCCTGATCATGAACAAGAACAAGAACAAGGTACAAGCCAAGCAACGTCGTCGTATGAGTGCAGCTTTTGCAAGAGAGGTTTCTCTAATGCACAAGCACTAGGAGGCCACATGAATATTCATCGAAAAGACAAAGCCCAGCTCAAGAACTCCTCAAATAATGAAACTCGACAATCTTCGGACACCACAAAGATAAACCCTTCGTTTTCTCCAGCTGTTCCTAGCCTAATGGAATCCATGGCGGGAAGAGATGAAAGCTCGATCAAGTGGCCTTTTACTGTAGATAAAGCTGGGAGTGATGATCATGATGACACTAAAAGGGACAGAGCCCAGGTTGGAGAAATCCAGAAACTAAGAATTTTTTACCAAAAATCACCCAGTACTGAAGATCATCAAAACCCAAGCAGTCAAGTCCATGGTATCAGCAAGAAGAGTAATCTGTCGTCAAGCTCAGAAATAGACCTTGAGCTTAGATTATGGCCTGAGCCTCAGGACTCATCACCGGGTACCAAAAAACAGTTTTGAAGTTGAATATCTTATATATATTATACCTGTCTTTATTCAGATTTTTTAAAAAAATTTAGGGTTCCTTATGGTGGCACTCAAGCAAAATACATGGTACTTATCTTTGCTTTGCATTGTATTTTCTTGTTCGAACATGGAATTTGATGGTTTACGGTCTGTGTTTTATCGTGGGATATAATTTATTACAAGAGAGACAATTTCTCAAGTTTTATTCAGTAGGTTTTCTTATCATGAAAGAAGCTGCTCTATATTACTAAATGTTATATAATCCATAAATAATGTATATAGTTCTTAATCAGTGAATTGCAATTAGTCAAGTTCCTTTTGTGATAAATTCATTGATCATCATATCATCTAAAACTTCAAGTCGAGGAAATGTATGTTGGAAGAAAATGACAGGGTGTGATAGCTAATTAATTTATAAGAACAATGCTAAAGAAAGGATGCTAAAGAACGAGAAAAAAATGCTAAAAATAGTGTATTTTTTATTAAATGTTATGACAAAAATATACACATTTATCTATTCTCTAAATCTTTCTATGCTCATGTATTATGCTTCTAATTAAAAGTTTATTTATAGACTTTAAGTTCTAGACAATCAAGGAATTAAATTATTCAAAAGAAATCCTAATCTATCTATGAATCTAAGGCTTTAATGAGATAAGAATCCTAATAAACTAGTCCATTACAAATTATTTTTCATCAAGGATTCCTACATGCATTAACTAGAATTTTATCTTAATACTATGGAGTTTAAACGATATTAAAACTCTTACAAACTCTTAATTCTATTAGCTTAAATTCTAATTGATATTGAATTTCAACACTTCCCATCAATATCAACTTTTATTATTCTTTCTTATTTTCTTTTTCTTCACAATGTCCTGCCTTAATAACATTGATATCGTTTGTACTCTATCATTACTAAAAATTAACGAAAATAGTTCACCATTGTACTCAACATTAATTTTATTTTTCCAAACCATATTTATATTTCTAAACCTTCAGCTGAATTCATAATGTTTTCAAATGTGATTAACTTTCATGCTTGTGAATCTTCATTTTTTTTGCAGCTTACCTCTAATGTTATCAATTAAAGTAAAAATTTCATTGTAATTAATTCAACTTGTATTCATCCTAAGTGATTTTATAAAAAAAATCACTTTCCTACCAATGTTTTAAACTTCTTAAAACAACTAAACTCATTAGATTTTTTTCAAGAAGTATACCCTTATTTTTTCTACTAAAATCATCAATAAAACGTAGAAAATACATATTTTTATCAAACAATCATGGTTTGATAGGACCATAAACATCATCATATATTTATTGTAAGGGTTGATTTGCTCTTGATGTAGACTCATTTGGGAAACTCTTGCAAAATTTCTTGCCTACAAAACATCCTTCATATAATTAGTTTGGATGTATAATGGATGGTATACCTTTCAATATCTTCTTTTATATCATTGTTTTTAAGTTAAATGTTTACATGCCCAAGTCTCATATGTTAAAGTCAAGTTTCATCTTTCACACATGTATTTAGGCATTTAGGCACATCTATCTCTATGTATAGCAAGAATATTTTATTTTCTATCATGACTACCTTTGCAATCATAACTCCTTTAGTATCAAGTAATATCAAAGTATGATCTTACATCTTAATCTCATACCCCCTCTTTAATAATTGTCCTAAGCTCGACATGTTGCTTTTCACCTTGGTATATAATAAACATCACTAATAAATTGATGAATTTTATATTTTGATTTAATTAAATTCATATATTTTTCTTTGATGACAACTCTTTAATCATTTGAAAATATGATATTACATCTAATTGCTTCATCAAGCTCCATAAACTTATCTTTATCTCCACACATGTGGTTACTGGTTCCATTGTCTTGATACCACATGTTCTCTTTGCCTTGTATTATCTTAGTATGCACTAGTAGTCGCAAGACTTCCTTTTTTTTCTTCTATCATAATATTCTTATTCTCCTTAACCCTCTTGGTTGGAATATAGCAATCCCTATAATAATGACTTTTCTTTTTATAATTACAACATTTAACTTTTGTTTTGTCAAACCTGTTATCAAATTTGGATTTTAGATTGCTTTTGTCAGATTAACTAGTCAATTGATTCCCTTTATTTGGTCAATTGGTTCACTTGTTGAGGCTACTTCAACCTCATCTTCCAAATCTTGATCTTATTCCTCTTTGTTCATGTCTTCTATCCCTTTTGAAATATTTAGATTATCTTTCTTTGAAAAACATTCTTATGCACCGACATCTTTTAGAATCTTATTGGCTTTTTCATCATGAGCTTGTAATTTTCCCATGAGACCTTGTATTAAAAAAACTTTTAGATTTCATGACTCCTCTATCGCGACTACCATATAATGAAACTTCTTTTGCAATGAGTGTAGGATCTTCTCTACCACATGTGTCTCTTCTATCTTCTCCCTATATCTCTTAATTTGATTGTATATGTCAATACTCTTGCAAAACATTCTAAAACATTATTTGATTAAATCATATATAAATTTTCAAAGTTACCACGTAGTTTTTGTAGATGTATTTTTCTCATATTGTTGAATCCTTGATTTGATTCCTACAAAACTTCTCATGTGTGCTTGTCGATTGCTGCATTGACAACTATCTCATATTTTTGTAGATGATAAGTGGATGATTGTGAGTGCTTATTGATCATTCCTTTATGTTTTTTTCACAACCTTACTTTGAGCTAAAGTCAACATTCCTCCATCGATAGGCCCCTCAAAGCCTTTTTCATCAATCTCCCAAACATCTTGGAAACATAACCAAGCTTTTACTCAAATACATTGAGTTTTATAGTTGTCCTTTGTCAATCTAGAACATTAAAGTGTGGAGTTTGGATTGGTCATGTTAAATATCCAAACCTAAGTTATAAAACTACTTGTTGGAAGTGAAGGATAGGGTGTGATAGCTAATTTATAGGAACAAAACAAGAACAAAGCTAAAGAATAACCAGAAGAATGAGTAATAATGTTTTTTTTAAGTGTTTTCTAGGTTCTTTCAAAAGATAACCATTTTAAATCTTATATATCTCTCTCTATGCTTATGCATTATGCTTGTAATTATAAACATATTTATAGGCTTCAAGTCCTAAGCAATCACAAAATTAAACTACCCAAAGAAAATTCTAACCTATCTAGGAATCTAACATTCAGATTAAGAAGGATTCTAATAAACTAGTCTATAACAAATCCTTCTTCAACAAGGATTCCTCATTTAACTAGAATTTTATCTTAATATTATGGTGTGTTAACAATATTAAAATTCTTACAAACTCTAAATCTTATTAGCCTAAATCCTAATTGATATTGAATTTCAACAATGTAACATACCCTTATATTGTGTAGTTTAAGTTAGGGTTGGAATGGAATTAATGAACATGAAAACAATGAAGTTTTATGACCCTAGCTAGATTGTTTTCTCACTATAATCCAATTATCCGACCAATATATTTGGAAGCTTCTTTCTTGTACAATCCGGCCAGTATTGCGCGCATGCATATATATATGATCAACAACAATGTCAAGAATGAGGGACCTAATTAATTTAGGTTCATTGGTGATGACATCCTGGCCGGTGCTTTCTCTGATCTCTAGATCGATAAGATGTAGTTTCTTTCTATTTTGTGTTCCATTGTTATGCGAGGATGAGGTCAAAGGCTATTAACCCATATTCATATCCATCGCGTGATAGTCAATATTGTTGGAAAATTCCTGAGGCTCGAACAGTTACTATTCAGATTCAGTAACTGTTCTTGCCTAGTTGCCCAAAAAAACAAACACTGTTTGAATCAAAGAAGTTCCTGGCTAGGTTTTGCAAAACTTGAGACACAAGGCAACCAAAAAATACTTAATCTTATATGAAATTTTTGGAGTAGAATCACTTAAGGTTATTGTCATCTCTTAGCTTTATTTATAGCAAAAACAAACCTTACATGAATAAGAATTCTAGTGTATTACAAATTCTTAGCTAAATAGGAAATTGAAAACTCTTAGTCTAATTAGGAAATAACTAGCATGCTTGATCAAACACTTTGATCTTTATTGAAACATAAATTAAAACTACTAATGATCTTCTAATCTTCACTTCAACTTCAGTTGCAGTCTTAAAATCAAAGTCTTTAATCTTCAACAAATATGATTGCAGGGGGAATATATATACACATTATATGTTCCGAATTTCTCAACACTCAAAAGATAATATAACATTTGACTGATTTAGTCCTGAATTAGCCAGCACTAATTAAATGCACCATTTTTACTGGGTTTATATATTTAGAGAGAGAAAAGAGACATGCAATTTCGACGTCATGTAAAAAGGGACTTTTTTGGTGGAGAAAAAAAATCCCATCTCGTCGAAAAGAGTTCATTGGCATATTAAGCATCTGTTGAATTAATATTATCAAGTCTATATATTTTTGGTGCAGCTAGCAGCTTCTGAAGTCTCTAGATCGCCTGGTATGGATATGTTTTTTAAACAAATCAATGATTTGAACTTAGGGGGGAATATATATTTTAATTAAAACTCTATTTCTTTTTTCATGTCTTTCTTTTTTGTTTGTTCTGATGAAAGAATTGTTTTTTAAATAAAAACTTATCTAAAAAAAGAATAATGAATTTGAAAAAATTACATAATATATTTACTAAGAAATAACAACTAATATAATTTATTATTGTATAATACTTATGAAAACTTTTTTTTATAAATACTATTCATATTAGATTTATACATAATAATTCAGAAAGTAATTATTAATGTTATCATTAGAAGATCTGATTTTATTTGAAAACAATGAAATAATTAGATAAAACTTAAATATCATTTATAATGAATCTTATTCTAAATTTTATATACACACACACCTAGCCAAAAAATAAATAAATACACACACACACACACCTAGCCAAAAAATAAATAAATAAGATATGTATATTTTCTTTATTTTAAAAAATGGATGGATGAGTGGTCTTGTCATCTTCAATAACTAAAACAATTAGGGAATTGACTTTTTTGAACTCCAAAACTTAAATTTCATTAAAAAAAAAAAAACACATTCTAAAACATCTTAAGAATCTCAACAACCTCAATTTCAACTTCAAAACACTCTCATCAATCTAAAAATACAAATTAAAAAAAAAAACTCACAAATATTAATCTACTTTTTCAAGCATACTCAAATGAAAAAACTACCTTAGTGAAAATTTTATCTCCAAAATAAACTTATTAACGTCAATATCGGTCTTTTCCATGAATAAAATTTGACAGCCAAAGTTTTTCTCTCCTTTCTTTTCCTATGACTTTCTTTCTCCTCTTTAAACATTCAAGGACTAAATTGCAAGAAAATCAAACTTTTAGGATTGAAATGCAAATTTCTAAAACAATAGAGACCAAATAAACTGAAAAAGAAAAAATATAGGGATGAAATGATATTTTTCCGCATCTAGAAATATTGAGAAGAGAAGAGTAGATGCAGAATGCATTGTTTAGAGCATCTCCAATGGCGGGAGCCATTTTGAAGAGCCAAATCTTTAAAATGGCTTCCTGAATAGTAAATATATGGCTTTTTTATTGATGTGTGCTTTGATGGTAAAAGCTATTTTGGAGAGCTAATTTTTTAATATTATTTTAAATAAAATTCAATTATTTTGTATATAATTTAATTATACAATTAATAAGAGTAAATTATATAATTAAATAATTGCTTTTGAAAAACCCTACAACAATAAAATTATTATTGTTTATTTATATTTAAATTAAAAAAAAAATGAATTTAATTATAATTAAAAAATGAATTTTATTATAATTAATAATAATAATTAATATAAAACCCCACCCACCCACCCAAACCCTACATTCCTTCACATTTTCCCAATTGTGCCGCCCCCGCTCCCTCGCCAGCTCTCCAGCCTCCCTCGCCAGCTCTCCAGCCTCCCTCGCCAGCCAGCCTCCCTCGCTAGTGAATTGATATTGCTCTTCACTGTGTTTTTTTGTGTCGATGTTGATTTTGTTCAATTCATTGTTCGTCTTGTTGCTGTGTTGATGTGGTGATTTGTTGGTTGATGTGTGTTTTAATTCCAACGGTACAATTCCAACGGTAATATTTGATATTTGGCTCTGTTGGAGAAATATGTAGGAATTGCTCTCCATTGACAGAAAAGCTATTTTGGCTCTTTATTTTGCTCCTCCCGCTGGAGACGGAAATTTACCAAAAAGAACTAAATATTTGAAATTTTGCCTTTGGCTCCCGAGATGGCTCCTCCCGCTGGAGATGCCCTTAGTGGACGTTCTTCTGAAGCTTTCTTCAATTTACTTTGAAGCGGTACTTTCCCTTATCCCCATCGAAAGCCCTACCATTCGGCATTAACTTGTTGTACCTTGTAGCAGATTTTCCAACGTCTGATGGACTCTAATTTGTGTACTGCATTCATCCATTGCATCTATTTTCATGTTCATATTGCTCTAGATTATGAAGAACTAATGAGAGAATCAGAAATATTTGGATTGGAACCTTTTCCAAATTGAAGACATAGTTTTAGTCATATGGAATGATTTGAAAGCTTTAAAATGTTGCTTAGTAGGCTTTGGACTCACGATCAACAGCATTACAAGCTTTAAACCACAGCTGCATCAAACTAGCCTGAAAGATAAGATGGTTACAACGTACTTAATTGTCTCAATCATCATCGATGTAAATGGTTTCTTGCTGGAAAAGGCCACCAAACAACTTCCGCACTTCTGCCTTAGACTCTGTCTCTTTAGCCTTCGGCTTCGGCTCCTCCTCTGGTCTCAAAGCACGAGGTTTGGGTGAAGGCCGGTTAACTACAGCTTTCTGGACCGGCAAAGAACGAGCCTTGGCTTGTCCCCGGACAGTAGCAAGCTGCACTTTTGGTTTTTCACTAACCGTTTGAGCCGCGGTTGAAATCTGGGAGCTGAATTTTTCCCAAGAGAACCCTGAACCAACTTCTTTTGCTTTACTCAAGAAGTTTTCCACTGACGCCCCTGCAGCCTCAGCCTTCTCCTGGGCTTCTTCAGCTAGACTAGAAGCTTTAGCTTCTTTCCCTGAAAGCTTTTTCACTTCCTCTTCCAGCATTTTGGCTGCCTCGGATGCTTTCTCGGCAGCTACCCTTGTCTCTTCCTCTGCTTTTGCCTTTGCAAGAGCTTCTGCATAGACTTTTCTTCTTCCATCTTCAGGGATGGCGCTGGATACAATTATCACTTGCACAAATTAACCAGTTTTATTTTCACAAAAAAACAGAATAAAAATCCAAACCCCAAGTACCTGAAAAGCTCATCCACAGGTTTTAATGGTGCTGATGGATTGGTGAAAACTTCCACAACCTGATACCGAATACGTATAGCAACAGAGATTTGCAAGTTATGTGGTAATCAGTAAGGGTACAGTAGCATTTCATAAAATGAGAGCTTCAAGCTTATTTATCATCTTACCATGAAAGAATTAGTAAAGGCATCGTGCGTTGAGTGAAGGAACTGAGGTAATTAAAGAGGAGTCGTAGAAATACTGGAACTATTTAATTACCTCAGTTCCATAGTTTAATTACATCAGACATGTACCTTATTTTCTGCCACCGATGTATTTGAGAAAACATTTGCCACCACGGATGCTATCTGGGACTTGGCTACCTAACAACGTGAAATCCAAAAATAAAGCCTTAGGAACATAAAGGAAACGGCAAAACGCAAAATAAATACTATAATGAAACAGAAAAATTAATTGCATACATTACATTACTTTGAGGTCGTTTGTACTAGTGCTTCCTTCAGCTGACACAACTACATTATAAGAGCTCTCAGGTGAAAAGTCTTCTGTCAAACTTGTCTTTATAAAAGTATAGCTAACATCTGTTTCAATCACTTTCTGCAAGAACTCGGGTACAGAAAGCTGAGATTGCGAGAATAGATTGTTAAAGAAAGTTTTGAATCCATCAAGCACATTATTAGTTGATGCACTGTCCGGGTTCCCATCATAGATTATGGCAACATGGCCGACTCCAGCTAGCTGAGCCGCTTCGATTACTTGCAAGGCGTCCAATGTGGAGACCTCAGAGGTGGGGCCATTTTCTGTAGGTCCAATTGTAACCACAGCTTTGCTTGCATTGCCAATTGCTTTTGCAATTGCTTCTGTATCTTGGAAGGTGGATTCAACAGCATTGAGGCGCTTTGATTCTTCATTAGATATGATCTGCGGCAGGAATAGGAATTCATGTAAGCATAAAAGCATATATATCAGCTCCGTGAATCATAGTGAAGTCGTTGCCTCTGCGAACCTGACTTCCAATTCAACACTATCCATACTCATTACTATAGAGTTGATAACAGAGGTTACCCCAGGATAAAGGAGCTATACATATAAACTTTTTCATCTACATATAAACTTTTTCATCTACAATATAGATAGATCAGTTCATCAGAACGTTGCTCCTCTATTCTTCAAGGAACAATTCCGACTAAAATCTGTTTATGGAGATTTGAATCCAAAAGGTGAAGTCCAAAATCAAACGTTAGAGGGTATTCACTTAATTTATAAAGTTGAAATAGGCAAGATGGAAACCTTAAATAAAATATAGATATTAAGAAATCATCTCACCTAAAGATTTAAACTGTAAGTGAAGCCCAGAATACAGTTTATATTACTATCTAAACACACAACCTCAATTAAAAGCTTTTTGAGCCTGAAACTTGCATATACCCACACTACCTTGTACTTGTTTTTTATCAAATAAAATGAGAGCGGTAAGATTCAAACTCGTGACAGTCAGGTCAAAAAGACTCTGATATCATGTTAGGTGAGACCCTATGATATAATTTATATTATTCTATAACAATGGTATAATTGGGTAGTTTTTTCTATTTATTAAACATGGTTTCCCTTTCATTGGTTAACGAGTCCAGCAATGTGTTTGATGATAATTTGACCACATCAAGCTGAATCTAGTTCTTTTTGGATATCCTCGTGAACTTGATCCACTAAACATGCACCATTTAGGATTGGAATGGACAAATTACCTCTAGTGTTCCATAAATATCATACTCAGATTGAACCAAAATTTTCCAGTTTGAGTTGAGCAGCTAACCTTGTACAGGGCAGCAAGACGAGCCAACTCCTGAGCAGCTCCAAGCTGAGGAACCCCAGCTCTTACGCTAAAACCCTCACGCAGCAGCGTCTGTGCAATACGAATGCCAGCCTGCCCAGTAGCACCAGCAACAAAAACAGTACCAGGGTCCTTCCTTCTGAAGTTCCCAAATGACAACCCGGAAGAAGGCTTGCTCACGACAGGCAACAAAGACTTCATGTCAGGAACCTTGCCAAAGTCAATATTAAAGGGACTTGAATTGCCGGAACCATCAGTTTGACTTCCTTCTGATGATGAACCATCTTTTGGTTTGCCGAACTGAAATGTGGAGAAGGGCCCAGCTTTTTTTGCCAAGACTCTGAGGGAGAGTCTTGAATGGGGCGTGGTGCTCAGGAGAAATGAATTGGAGGTGAGAGTTGGAGCCATAGAAGGGAAAAGAGAAGTTTCCGAACGACGCCTCCCTGCTTCAAGTCTATGTTGTTCTGATGTTTTCCGTGCATCACCCTATATCCATCAAGGCCTGACAGCTTCTGTCCTGTGGCCATCTTAGTGTTTTTAGTTTGGATATTATCGGGATAGGGAGGCAAAGGACTGGCAGCGAATGAGCTTGAGCCACGTAGCTCCATGTTATCCGTTTGAAAAAACCTGGCACCAGAAATTCTAATTCGCCATTTTGTCATGTTGAGCTACTAGAAAATGACATGTTTTGCACATATCATGCAAGAGGTAGAATTTCAATCCTCAATAAATCTCTGTTTGGCCCACGCAAGCCGAGAGTGCCATTAATAGGAGAGCTGAGACCCCTTGCATGATGATGATGTATGATGCCATCAAAATATCACGTATATATCTACCTCAAACAACAGTCCACCATTTTTCCTCCCGGCACAGGAGAAAAAATACAAGCACCACATAAACAAATCATTGTACATGGCAAGGCACCACTCCAAACCCAATCAGATCGCCAAGTTGAAATTGCAAGAAAGCATGCCCTAAACTAACATTATTGTAGCGATGAAGACAGCATTTTGAAACAATTGGGCACCATGCCAGGACTTTCCTGCAGAAAGTGCCAAGTCTGCTTTCCACAGAGCTAACGAGAAACACCAGCGGTTGTTTTAAATAGCCTAGCTAATTTTCAAAAATGAAAAAGGAGAGCTACAATGCTAATAATTACCATCGTGATGACATGCCACATATCACTACTGAATCCAAGTCCACCAACCCATAAAAAATTAATTGCAACAGAGAAAAAAAAGTCATCCACTCCTTCAGAATACAAATGAAGTAGTGAATTTTATACTCTCCTCTTGATTCCCACAGTAATATCTTGCCAAGGTCAATTGACTAAAATGGAAAACCGTGATCTATATTCATCACTCCACAAGGATGAGGTATTATGGCATCACAATTCACATAATAAACAACCAAATTTATCGCAACATCAGGATTAAGCAGCCGCAATTCTGCATGCACAACACCTACAAGCATTAGGGTTTCGGACCAAAAAGAATGCTTGAATAAATATCTAGCACATTCGATAGCTTTCATCTCGTATCAACGCAACTGTGGGTAAGAATGCTTGAATAAAAGACACTAAACACGTTGAGCACACAAGATTATCAAGCATAAAATGACAGCCAGGGGGGTGCCTTAAAGGATCAAGGCAAACACCCATCAAATCAATTCATATAAAATCAAAGCATTCTCCAAGCATTTTAAAATATAAAAAAAAAACACTGAAATAGAATCAATTTTATTGTCTTGGCATTTGCACTTTTAAGTACCTCTAAACATTATACATGGAATAAAGGCATTCCCACCCACCATTCAATTATAAAGACTCCAATCAACAATACATATTTTAATACCTTTTCTCTAAATTAAGAGCATATTGACAAGGGTGGGATCCGAACTTGTCATCATCCCCCTTGCTTTGCAATGATATCAATGAGCTGCAAGTGCATTGGTAAATTCCTATAGTTTCTTATGCATAAACATAGTCGGGTTAATGACCATTAACCATTCTTTGTGAACTCAAAGTATGTATCGGAAAATAAAAGGAGAAAAAATTCAATTGAAAAGCTGGCTTTTGAGTGAATAAATAAATATTGATCTTGAAAATCCCAATGGGGTAAAATTCTTAGCTACCATTTGCACTGTTTTAAATGTTTATAAGGGCACTCCTTAGCCACATCCAACATTATTATAATATATATATTTTTTTTAATATATATGACTTGAAACTCGTAAATATACTTCCAAGCCCATTATTAAAACAGTGAATCAATTTATAACTTCTAGCAGCTACCTGTAACCATTTGTAAATATACAAACTTTTTGAAAGCATATAGGCAGACTATCTTATAGTGATTTGCTCATAACATCAAAACCGAGCTACTCCCTTTGTCTCATTTTTATTGGCCATTATAAATAGTAAATTTTCTATGGTGTCCTTCACTACCTTATAAATTTACAAATCAAGAACGCACCAAGTTTAGTCGACTTGGGAGTAGAAAATGTATAGCATACTAAAATCAACACTAATAAATGAATTATTGGTGTTTCCTTAAAATTTGTGCTTTTTGCGAAAAGGCCAATAATAAGGGGACGGGGAGAGTGGCACCAAATACTCCAATTTTATTTATCTATTTAGTAATTTATGCACCATTGGTAGACAAATTCCTAGCAAACATAACTCCAGAAAAAAAAAGGTAGTGACCAAATACTCCACTTTTATTTATCTATTTGGTAATTTATGCAGCAATGGTAGCCAAATTCCTAGCAAAAACAGTTCAACAAATAAAGACCACTATAAAGCTGCCTTAAATAACAATCAAATGAGGAATGAATCTCCACATAATATATGTACTTGCAAAAATTTCCAATCAACTGGAAGTAGCTAAAAAAAGGGTTCCTAATTTGAATCAGCAGAAGACAAGTTACCCAACTTAGGAAATGAAAATGAGAAAATCAGGCGCAGCAATTAGTTTTAGTTCTTAACATAGCTTTCACAGGGAATGTTCTCCCAAAATTTGGTAATCAATCACCAAGCATCAAGTCAGAAAGACTTCAAACTAATGCCAGCATAGAACAGCAATCAATACATACTGCTTAAAGTAACCCTAAATGCTCATCATTAAGTCAACAAAAGAAATATTATATCTTCTACATCCCAGTAAGAGCGTAGAGTATGTATGCATTGCGAGTGAGTGCAGAAACTATAATGGACACCATGGCACAATGGTTGGCAAAGTTAAGAAATAGTGAGGCAATGCCAATGAATGCCAGGTCCCAATGAAAGCCAGGTCTAAAACAGCTAACCGCTTCCAAAGGAACCCTCCCAAGTTGTCCTAATGCCGTAAAATATTTTTTTGGAAGTGAAAATAACAAAAAAATATAGGCAAAGAAAACAACAAACAATTTTACAGAATATATCACTGTCACAAATAAGATAATTATCAATGGTTCATACAGAGCTAACTATTGCATATATATATATATATATATATATATATATATATGGCCAATTTTTTCTACATACATCAAGCAAATATCAGATCTGGACAAGACGAGCCCAAGATTACAGCACCTGGAGAATTTTAGAAAACAATGCCCAGGAAAATGCTCAAGCTGCCATCCACACAGGTCAGACAAAAATACAGTGAGAAAGCAGCCAACAAAAACAAGAGAAAATCCAACAATAAGCACAGAGTTATTGTAAGACAGACAATATAAAATGAAAACACTTCACCTGAATCTTGCTCAAATGTGGATCTGCACATGGTTTGCTCAAGCAAGTCATCTAGCTGACAATAATTTCATCTAACAATTAACCAGAAAGCCAACTCAGTATCAACTTTGTATTAATTAAACTGAACCTGAATCTTGCTCAAATGTGGATCTGCAGTCTGCTAAAGCTAAGTCATCTAGCTGATATAATTCATCTAACAATTGACCAGAAAGCCAATTCAGTATCAACTTCGTATTAATTAAACTGAAATAAACTGTAGTTTCACTTTCATCCTAATAAATAATGTCACTTAATCTTGCACACCTGATCTTACAAATGTCCAGCAACACTAGAAATTGCAATATCCCACGGAAACTAAAAATAAGTATTTTCATAATTAAAACTAATAATTTAAAGAGAAAACAATGTGAAAATCTAGCTGTTAAGGCAATGATGCATTCACATATATATTCCATCAACATCCATGTCACTGTTAAAACCCACTAAAAAAAAAAAGGATTCCCAGCCAAGGGACAACATTTATTACCAGAAAAACTGGCAGCAAGGTCTGCTTAAAGGTGCACTCAAGAGAACAGCTCAGAAAATCCTCATCTATCCATTTCAGCTGCCAGCAGGAAACAGAGACTACATTAAAAGGTTACACAAAATAAAATCCAATCCAAACCAAAAGCTCCTAGCAAATATAAAGAAAAGCTTAACATGATTAAAGTATAAAAAAGAGTTTAATGTTCAATGCTGTAACAAATTTAGCGATTGATGCCCTTCTTTGCTTTAAGTGATTCAAGAGCCTTCTTCCTTAACTCAATCTCAAGTTTTTTCTGATCAGACTCTCTCTCTTCATCATCACTTGGATGGGACTCCCTCCTGCCAACATGTTCATCAGAAGAAGAACTAGCATTGTCACGATCCTTCAATCTTAGCTTCTCTGCACGCCGTTCCTCCCTCCGACGGCGTCGCTCCTCGCGTCGTCGATGCTTCTCCTCCTTTCGCAATTTCTTTTCTTCCTTCCTCCTCCTTTTAGCCTCTTTCGTCTCTTCAATTTCGGAACCATAGCTGCCATCATCATCCGAAGCCACTTCATGCCGATGCGACCTTTTATGCTTTGACTTTTCCCTCTTTTCTGCTTTGTGCTTATCACTTTCCTTAGAACCAGGATCCAAAGCACCACTGCCATTACTATGTTGGACCTTTTCAACTGTCACTGGTGCAGTTTCTGATTTGAGGTGTTTATCACTATCCTTAAAATTGTTTAGGCATGAACGGTCTTTCTCATCCTTGTACAGAGTTGGAGATTTTTTTGCATCAAGAGCTTCATGATCAGCGCCCCTCCCAGAAGACTTCCCCCTGTAAGGTATGTTATAGACATCAGAACTACTAGTTTGTTAATGTATGCACACCATTGGGGTGGGGTAGAAGAACAAATGTAGAGCAAGAAACATATACATCTTTATATCCTGTTCTTTCTTCCTCGAATCCATGTTATCTGGATAGTTTCGGGAATCAGTAGTCCGGCGACTGGCTAATCTTTCAAAAGATTGCTCATCCTTGTAGTGAACCTTCACAGGAGAATCTTTCTGCTTATTGATGTTAGATGGATGGATAGATCGTTGTCGTGATGACCTAGAATAATAATCCCCACCCGCCCTAAGAAACAGAGCAATCAATTGAAGTAAAAACACAACCAAAACATCCAAAACACTATCACAAAAAAGATTAAAGAATGAACAGTAAATGTCTAGCTCTAAATCTAACCGAGTATGACCAATTTCTTCATGGTCTTTGCTAGTTTCTGGACTGTCCTTAAGAGGTTTCCTCCCTCTTTGTTTATGAGGACTTAAGCTATCATCACGTGTAATTTGCTCTTTTCTTTGCCTGGCAGGACTCTCATATGGACTAGGGGACCTTCATTAGCAACCAAAAATTTTAAACACGTGCATAAAATATCTGCACAAGTGATCAGAATTCTGAAGATAACTTAATGCTACATTTTTTAATGAAAATAAAATCACCTTCTGTCTTTGCTGGCACTCCTCTTTCTTGCAACTGGTGGAGATTTTGGCCGGGGAGGGGACCTCTCTGGTGAAGGAGATAAAACTGGCAATCTATTGCATAAATCTTTTCGATCCTTTTGATCTCTTTGTGGTGACCTCAAGGAATTGGAGGACCGATGTGGACTAGGCAACATTTTTTGTTGTGATCTGCAATATAATATCTTCACTATTACAGATCTGGTTTCGATGTAAACTAATTAAGTTAAGAGGAGGTTCTCGCCAAGGAAATGAACATACCTAACTCTTTCTCCAAGACACTGCACGGGTGATCTGTGTTCATTAGGAGGTTTCACTGGAGAAGGGGACCTATGCTGGACAGGAGATGGAGAGCTTGATGTGTAAGGCGAAGGAGACTGACGAGGAGATGGAGATCTCTTGTGTGAAATTACAGATGACCTATGTTGCATAGGAGAAGGAGACCCACGGTGAGGAGTGGGAGACCTTTGATACCCCCAGCGTATAGGAGATGGTGATCTGCGTCGTAAGGAAGGGGATGATCTGCGACGAAGAGGTGAAAGTGATCTACGCGATATGGGTGAAGGTGATCTACGCCTTAAAGGCAACGGGGATCTGCGACGCACAGGGAAAGGGGATCTGCGACGCACAGGGGAAGGGGATCTACGACGCCTAATAGGGGAAGGGGATCTGCGACGCCTAATAGGTGAAGGGGATCTGCGACGTCGAACAGGTGAATGTGATCTATCATGTAAGGGTGAAGGTGACCTGCGCCTAAAGGGAGAACGCAATCTACGTCGTACAGGGGATGGTGACCTATGTCTTAAAGGAGATCTAGACCTATGCCTGGAGTATGATGATTTCCTCCGCTGTGGGGAGGGTGAATCTCTGGATGAACGCCTTCGACGAGGAGTAATTGAGCGCTTTCTTGGTGAGCAGTTCATTCTATCAGAAGATATGGAGCGCTTCCTATGTGCTTCAGGTGATCTAGACACACTTCTTGACTTTTGCCTGCAATTGAGGTATGCATGCATAAAGTTAGGTGTTGTGCTAAAAAATATGAAAAGGAATAACAAACAATTGACAAAAGTTACAGGTAAATCATGCACTCCATTTCATTTTTATATTTAGAAACGTTTGCATGAGATTGTTCGTTTGCACCTAAATAAAATGACCAGAAAAGGAAAAAAGAGGAAGAAAAACTCCAAATCCAAGTAATTAAATGATATACTATAATATTAATGTTGTTGCATAAAAAGACATGCCCTAGATGACTTCTTGAATTTAAAATTGAACTGCTAATCCTAGAAGGTGAGCCTCTGCACAAGACAGCCCTACTTATTGGTAAGCCAGTCATCCTCTAGATGCGAACCAGAACTATTATCAAATATTAAGATGGCAAGGAAAATTACCGAGGAGATGAAAATGAACGACCAGACAAATATGGAGACCTAGAAACACTGAGAGATTTATCATTAGTATTTCACAACTCCAATCTTGTCAAAAAAAAAAAAAACATGAATACACATGCCTACTGCATCTCATCCAAATGCCATTCTAAGATAAGAAAAAAATTGCCCTTTTCAGAATAATTCCTAGTAGCTATAACAAATGTCAAAGCTCAATTTTAGTTTCTTTCACTAGTTAAGTATAATAATTGGCTATTTCACTATCATTGGAGAGTATTTTTACAAACATATAATTGTTTTAGGTGGGAAATATACAGCTTGAATCAATGTTGGATTGCTTTGTCCATACAAATCTAGACAGTTGTTACATGCAGTGTAACCAAAACCTTAAAAGGTGGGTCTAAGGTAAGCAAATAGGGAGCTATGTGGTCTTCCTTATGGTTACACCAGGTATAGAGCAGGCAGTGTACCAACCAATCAACTAGAGTGTTAAAGTCCCCTATGATGGATGCCCACCAATTCAAATTCATAATGCTATATCTTTGTCAACGGTAAGACACAAAATTGAACTTGCAAGTGGCATTCAACATCATCTTGAAGCATGGTTCTGTAAAAACCACCAAGACTTATGCTATGATATAAGCATTAATGAACCTTGTGTGCATGTCTCGTGATAGGCTCTAAATCCATTCAAGGAAGATGAAAATAAGTGGTTGTGCTCCATGAAGCATCCAAAAGAATTTTACACCAAGCAGAATTCTTAGTCGCTGCTAATTTGCACTGCTTTTTTCACCCTAGACTCATTATGAACAGCATAGTATACCCTATACAGCCACTACTAACACAAAAGGGAAGAGTGAAATGAGAATCAATTTATCCATAAAGTACCAAAGAAAAATGAGTGTTTAACATGCTCCTGGATGACATCATGATAAAAACTTGTGCAGAAATTTGGCAGCATAGGTTAGGTTGAAGTCCACATTGATGCAGTATTTGCTGCTTTAAATTTGTAAAGGTTGAAGAATGAGGAGTCTACATTACCATGATAGGCCTGAAAAATAATCCATACCCTGCTCCTTCAGAATAAATTTAAACGATAAAATAAAACTCCTAACCTTTTTCTTCCTCTAGCACCATTCCTCATGTCAGTTTCTTTCTCATCCTCAGCATGGCCACTTGAACCTTTAGGCAGCATGTGCTTTGAGGCTGGCTCCGTAGCATTATTGGCTTTCTTTTCAACCTCAATGTCCTACAGTAGTTTGAGGTAAAGGACATGAACCCAAATAATTGCAGAAGCTAGCTGAGTACCATGAAAACACAAACTAAAGTTAAAACCAAAAACCCAATTTTAGGGAATCTAACTCCAGCATGAACGAGTTAGCATTACCATCTTCTTCAATTTTTCCCTCTCAAGTTCTCTCATCTCCTTCTCTATCTCCTTCTTCTTCTGGATTTCATTTGCTATCCTATCAACCTCTGCCTGCAGTAATCCAAGTTAACACAGTAAGGAAAGATCAATTCAGATATTGAATGTCATACCATAATGACTTGAAAAGCATTTTAAACCTGCTTCTTCCGTGTTTCTTCTTCTTTGGCATCCAAAAACTGTTGAGGAACACCACTTTCATTCTTCTGCGCACTAAGAAGAAGTGTCCAAAGCTCTTTCATAAACTTCCCGGTGTTTTTCTCCATGAATCCTGTAAGCGATATTTGAACTTCTTTCCCGTTCACTTCCTGCATCAATACAGTATACAACAAAAAGAAAATGATAACTAATCCACACTTGACTATTGTTAAGAAACAAAATGCCTAACATCAAACTAACTCTCAACACTTCCTTGGGCAAGTATTGTAAAATTATATTAGCAAAGATGGAGGATGCACGCGGGTAGCATTCAATTGAAAAGCGAAACATAAACTATATTCAGATACTTGAAAAAGTCAAGTTAATTGCAGAAAATCAATAATACATTTCCATCAAGCAGGCCATAAATGAAGTTGATAAGAACTTCATCTTCAAAGCCGAGAAGCTCCGTCACTCTAGTAGCAATCCACGGTTTGATAACATCCATCTTCATTTTCCTCGTATCCACCTAAAATTTGAAAACAAATTAGATAATTTCAACCACAAAGGATTCATCAGCTCAATTGAGAAAAGAAAACGAACCAGATGATCCAATTCAGGAGCGAACTTCTGCGATTTCAACAGCTTCGCTTGCTTGTTGGAGAATCGAGTGTCTTGATCAGCAGACGTGCCCTAGATTAAAAAAAAATCAAATCAAATCGAGTTTCAAGATCTGGAACTGCAAATTCATATTCGGATCTAAAAAGAGTGGAGCTTACCCGGAAAAACCCGCCCGACATTTCTTTAGGGTTTTGATGGGTAAGTGGCTTGTGGTTGGATAAAGAGATGATGAAATCGCACTCCTATTTTAAAGATTATGCGATTTTTATTTTCTTTTTCTTGTTAATTATTATTATAGGATAAATGTGAAAAGACATGAAAGGCCTTCTCTTACAGTCGGGTTCTCATTCTGATCTGGCACCTGCGTTTGGATAATTCGATTTTTTAATGGTTGAAAAACTTATGAATCCAATTCAGGAGGGTTTGTTTACGCCGTCAAATCCCTTTTTCAATTTTTTTTTTTTGTAAAGATATTAAATTATTTTTTTTTAGATTTTTTTATAGTTTTGATATCTAGATGTTAAAATTAAAAACAATATTACTTTTATATATTTTAAAAAATATATATTTTATTAGTTTATAGTTAATCGATTTTACATTTATTCTCTGTATTTTTGAAAATCACAATTTACAATTTAAATTTTATTGTTGTGTGATAGTTTTACATTCTAAATCATTTTATAATTTAGTCTAGTTTACATTAAGGGTCTATTTGGGAGGGCGGTTGTACCACCGTTTTCTCAAAATTTGATTTTATTTTATTTTAAATGAAATTTTTTTAGTGTTTTTAAATCATTTTGATGTGCTGATGTCAAAAATAATTTTTAAAAAATAAAAAAAAAATCATTTTGATGTATTTCTAAATGAAAAGCACTTTCAAAAGCAACCACAACCGCCCTCCCAAACAGGCCCTAAAAAAATGTGATTTTCAAAACACAGTGGCAAGTTTGACAATAATAAAAATATAAGATGATCAAGGTAATTTTTTCTATATTTTTAATGGAAAACACTCTTATAAAAATATCATGCAACTTCGTTATAAAACACACACTCAAACCAAACTAAATTTGTTTGGTTTTATGTTTTAACCATTCAAGCCATGAAAAAGAATCCAATCAATTTATTTTTTTTAAATAAACTAGTTGGGAATTATTCAAGATTTGTTAAATATTATTAAATTAACTTGCCAAAAACCTATGCATTGTCGTAGTTTTTCTATGTATTTTTTTTACAAGACAAAAGGTTGAGTGTTATGACAAGACAAATAATAAAATCACTCACACAAAGTGTACTTTGATCTTACCTTAAAATGGTTAAACTTGTCGGGTGACTTCATATCATAAAATTTAATAGATGTGTCTAAACAAATCCACTTGATCATTCAATGTTTAAAAATATAGAATGACAAAGAATGAAGACACTTTTAATCTCACACCCTCTAAAGAAAATTGTCGGGAAATTTGGATTAAATAGAGAGACTTCACAAGAGCTTTAGAACTTTAATAATAAGAATTTAGGGTTTAAAATCTTATACAACGACTTTAATAATAATAAAAAACTTAGGGCTTGCTTGAGAGTATGATTGATATTGTTTTTTAAAATGTTTTTTATTTAAAAATATATTAAAATAATATTTTATTATTATTTAAAATTATTTTTGATATTAGCATATCAAAATAATTTAAAAACACTTGTATGTATTAAAACATTGCAAGACTTGGGGTGAAAATGATTATAATGATTTCAGGACTAATTTACTTTGACTAAGTCTTAGGCTAGTGTTTCCTTTAAAATCTCCACCTTATGCTCCATTTTTTACCAAGTTTACTATGTTATGCATCTTTCATTGGATAATGAGCCACTCATTTCTCAATTGATGTACAAATGTTTTTTAGTACAGAAAGATTTTATCTTGATTGTCTTAAAAAACTGAGGTCATGTTTGGAAATATGATTGAAATTGTTTTTTAAAATGTTTTTCATTCAGAAATATATCAAATGATGTTTTTTTTTAAAAAAATATTTTTGAAATCACACATATTAAAATGATCTAAAAAAAATTATTTTTTTAAAAAATATTTTTGAAACAAGGCGTTAAACAAACACATAGTCTTAGTCTCATCATCATCTTGGAACATCTTCCCCAAGACTTTGAGTAGCAATAACACCCTTGGATATAAATTTTTGAAGACGAATATCTTTCCAAATAAAAGACTTGAGTGAAGTTTATTACCAACCCTCTAGATTTATTATTTTTTATAAAAAATTACCATCATCACAAATAGTTTATCCTCATGCTCATTTGCTTAAAGTCCTAGATATATTGAGAAATTATTATTTTTTCCACCTTTTTTAGCTGATTGGCTTTTTTTCATATTGTATTTGATTCTCAAGTCAAGTATGCTAACAACCCTCTAGCTATTTTTCTTTTCTACACTTCCCTTCAAGGACCCATTAAGCATCCAATTAGGTTTGGATGACTATTCTTACAACTATACATGCCATGTCCTTCTCTTACATGGCCTTATTTACTATGAGTAAATATGAGTACGTGAACCTTATCTGATTTCCAAAGGTTGTCTCCACATGGTCATCCACGGGACAAAACTAGAAAGGATAAAATTTAAAAGAAATAAAGTTCTGGCGATCAAAATGTTAACTTTGCACAATGTAAGTACCAAAATGTAAAAAATGGACAAAAATGCATGGTAAATGAATAGTTATTTGTACTAGTGAATGATGATTTTTTTATTTTAAATAGTAAAAAGAAATGTCGTTTTAATTGTTATTATCCTTAATTTTTGAGCATTGGGTGCTGAGAAGTTTAATAACTATTATTTGTTAACATATATTTTTAGAAATATATTAAAATAATTTTATTTATTTTTAAATATTTTAATATTAACACATTAAAATAATCTAAAAACACTATAAATAAATAAAAATAAAAAACACTTCTAAGAGCAACTCCAAGATAAAATGTCATTTTTAAAAGCTAAATTGATAACATAACTTTTTGAATAGTATAATTATAGCCTTTTGTTTATATATAATCAAATAAAAAAATCATTTAGAAGAGTCAATTATATCTTAATATATTTTATATATCTTGCAATTATTTTGTATATAATATAATTATATAATTAACTATATAATTAATATGAGTAGTTTATACAATTAATTAAATGCTTTAAAAAACCCAAAACATTTTAATTTATTAATTTTATTTAAAAAAAAAATCAAATCTGATAGATCATAATCCAAGCCCAAAATCGAACCCACATCAATAATCTGCATATACGCTCTCAAATTATCCACCATGACATTCAAACTTGAAGCCAGTGTAGGAGGACCTATTCAAGTTTTGCAAGGTGACCAGAGAAAGAGAGAGAAGAATGAAGGGAAACTGGGTTGAGTTCGAGAGACCAAGTGGAGAAAGATGTTATAAATATTAGAATATAGAAACAATCTCATATTTATAGAATGTAAAGATATTTCCTATTCTGTTAGCATAATTGTAGCCGAAGGACTCTCCCTTCACCCTTGTATAAATCATCCAATTATCAATGAAACAGTCAGGCAAATTATTCCAATTCTTCTATCATGGTATCAGAGCAACCCTAGGTTATCTTCTAAATCTAAATTCAAGCTGCCTCTTTTTTTCTTTACCAACTGAAACTATCACCATTCTTCATCCCTCTCTGTTAATCAATCTCATACTCAGAAAATCCAGAAAATCACAATGACAGACATCACAACAGACTCAACCACCTCAGCCACCTCACTTTCTTCTCCTCCCACCAAACTTCATCACTCTCATCCTGCTCTTACGATGTCCAACATCACCACCTTTATCAAAGTCACCTTAGACATTGAAAAATATCAATACATTACATGGTCTGAATTGTTCAAAATACATGCTAGAGCGTATCAAGTTCTGGATCCAGAATTATTCAATAGATTCTGCTCTATATATACTTCAATTACTAAAATACCCTTTTAGCTATCTATTTCAAGATTGTCAATACCGTTCCGGTCGTCGTTCCGGTTTTTCTATTGGAACGGAACGTTTCGGTTTCGGAGCGTTTCGGCATACCGTTTCGGGGGTACTTTTCATATATAATTATATATATATATATATATATATATATATAAATTAAAATATTAATTTAACAAGTATAATTTAAATTCAAGATAAATTAACTTTAAATTATACAATATTTTTTGGTATAAACCACGCGGTGTCCCAAGCGCTGGCCCAGACTAATCCACGTTCGCACCGGGTGGGCCCCGAAGGAGTGAAAGTGCTCCCCAAATGGCCGGCTCCATACAAGAGGAGGGTTTGAACCCCTGACCTCTCTTAAGGGATGAGAGCGCCCTCACCACTCACACCAGGACCCCTTGGGTTAAATTATACAATATAAACACAAAGTCAAACAAACATAATCTCAAAATTAGAAACATCTCTAAAATTCCAAAATATTATGATAGTAAAATGTTCTATAATAAAATAAATATTATGATTTTGAGTCGGAACGGCACGGCCGGAACGGTACTGAGACGTTTCGGCCGGAATTTAGCCGAAATTTCCAGAACGGTCTGGAACGTCGTTTTCGTCTCGGTTTTTTTAATGACATAAAATATTCTGGCTATTCTGACAGGAACAGAATGGAATTAACAAGCCTGATCTATTTAGCTACTAAATTGAAGATATAAAAAGTAAGCATAATAAGTAAAATGACAATTATTTGACTTTAGCATCGTAGATGCGTTGAAGTTGTTCTAACGAAAGGGAAAAAAACATTGAAAAGAAGATATCTAAAAAAAAAAGAAGCTAAAAAGGATCAACATGGACGGCATAGATGACGACTGCCTATCAATTGTCAACATGGCCGGCGGTGACAAAAGTAGGCTATTGAGACTGAGAAGGAGCGAGTGTACAAATAAAATCAAACGTTGTCCACTTCCGGGTAAAAAACTAAAAATTATAAAGACCAATGCAGATCTCGACACGTGGACCCACTACTTATATCGGATGCAAACCTATTTATATTCCACCCTTTATTCTCTTTTGTCGTCCGCCTCTTCTCTCTTCCCTCCACAAATCCAAACCCTAGAAATCCCTGTTTCCTTTCCAAATCGAATTTTTTTATTTATGATTTGTGTCTTAAATCATCTCTATTAGGGTTTCGATATTATCAAAATTAGTCGAACTGAATTATTTGATAAAAAAATTGAGAGGTAAAGAATGGCGTCAACGACAACAACAACAACAAGCTCCGTTTACATCAACGTCATCGAAGACGTCATCAACAAGGTCCGCGACGAGTTCATCAATAACGGGGGGCCCGGCGACAACGTCCTCTATGAGCTTCAAGGAGTAATCAACATTCCCTATTCTTGTTTTTGGGTTAAATTTGGCTGATATTTTTAGTTTTTTCCCTCTGATTGGTGATTGTTTTTGGATCTGGTATTACTATGAGTTCCAGGGCTTTCAGATTTGTAATTTATTTTCATACCGGGAGCTGTGAAGTTGCTGATTTTTTTTTATTTTTTATGGGGGATTTTAGCTTTGGGAGGCGAAAATGATGCAAGCAGGTGTTATATGTAAGCAGCCGATCCCTACTCCAGTACACGACCTCAATGTACCGTATGAAGGGACCGAGGAATACGAGACTCCCACTGCTGATTTACTCTTCCCTCCCGTGAGTAATTGCGACTTGCTCCCTGTATCATTTTTGTTGTCATGTCTTCTTAATTTAGTGAAGTGATTTAGCTGATATACTAATTTTTAGCATCTCCTTGTGATTGCTGAACCTTAGCTTGAAATGGGCCAGTGGAATCTCTTTCCTGTCATACTATACAGTCTCTTTATTGGTAAAATGTGTTCTGGTTGAGTTGTTTTTGAATTTTCAAGTAATTGTCAGTGGTAGTTTTGATGTCTGTTAGCTGTATGTGAATTTTGAATTGATTTATGAGTTCAGTTATTTTGTCAGCCAGAATTTTTTATGTGGGTTTTTGGGATTGTAGACACCTTTGCAAACACCCATGCAGACGCCTTTACCAGGAAGTGCGCAGACACCTTTACCCGGAAATGCACAAACACCTTTACCTGGAAGTGTGGACAATTCATCCATGTATAACATTCCTACTGGATCTAGTGATTATCCCACCCCTGTCAGTGATGCTGGGGGTAGTACCGATGGAAAAGCTGGGAGACCCAGTCCTTTCATGGTAAGCACTGATTTGATCTTTCAGCCCTCTTTAGTTAGCATATGCTAGTGCGTGTGTGTGAGTGCACGTGTGGTGTGGGGCGCGCGCGCCTTTTTTTCCCTGGGAGATTAGTGGCCAGAAGCTTGCTGCTCTAATGTGGAGCTGTTATTTGGTTATGGATATGCTGACTGATCTTTTCCTTGCTGTCTTCCAACAGCAACCTCCTTCCCCTTGGATGCATCAAAGGCCGCCTCTTAGTGTTGATGTCAATGTTGGCAAGTCTCATGTCACATTAGCAAGTTGTTTTGTGATTGCTGTCTTTGAAGAGCATTAACCAATAAATGTTGTGCATTTGTAGCTTATGTCGAAGGGCGGGATGAGGTGGACAGAGGGATCTCTAACCAAACCTTGACACAGGTAACTTTTGTTTGTATTGTGTAGTTTTGTGCTTCAAGGAGAGTTCATGGTCAAAAGGTTCTGGATGCTAAAGGTTTATTTTCAGAAACTATCCCTTATTTGTCATCCAAAACAATAACATACTGTTACCACTGAGGTAACTTATGTTTTAATATTGGAGAGAATTCCAGGACTTCTTCATGCCCTCTGGAAAACGGAAGCGCGAGGATTTTGCTCCGAAATATAACAATGGTGGATTCATACCCCAGCAAGATGGAGCTGGGGATTCTGCATTTGAGGTTTCTCAGGTTGTGCTGAATGTGCATTCTTATTTGTTTATGATATATGTTAACTTCAAATTTCTTAGTTACTATGGGCTTCCTCCTAGCAAGCAAAATTTTGACTTTGTTTTCATCCTTCTTTTATTGATGTTCTACCTTTTCATATTTTGAAAACCTTTCTTTTCCACAAAAGTGTCAGGGCATGCATCCTAAAGGACCTTAACTTTAAAATTGAGTTTTGTGACTTGTCAGGTTTTGACTATAAAGCCGAGTGCTGTATATGATTTTAATTCCATTTGTAGTGTATATGTTGACACCCAGATCAGTTATCTGTAACGAATTTATGCTGTAACTACTTTATATTGTGCTTGTGCTCTTCTTTTGAGGTGAAATTTTGCTTGGAGAAAAAATCGAATTTCAGCTAGTGGAAAATAACAAACATGTACTCTATGTATAAGATGTGTTAACTTAGGCAACAACAAGCTTCATTCTCTTCGTTGGCTTGAAAACAAGATCAATGTTCTATAAAGGAGTAACTTTGTGAGTAGAACCTGCAGAGTTTTCGAGCCACTGGATAAGCCAGAGGTGGACATTAAGATGCTTAGAATTTTGCTAATTTTCATCTTGCAATTTTTTTCCTTTTTTGTTTGTAGACTTAAAGTTAATGTGAGTGCTTTTCACAAATGGTAGCTAAAATTGTTATAGGAAAGAGAGTTCATGTCAATCATTTTGGTGCATTGAAAGAGTATTTTAATCAAAGAGAATTTCCCTGTACAAAGCTTCTGAATATCTATCTAAAACTGCTGTTTCCTATCCGTTCCTGTTTGTTTTTCTTAGTTTCATTCATGGAGTTCTTCTGTTACAAATAATCTTTTTGTGTATATCGATGTTTGTATGTGTACTATGTCAGGACCATGGATTTTACTGTTTTATGAAAAGTTTTAATCATTTGAGTAACATTTCTTTGCTTAACCAAGTAAAGCTTTTGCTGGATTAATCCTCGGAACTATTTAGTTGCACCATAGTATCGGAATACTGCATAGGATAGTGGCTCAACCCATGGCATTTATTCTTGGTTTTTGAATTAAGATGGTCAATGAAGTTTTCACTTGCTTAAGGTTATAAGGGACTGAAGATCATTTAAAATGACAGGACAAATGAAAGGGACTGGACAAATACATGGTTGGTGCACTTGACAGGACAAGAGTGGATTAAGTTTTTGCAAAAAAATCATATTGGTCCCTGAACTTTATCAATAATATTTTAGTCTATATTTCATTACAGCTTAGCTCTTATTTAAATTTTCTGGTCCTCTAATTTTTTGGTACATGCAATTTAGTCCTGAATCAGATTTTTTTGCAACAAAGCCCCTACATCTAAAAATTCATTTTAATAAAATATAGGTAAACTTGGTCAAACTTTAGTCAATCAAATTAAAAAATTAATTAGTGATAAATAAATAAATAATAGATGATATGGAAAATTGAGAAATAATGATTTTGTCTATTGTATTGTACAAGCCTGTTCCACCCTCATGATGGGACAATAATTTTGCTTTGGGACAACTTTGGATAGGAGAAGGATTAAATTTGTATGTTCTGACTCAAACTTGTAACTTATGAATGCTCAAAATTTTTGAAAACTGGTAATTGATCATTCAAGGCAACAGAGAGTGGATATGCCTGGAAGCCTCAGTTTATCTCAAGCACTAGCTCTATATTTTGTTTGAAAAATCAAATGCATGCTAGCCTAACAGTGGAATATTTAGGGTTCATTTTAACTGCTCATGTCTTTTAAAAGATCTGCATGTTTTCAGAATTTTACTATTTCTTTAGCTGATGTAAAACGGTAAATTTCAGGTAAGTCAAGGGAATGGTCCTCTTGGCAGATCTGACAGTAGCACCGCTAAAAATAGAGAGATCTTAGCACGTGTGTCGAGGTCATATTTGAAGATTCCTCAAGTGGATGGGCCAATTCCTGATCCTTATGATGATGTGCTTTCTACTCCCAATGTATGTATTACTGCTTTTGTATTTTTCTTGAAATACAAAGATGCAATCTAGTATGTAATATGTATTCAATGGGTTTCCTTGATCTAGAATCAAGTATGCACTGGCAAAGTGCTATGTTGCATCCATCCTTGTCCTGACTGTTTCTATTTATCTATTTCCAGTTTCCTGTTTCTTGAAATACAAAGATGCAATCTAGTATGTAATATGTATTCAATGGGTTTCCTTGATCTAGAATCAAGTATGCACTGGCAAAGTGCTATGTTGCATCCATCCTTGTCCTGACTGTTTCTATTTATCTATTTCCAGTTTCCTGCTTCATAAAGGGCTGCCTGTGCTGGCCCAGTCATTATAGGATCATATATTTCTTGATTCTTTATCTTGTAACCAGAAATACATTGTTTCATCCAGCAAAAGAAAAAAAAAGGATAGAAAAACCCTCTCATTCCTGGTTCTTGGATCATGTAATGCACAATCTGTCTTGTCATCACCTGCCTTGTTTTGGAGGACTTATTAATCTGGAGTAGCATCAGGTAGCAGTGATCTGAAGATTGTTTTCACATGTTTTGTGTATGCCCACATGTATAAACATGCCTCTAGATACCTACAATATATTATCTTTGAAGAAACCCTGTCATGAGATAAAAAAGTTAGCAATACCATAAGCGACAATGTGCATATGTTCACTGTAATTTTACAAAGTGATGTTTTTTGACAGCAGTTTGGATTATGCATCCATGTTTCTTGGAAATATGGACAGTCTATGGCTTACAGTTGCCTCAGAATGTGTAACTGCAGCACATGTATTTTATTTTGTTTACTGATACATCTGCTGCTTCCATGTTCATGCCTTGAATATGGCTAATCTGAAAGGTAGCTGGTTGCTCTTTATAGATTAAGTTATAACTCAAAACTCATTTTTTCCTGATTCATACCCTGAACGTGGTTGGCCTGAAGCTAGTAGGATACTATTAAAAGTTGATGAGGTTTAAACCAAAATTCCTTCCATGTTTTTATCTATGCCATGGGGCTAGGACATGGACTGAGTTGATTTTTTCTGGATATGGCTTGTTTGTAAGGTAGCCTGGTACATTCAAAGTATTGAAGAATTATTGCAACTCCCATCATGTGGTTTTTTTGAATCAAATACTATAGATAATCGCTCATCGAACATCTAATTGGAACTGGTGGTTAAAGCAGCCAGCACTATTTATGTTTTTTATTTGCATGTAAGGGTGATGTTCAGGTCTTGAGAGCAGCCTCTTCAGTTAATGTACCATGGGATGAGATTGTCTCTGAAATATTATCAGGAGTACTATTTTGCTGAGACTATAACTTCATTATTTATAATAATGACCTTTTTAAAATTGAGTATGGGATATCTTGTTTTCTCCAGAGATTACCATTTTCTTTCTAATTTTTGTCTTTGATTTTTCTGTTGAAGATATACAATTACCAAGGAGTTGCTAATGAAGATTACAACGTAGCAAACACTCCAGCTCCCAATGGTTAGTTTATGTTATATGTGATAAAGGTTATCATTCTTTTTCTAATTTGATAAATGTGCTGAATATGTTTGTGACAATCAAGGTATTTGTTTTTTGTTTCTCCTTTCCCCTTCTCAGATCAACAGGCAAGTACCCCAGCTGTTGCCAGTCAAAATGATGTTGCTGATGATGATGATGATGATGAGCCGCTGAATGAAGATGATGATGATGATGAGGATCTGGATGATGTGGACCAAGGAGAGGAGCTGAACACACAACATTTGGTTTTAGCTCAATTTGACAAGGTAAATGCGCACTCTTCTTTTCACCCTATTCTTTTTTTTGTTTGATTGGTAGTGTTGATCGTTTAACAGGCTGGTTTAGTTGGTTGTAATATCAATGATGGTAGTCTCCTGATAACAACATTTTTCTTGCATGGATAGGTGACTCGTACCAAGAGCAGGTGGAAATGCATACTCAAGGATGGTATTATGCATATAAACAACAAGGACATTCTCTTTAATAAGGTCTGTCCTCCATCAAATATCGATGTTACAATTTGGCTCTGTATTGTACTGAAATTCCAAAATATATGTTGAAATGTTGGCTTTCTTTTGCAGGCAACAGGAGAATTTGACTTTTGATTTTGTTAGGGGAATGTCTGCTTGGCAGCTACCATCATTTGCTTTTATTGGACGTATCCTGAGATATCAATGGGTGTGTGGTACGGTTTCTTAAAAATATCATCTAGTGAGAGCTCAAGGGAAGGGAGCGGGATGTTTTTTTTTTTTTTTTTTTAATTGAAGCCCTTTTGGAAACTGGGTTGGATGGTTGGCCTATTGTATATAAAGGAAGAGCTTTTCAGCTTTATAATGGATGACTGCAGGAGGATTTTCTTGAGATTCCAATGTAATTTCATTCATGGCATTCACCTGGACAAACTGCTTCCTCCCCATTTCTTATGCTCTCTAGTTTGGTTGACAATGATCATATTCATATGCCAAGCAAAACGGTACTAGCAAACAATTGTATAGTCCGTCAGAATCTGACGTTGGCCACATGCCAAACCGTTTGAACTCAGGTGTCAAGATTATGCCTATAGAGGTTGTAGTTTTCCATTTCTCTCGTGGACTCAGTGGTGGGCAGGCGTCAATTCTAAACAAAATCTGTTTCATGGAGCTGATTTATCATACCACAAGGTTTATTGTCTGGGGGCCATTCCTCTTGTATATCAGGAATGCCAGCATTGCAAAAAGATTGTCATGTTGGCACAATTGTTCGAAAGCAGGAAATTATTGTTCTTTAATTTGTGTTTATTTACATCCTTCTGGCCAAACCGTGAGAAGAGATTTCCCTATTGAGATCAACAAACAGAACAATTATACATCACAGGGATTTCCACCCTAGAAAATACAGTATGGAGTTGTGAGCTGTGTCGGAGAGAAATCCTCGGAGGTTGAAACAACAAAACAGAGCCTGGAACGAGTTGAAATCATGCATGCTATTGAAAATCATGACTGTGCGTGATCAACGAGCACACATTTAGATTGGAAGAAAGTAAACAAGGATGACGGCTCAGTGTATCCACCGGCTACTGCTGGATGTTGCCAGACTCTGGCCTCTGAATATGCATCATGAGCATCTTCCCCCCTCCCCTTGCCATCATCATCCCCACAGATTACAGGAAATGTAAACTCTTCTGCCTCCGATGACAACGGCGGAGGAGATACAGAGAGTGGTGACAGAAAAGGGATTGTAGTGAGAGGAGAGGCCTGATTAGCAGGCAGAAGAGGGGCGGAGAGCTGATCGAGATCGAGACCTCGCGGGGCCTGCTTTTGTAGCCTTGTGGGCGGCTTCCCTACTCTGTCATTGGTTTCGGGTGCAAGAGGTTGTGCTTGTCTTTGAAATATGTTGCCATCCATTCTTGAATGTGATGATAGCTTCTACCTGAAAAAAAAAACTTGCGCAACCACAATAATATTGCATGAGATTTTGTAATCCCCCCCACCAAATCTATCTGCCAGGAGCCGATTTTCATGGAGATTAGAGGATTAATGGGTGGTCAATCAAGAGAATTTCTCGGGACAGCGCGAAGTAAGGTGTCAGTTGTGAGGGTTAAAGGTGATATTTTGTTTTCAAAGAAAGAAAAGAGAGAGTAAATAAATGCATTTTGTTTGACTCATCCTTATTTAAAGGAGAAAAGGGTGGTGAAGCCACTATTTGGTGCCGGTTCAGGTGGCATCGCACCTCACCTCATCATTTACGGACATGACAAACGAAGGTGAGTCACAAATGCTAGCTTTCCCTTAATAGCAGTGGAAGAACCAGAACAAATTGAAAACAACGATTATTAATTTACAGCAAAAATTTAGTTCGCAAATGGTTTGGAATAGTTTCCCTATCTAGTTTATTCAATTTTATATTTTGCTTTTATTATTTACATAAAATATTATTTTAATTTGTTTTTGTCGTGATAGATATGTCAATGTCCGGGTCAAGAAAAAAAACTCAAGTGCAATTGACGAGAAAAAGAAACCTCATGGAAAAAGAAAATAGAAAATTATATATAATTATGAACATCTCTCTTATTGGTAATCTAAACGAAACTTCTCTTTGTTATATGATAATTTCTGAGTTATTTGGTATTTGAATAATAATTAATTAATATGATAGACAGTTAACTTTTTTCTCTTTAACTCAAAGAACAGTAAGCTAATGATGAGATATTCTATGCTTGCAAAAATAGTTTTAATTTAGAGGATATAAAAATCATTCAATGTTAAAATTAGTATCTTTACGAGAAAAAAAATGAATAACATAAAAGACAAAAGATGTTTGTTTTTAAATTTAAGAGGGATAATGCCCTAAAATATATAAGTGTTATTTAGTGCATAAAAACTTTTTATTTGAATGGTTTATGGGGTATTTATAACTTCTAGAAAAATAATTGAAAAGTCTCTTGTTCGTGACATTATTGATGAGATGACAAATATAAAGAGTATATTAAGAGACTTTTGATACATCCATGTATATATATGTATAATGAAGACAATTAATTATGACACAAATGATTAATTGGACTTGATGCATGATTATCTATTAAATTCATAATTACCTCGAGTTAAACTAATGATTAAACTCACGTGTGTTGAATCTGGTAACACGACATATCCATGTTATCTTGGGTTTAATTAATGATTGAACCTCAACGTATTGGGTTTAATAATACGCTAAACTCAAATTACTCCTGGTTTAGTTGATGACCGATTCAAAGTGTATTGAGTGCGACAACATAATGTATAAGACTTAGGTTGTTCCAGATTCAGTTGGTGTCTGAACCCAAATATATTAGGTCTGACAACACATTAGACTTATATTACCTTAAACTCAGCTGGTGAATGAATCCAAATATATTCCAACAATATATCAAATCTATGACTAAATCCAAACATATTGAATTTGACAACATACCAGACCTATGTTATCTTAATATCTCCTAAACCATAAAAAAAATTGAGGATAACATATTGACTCGTCGACCCTAAATCTTTGATGTGTATGACGCATAAATTAAGGAGATGTCATATCTTCTTTTACCTGGTATCAACTTTGAAAAGTAGTTTTCATTATTTTTTCGGAGAAAAAGGTCTGGAGAAGGGTCACATGCGCTCAAGTCATAACAATTAAGGAAAAAGAAGTTTATATTTGTCATCTACATCCTTCCCTGATTCATTTAATCCATGGATGCAGTCCTTGCCTTTGACACCTCTGTAACCAGCAAGATATTGCCGGGAGGAAAGGGGGTGGTTGATTCTCTTTTCCAAGCTCTCACGGGCACTGAAACCCACTACACTGCTATGAGTTCATACGAATACTTCAGTACTGGTAATTTTTCACTTTGATGGCTATATCTGTATCAACTTCCTTTTGTTTAGTTTTTATGGTACTTTTCGGGGAGGCTAATGTCTGTTAAATCATTCCAGTATGAGCTTGTTTTTGCTAAGATCACTTCATGTTTAACTCAGGGTTATTGATACTGTTTTGGGCGAAATGTTTCGTACCAGGTAAAAAAAAAAAACAAAACGATATTGTTTTTATCTCTTTTTAAATACCAGCCGTACCAGTAATACCGGCCGAAACACCCTGAATAACTCTGAAGTGTGCCGTTTCGGCCGGTATATCACTCCACCTATGCTTTCTGCAGATCACTATATCAGAAGTCAGAATAGTTCAAAATGTACCCATAAAACCAGATTAACCCTCCATGTAAAAACGAGGTAGGCATAAGTGATCAAGAATGATTTAGCATTATAACAATTTACATATTTTAATAAAAAATATAATTAAAAAAAGGAACAAGGACTAAATGAATGGAGAAGGAAGATCTGTGAAACAGATTCTAATTAAGCCATGATTCAACGGCCACAGCTGAGGATTGAGTCGGTACTAGAGAAGGAATTAGCAGAGTAATCATTAGATCTATGGAAAGACAAGGTGCAATCTCCAGGTTCTTCATGACTATCTGGCATCAAACCTATGCCAGCACCATCAAGCGGCAGCATCTCTGGCAAGCTAGCATTCCCATCCAAGTATTGCGAAATTTGACTCATGCCTGGCCTAGCTGCTGGGGTAGGGAAAGAACAAAGCAGACCTAGTTTCAAAACCAATTCCATTTCCTCCACCACGTAATTGCCTTCCAATCTTGGATCACATGTTCGAAGAATGTCTCCTTTTTTCCAGGAATCAAGAACCCAGTCAACCAGAATCATCTTCTCTGCTGACTGTTCTGGCTCTATAGGTTTCCTTCCACAAGCCATTTCAAGCATAAAAGCGCCAAAAGCAAAAACATCACTGCTGGTAGTGGCCTTACCTGTTCTAGTAACCTCTGGCGCTATATATCCAACTGTTCCAACCACGCGGGTTGTTTGAGGATTGGACCCACGATCATGGAATTTAGCAAGCCCAAAATCTCCTAGTCGACCATTGAAATCACCATCTAACAGTATATTGCTAGCTTTCACGTCTCTGTGCAGAACAACCTGTTCCCACTCTTCATGGAGGTAAAGAAGGGCAGACCCAACTCCTCTCAGGATCTGATATCGCAGAACCCAGTTAAGGATCGGTGTGTCATTGCGAAATAGGAGTTTATCAAGGCTTCCGTTGGGCATATAATCATAGACCAAGAGGAGCTCTCCCTTTCGCCGGGAATAGCCTAGGAGCTGGACCAAGTTCCTGTGCCTCAGCCTTCCCATGCTAACAATCTCAGCAACGAATTCCTTCGTTCCTTGCCTGGAATCATGGGATACTTTCTTGACCGCGACTTGTATATTGGAAGAAGGCAATACTCCTCTGTAAACCATTCCGAAACCCCCACTTCCCAGCAACTCCCTGGCAGCGAAACCCTTTGTTGCTTTGTATAAATCCTTGTAGGAGAATCTTTGAGGAACATATTCCTGTTCCCAATCTTCGCGCAGTTCTTCATATGTCTTCCTTCTTATTATATAAGCAGCACCGGAGATTGCTAGAAGCAGAATGATTGATGCTATTGCTGGGACCGCAATTCTTAAATATGGTTTCCTTCTTGGTTTTCTCTGATCAGGAGGAAGTGAAGGCAACTTTGACACGTCAAGACTTTGAGCTTGTCCGCTTCTGTTGAAGCTCCACCCCAGAATATAGTGGCTGCTTGCCACCGCTCCAGTAGATGCAGAAAAACCAACGTACATAGAATCCAGCATAACAGAAGAAAGATCGAGAGATGTTGACAAGAGAGGCAAGGTTGGTTTTGTTCTAGTGATAGGAGCAACTGTAACGTTGAGTAGCCTCTCTACTTCATCATAATCTATCCACAAGTTCATCATATTACCACTTATTAGAGTCAAGCTCTTATTCTCCTTTTCCTCTTCTGAAAAGTAGGTCACTGGAGCAGAATCAATGGATATCACGCTGTTTACATCAATTCCGACGTGGTTGTCATTGATGTCTTTGAGATCCGCGCTTGGAACCGTATCTAGCTCAACTGCCAATAGATGGTTTGAAGACATGTCATCGCTTGTAGAATTAAGGATCCCAAAGTACTGAGTTGCGAAAGCCCCTGCGAAGTTCACAGATGGAGAGACTGTGAAGGCGATGCCTTGGCCACCAAGTGAAGGGAGCTCAGGAACCATGGCGAACACAAACTGGGTAGAGAATGAGAAAGGCCGAGAATTGTTGAATAAAGATGTGCTGAACTGAAGAGGGAACGGGAAGAAAGCGCGGCCAATTTGATGTTTTGAAGTGTTTGTCAGCTGTAAGAGACCATTTGGATGAATTTCTGCAATCTCGTCGAGGAGCAGGTTGGCTCCAGTGAAGCCATGATAGATGAACTGGTTTTCCTCTTGAGCCAAGGCCAAGAGCTTCAAGGAAACAAACAGGCCGAGTAGAAAGAGCAGTAATTTGATCGATGCAACCATCATATGAACAAACAGAAGATTGTTTTTGTTTCTTCAGTTATACATTGGCAAAAAAAAAAAAAAAATTTGCGCTTCAAGTTTTTCCTTAATTGTGATGACTTGAGCGCATGTGACCCTTCTCCAAACCTTTTCATCCGAAAAAATAGGGAAAACTACTTTTCAAAGTTGATAAAAATAAAAATTCTATATGGACTTGCAAAGCTGATTGAATCAACGGTTTCAATTCACCGTCATTCAGACAAGTGGTGCGCAAATGTCCGGATTCAGAGTTTCAGACCTGGTTTTCCAGAATTCCAGGAAGTGTACATAATTTAGCTAAAAAAAAGTGGGGTCTGAGATTTAAAAAAAACAAGAAAATTTCATTTCAATGACGTTATTCCTAGCAGGCTACCTTTGACTGTACACAGAAGAATAAATCCATCTTAGAAAAACACTGATGCCGTAATTTTTGAATATTGATAGCTAACTGAAAACGACAAATTTTATGTATTCTGGATTCGATGGTATGTTTTCTTACACCTACTTTAATTTTGTAAGGTTGGTCAAAGTCTTAGAAACGTGGGCTTCTGATGCTCAATATTCAGCTCTGAATTCTTCTGTGCTTTGGATTTGTTCACTATAGTTAGTACAAGAAACAATGACAAAATCATTTGAATTAACCAACATTTTATGAAAAAAATCTTATCTAGAAACTTTAAAAACTTAAGCTGTTAGGTGAAATCTAAAAATATGATTTATATTCTTTTCTAATACACCCTTCAAGTGAAAACCCTTTGAACTTGAAACTTGCACATAAGTCCATACCATTTTATGCTTAATTGTTTTCAAATAGAATGAGGGTAATGAGATATGAAATCATGACCATTGGGTCAATAAGGCTCTGATACCATGTCAAGAAACCATCTCATTTAAAATCTTAAGTTATTAAGTGAGATACTAAAATATGATTTATATTATTCTCTAACATGATCCACCCTTTTTCAGCCTTCATATCCAACCACAAAGCCATTTCCTTTCTAACCAAGACCCACAATAGTCTCTCCTCTCTCAAGTGACCAAACCAACAACCTCCATTTTTAAACGTGACACCCACATCCAAAAGCTCCCATAACATTGGTTTCTTTAGCCCACAACACAGACAAACTAGCCCTTTCTTCACGATTCACCTTTATAATATCAAATTTATACCAAAACCCAGACTAACATCATCATCAACCAACAATAATAAGAAACAGCCCAACATCATCGACAACTCTTATTCCTTTTGATCAACTTACCATCTATTCTCCACAGTAATGACAAACAAGAAAACATAACCTTATAATAAAAAAACTAATAAAAAAGAGCTAAAAGAAGAAGAAAGAGAAGGCCAAGGATTGATGTACCTCAATCTACTTCCTTAAAAAGTGTGGAGGAACTTAATCGACAAGAAAGGTGTCACGACCCGATTCCTGGATCCATGATCAGCACATAAGCATGGACCCCCTTCAAGGTTTCATATCTATGCGAACCTAAACTTACATTTATCCTTTAAATAAGTTAATCAAAGTTCAACACAACATTAATAACAAAATTAACTTTATAATATAATTTGATTGTCTTAATACTAGAGTTAAATACATGCTACTATAATTGCAGAGCGCTAACTAAACATAAGGAAAAAAACATTGATTACAACCAAAATAGCAGGTTCTGAGAGTATAACAAAAATAACCTGTTAACAAGTTACAAGCCTGAAAATGATAAATAATGAAAGAGTGAGTTCAACAACTTAGTGAGTAAATAATATTTAATTACATTTATAAGATAATACAACAATGAAAAATATATTTAATGAATAGGACTTAAGTTCTCATAAAAAGGTTTCTCAAATAAATCATAACAAGAATATTATAAGGTAAATCTCGTTAGAAAATCAAAGTGCAATGAGCATGAGGCTTTGTACTGTGAGATGATCAGTCCACGCTGGTTAGTGACTCCCTCAACCAACTAGGGTTTTAGATAGGATATGCATAAAGACTAACATTACCCTGTTAGCATGAGTATTTTAACTAACGTACCATAAGTTTATATCAAAATCAAACAACATATTCGTATCTCAAGGTTCAATCATGATATCAATCAAATAGGGAGCTATCAATTCATAAGTATATAATGACTCATATCAAGAATATAGATTCAACAAATGATTATGCTTTATCATAACAAAAAAGATAATTAACGTATATATTACCAATAAGCATAATCCAATTCATATTAGAAATTCAAGTATCTATAATATTTCTCACACATATTAAAAATTATCCACTCACTTTTCTTAAAAGCAAATAGGATTTAAAAGTAGATATCGAAGGAAAATTCTATTGACATCCCGCAGGTAAAATATCAGGATTATCTGAATATATAAAATAAGACATACTAAAAAACAACTCAGAAGAAGTAAAATCTATTTAATAAATTTATATAGGAGTTTAACTCATAATCTTATGTGTCTTTGAATCAAACTATCAATTTTTCTCAAAACCTAAAAACTTAACCGTTGCTTCCGAAATCTAATTCAAAATAAACAATTCATAAAATTGATAATAATTCACAAAATATGCCTTAATTATTTACCAATCCAATCTGAAAAGCAAATATTTCATCCAGGACCATCCTGTAATTTTCTTAGATTTTTAGGGGTCAAGTTGTAATTTTGTTAAATTAAAGGTCTAAATTGAAAACCTCATAAATTCATAATTATACTGAAAGTTTTCCCATAATTCATCCTCAATTCTATCCAGAATCCAAACTATAATTTTTTCAAAGTTCAGGGACTAAACTATACTTTTTACAAAATCAAAGACCAAACTGAAATTTCATCATTTTCAACCTTCTAGCCTCTCTTCTTATACATATTAAAATGTAAACATTATTTTCCTTCCCTCTCTTCTTCTTCTTCCTCTTCTCTCGATTCTCTCTCTTAAATCTGAGACCTCTTTTTGTTTTTCTATTTATATTTATAAAGTTTATATAATTACTACAATACCCTTAATTTATTTATACATAATTTTAAGCCACCAAGGGCATTATTGACTTTTTCTTTTTAATTTTTTCAAAACACTATAGAAGGAGCCATTTCAGATCCAATGTTTTTTTTGCCCTTCAATCAGTGACGTAATGTGGATCCACATGTCGCCAATGGCGAATGCGCGTGAGACCCACACGCAACCACTCTTCTTACAACTGAATTCTTTTTCTTCAAATTTTGACCTTTGAAGGTATATTTTTTTTTGCAATTTCTAGATGTTTAACATGTATATTTAAATTATTGTTAGAGTTAGAGTTTTAATGTTTTGTAAACATGTGTAATTTGTTGGTATGCAAGTAAAATTATTTTTAGAAAAGAGATTGTGTATATGTGTTGCTTTTATTTTGTTTCAAATAAATGATAAAAAAACAAATTAAAAGTTTAATTAACAAAAAAATAATAATTTAATTCAATACAACTAAGTCTCTCAAAAATATAAAAAAAACATATCTCTTAGCATTTCCATAAAAAAAAAAATCCAAAAATCCATAATTGCATGCATTTTGAAATTTAACAACCAATTTATTGAATCCAAGAGAATTTTAAGAATATTTTAATAATTTATAATTTTTAATTCATGAAAATTAATGATTAATATTCTAATATAAATATTGAACCTACAAGTAGGTTAATATTAAAATATAAGAAATTATTAAGGCACACATGTCTAATAAATTCAAAAATACTAGATTTTTTAACATGAATAAATATTTACCTTGATCCATAGATGGATTACTAGTTATAAATCCATTAAAACCTCTAAACAACATCAAATCACACAATACAATTTACCTCAAGTAAAGTGTGATTTGAATACTTATACAATCTCTAACAATAATCAATTTCTTATCCTTGAATCTTTGATAATATCAATAAACTATGGTTTTTTTAGCGATATTGAACAAAACAACTAGGTAATAACTTAATTAACCACTCCTAACACCACGTGTCCATATGCGACAATCCACATTGGGGGGGCCAGGTGGCATTGTGCCCACGGGCCTGCCGTGGGAGTGGAGGTGTTGTGCACCGTTGCTTGATTCTGAAAAAAATGGGGGAAACCGATGACCCGATATATAGCCCCGGTATCAAAGACCCGATTTCCGGCCGGCGGACACCCGTCTCCGGCCACTGTTGCCGAGACGCCCGCAAAGTTGTCGGGCGTGCTGGGACACATGGCCCGATGTGTTGCCGTTATTGATGACCTGTTTTCCGGTCAGCGAAAACCCGTTTCCGGCCACTCTCACTCTCCAAATTTAGAGGAGGCTAAGTGAGTGAGAAGAACCCTTTACGTATGGGATTACGGTATAGAGGGTGGTTGTGCAATTTAATCCTGTGCATCTTATTTATGTACTTGAAGCTGCACATATTATTATTGTTTTTCAAACCCTAAAAATTACAGTCGAAAGAAATTAGAGTTTTTGAAGCACTAAGATTACAATTACAACTTGAAACTTAAAATACCATTAATCTAAATAATCAATGTCTCTCATTAATAATAAGTTAGACAACACTTTACATGCTGCTTCTAGACCTAAATACAATCATTATAAGTTACATGTCTAATAAAATATAACTATATTAAAATTCCTTAACTAAACAAGAAAAGTAAAATAATAAGGAAAACAAGAAATTTAAATAATGCTGCCCTGAAAGCCACCAAAGGGCCCTCGAACATCATCGCTTCAGCCGAACAAACCGTGGAGGAAAAACCCAAGCACTAACTTTTTATTTCTTTTTCTCATTTCAACGGTGTTATTCCTAGCAGACCACCTTTGTATATAAGTTTGGATTCAGAGAATCTTGTCCAAATGCTCATCATAGATCTGAAAATCAGGTCGCAGCATCCTGCTTACAGACCAGCATCCATTAGAGTTTGATCCAACTGTAAACGATATACAATCTAGTAGATTGATGGGTTTGCATCTTTACCAGACAATTACCTTCGTAACATGATATACTGAAGCCTTACCGATGCAAAAACAGAGTAAAAGAAAAATAGTGCAAGCTAATGGCAGCTCATAAGATACAAGTGGTCGGTAAGAAATTGTACAAAAGCTATAATCTTGAAAATTCCGTGGCACCTTCCTATATATTTAACAATGAACAAGTCTTAATGTACATAGTTACGTTATAAACCCTCCATGAAGCGTTGCTGGGTCAACGACCACTGAGGATGGATTCAGAGTCGGAAAAGGAATAGGAAGAAATATGTTCTGATGATGTAGGGATTGTTAAAACATGTTCTTTAGATGCTTCATTGCTAACTGGAACTAAACCAATTCCGGTACCTTGAAGTGGTAGATCAGGCAAAGTAGCATTTCCATCCAAATATTGCACCACTTGCCTCATGCTAGGTCTGGCTGATGGAGTGCGATGTGTACAAAGCAGACCCAGCTTCAAAACCAACTCCATTTCTTCCTCCACATAGTTACCTTCCAATCTGGGATCAACTGTCCCAAGAATGGCCCCGCTTTTCCAGCATTCAAATACCCAGTCAACCAGAACAACCTCCTCAGGTGGTCTTTCTGACTCTACAGGCCTCCTTCCACAAGCTACCTCGAGCATAAATGTCCCAAAAGAAAAAACATCGCTGCAGGTACTTGACTTTCCTGTTCTAGCAATCTCTGGCGCAAGATATCCAATTGTTCCAACGACGTTGGTTGTATGGGGAGTTGATCCATGGTCGTGAAACTTAGCAAGCCCAAAATCTCCTAGCCGTCCGTTAAGATCGGCGTCTAATAGAACATTGCTAGCTTTCACGTCTCTATGCAGAACAACCTGCTGCCACTCTTCATGGAGGTAAAGAAGGGCAGAAGCAACTCCTCTGAGTATCTGATATCGCCGAACCCACTTAAGGATCGGTGTGTGATTGCGAAATAGGAGTTTATCAAGGCTTCCGTTGGGCATATAATCATAGACCAAGAGGAGCTCTCCCTTTCGCCGGCAATAGCCTAGGAGCTGGACCAAGTTCCTGTGCCTCAGCCTTCCCATGCTAACAATCTCAGCAACGAATTCCTTCGTTCCATGCCTGGAATCGTGGGATACTTTCTTGACCGCGACTTGCATATTGGAAGAAGGCAACACTCCTCTGTAAACCATTCCAAAACCCCCTCTTCCCAGCAACTCCCTGCCAGCGAAACCCTTTGTTGCTTTGTATAAATCCTTGTAGGAGAATCTTTGAGGACCATATTCCTGTTCCCAATCTTCGCGCAGTTCTTCATATGTCTTCCTTCTTATTATGCAAGCAGCACCGGAGATTGCTAGAAGCAAAATGATTGCTGCTATTGCTGGGACCGCAGTTCTTAAATATGGTTTCCATCTTGGTTTTCTCTGAGGAGGAAGTGAAGGCAACTTTGACACGTCAAGACTTTGAGCTTGTCCGCTTCTGTTGAAGCTCCACCCCAGAATATAGTGGCTGCTTGCCACCGCTCCGGTAGATGAAGAAAAACCAACGTACATAGAATCCAGCATAACAGAAGAAAGATCGAGAGATGTTGACAAGAGAGGCAAGGTTGGTTTTGTTCTTGTGATTGGAGCAACTGTAACGTTGAGTAGCCTCTCTACTTCATCATAATCTATCCACACGTGCATCATATTACCACTTACTAGAGTCAAGCTCTTATTCTCCTTTTCCTCATCTGAAAAATAGGTCACTGGAGCAGAGTCAATGGATATCACGCTGTTTACATCAATTCCGACGTGGTTGTCATTGATGTCTTTGAGATCCGGGTTTCGAATTGCATCTAGCTCAACGGCCAATAGATGGTTTGAAGACAGGCCATCGGTTGTAAAATTGAGGATTCCTAAGTAACGACCTGACAAAGCCCCTGTGAAGTTTACAGATGGAGACACTATGAAGGCGATTCCATGGCCACTAAGTGTAGGCAGCTCAGGAACCATGGCGAATACAAACCGGGTAGAAAATGAGAGAGACCGAGAATTGTTGGATAAAGATGTGCTGAACCGAAAAGGGAATGGGAAGAAAGCGCGGCCAATTTGATGTTTTGAAGTGTTTGTCAGCTCTAAGAGACCATTTGGATATATTTTTGCAATCTCGCTGAGGAGCAGGTTGGCTCCCGTAAAGCCATGATAGATGAACTGGTTTTCCTCTTGAGCTAAGGCCAAGAGCTTCAAGGAAACAAACAGGCCGAGTAGAAAGAGCAGTATTTTGATCGATGCAATCACCATAAGAACGTGCAGAAGATTGTTTTTGCTTCTTCAGTTATACATTGGTAAGAGAAAATATACTTTTTGCGCATCCATTTTTTCCTGAATTGCTGTAACAGGTTCAAATCCTCAGTCTAAAGATTCAATCATTAACATTGTTATGATTTAAGGGCATTTGAACCTTCTCCAAAGCTTTTTCTTGGAAAAAACAGGGAAACTACTTTTCAAAGTTGATACAAGGTAAAAGAAAATAACATTCCCACAGTTTGCAGTGCGCTAGTGTCCGGATTCAAACCTCTTTTTCCAGATTCCCATAGTTTGCTTTCACAGATTTGAAGTGTTGAAGGAACTGTACTTCATTTACGTTAGAAAGAAGATTTAGGTAACAAAGAGCACGGTTTTGTGGCATATCATCAATCTATCAAATTCAGAAGAAAAAAAGGCAGTTTAAATGCGTAAACATATCAAGAAAATTTCATTTCAATGACGTTATTCCTAGCAGGCTACCTTTGACTGTGCACAGAAGAATGATTCCATCATGGAAAAGCACCGACGCCTTGTTGAATACGAAGCCATGTTCACACCAACTCTATTTTCTGTAAGGTTCGTCAAATTTTAAGAATCGACAGATTTAAAACTACGTTGCTCAGACATGCGGTGCGCAAGTGTCCGGATTCAGGCCTGGTTTTCCAGAATTCCCATAGTTTGTTTTCACAGATTACAAGTGTTGAAGAAACTGCACTTCATTTAGGGTAAGGAAAAGATTGAAGTATCAAAGATCACTGCATCCAAGCCAAATTAAAAGTACGTTCAAGCCTGATTCCTTTGAGCCGATGGATATAGGATTATAAGAACCTTTTTTTTTAAAAAAATATTGGAAAAACAATTAACAAAAAAAAAAAAAACAATGTTCAAGGAGCACCAACATTTTTAACGGAGCAAAAGTTTTTATTTTTTAGGTTAGGGTCTTGACTCAATAAATTTGATTAATTTAATAATATAATAAAAAAAAGTTGAATAATTTTGTTTTATAATAGTTAACTGAAAATAAAAAAGATGCTCGTTAGAGACTCCTTGTCACTTTGTCATCCACAACGCCTAACCACTAGAAAAAAAACAAGTGAAATATTATGAAATGACATATAATGCTTTTATTTAATGAATTAATTTAATTCAATATAATAAAAACTAAATTTCTTATGAAAAACTTAATTTATAAAAGAAAGATAAATAAAAATACTTGAGATAAATTAGGTCATTTTCAAAACCAATGAAAGTTCCAATAAAAATTAAATAAAAAAATAGTGGAGCTCAATCTTGAATTAAATAAATACTGAATAATAAAATTAAAAAAAAATATTTTTAATTTAATTTAATTTAATGCGTGAAGATGACACGTGAATTTCATTTCAACGAGGTCATTTCTAGCAGACCACCTTCGACTATATACAGAAGAACTGAAAAATGACAAATTTCCATGTCTTATGGCCATTATTCTTAATTTATTAAAAACTCTAATCTTCAAGATTGGTTTGTCACATTTATTTAACCCTAATTATTTGCCTGCTTTCGGTTTTGATTAATATAGCTAATACAAGTATAATGACAAGATTTATTGGAATCATTTGAATTAACCAACCATTTGATAAACAAATTCACCAAGAAAAATAAATTTTTTAAATCAAATTATAGTTAAATAAAAACTTAATTTTAAAAAACCCAAATAACAGTAATTTAACATTAAAAAATTATTATAAGATCTTATAACTTATACAGGAAAAAGAAGAAGATATCTAATGTTTAGCGTGGTTATTGTTGTTTTTCAATTTGTTTTTGTCCATAAATACATCAAAATAATAGATTTTTTATTTTTGATTTTTTATATTTAAGTACATCAAAATTATCTATAAAAAAAATAATTTAAAATAACAATAAAATATTTTTATATTTTTTTTAAATATTTTTAAAATATAGTACAAACAATCAGTTAAATTTGCTTTGTAGGGAACAATAGGTTTGTAATATAGGTTTTTAGCTTAATTATTTGTTGGCACTATGTTTCAAAAGTGTTTTTAAAAAAATAAAATTTATTTTATTTTTTATTTTCAATTATGTTTTTAGTGTATTTAGATTATTTTGATATGCTGATGTCAAAAATTATTTTTAAAAATAAAAAAAAATAATTTTAATAAATTTCTAAACAAAAAATACTATGAAAAATAATTTCAATCACACTCGGCCTAAATCATGAGCTGGAGTAGGACTTTCGTAATATATTTTTATGTCAATACATGAAATAATTGAATCTTCGACGGTAACATAACTTGTTTTTTTGTTGTTGTACATAATTCATTAGCAAGTAATTATATTTAGTTTGTTTATATAATTTATTATTTATTTGATGTGAAAGCATAAATATTATTTTCCAACAAAATCAAGTTTATCAGCCATAAATCAACAAAGACAGGTTGGCCATAATTTTATATGAGTGCTAAGTTTAAATAGAATTTGTTATATGTTTCCATAAATCTGTATGCAGGGAGGGAGGGTGACTAAATGAGCATTTCCTATGTAATGTTTTATAAGAAAATAGAAAAAGTCAACAACATAATTAGAGGTTTAGAATTAGTTGCGAATGAATGAGGGGCATTGTGGTAATTGAAAAAAATATAAATTTAAAAAAGAGAAAGAGAGATCTGAATATTTTTTAAAAAAAAAATTGGAGGAGAGAGAAAATATTATATGAAATAAGATTTTGAATTTAGTGAGGATTATGGTTTTGAAAAATTTATTTTAGATTTAATCTATGAATTAATTGAAATGTTATGGATTAATTGTTACGAGTAATGATTTTTTTAAGATTTTAGTTAGAAATAATAATTTTTGAGGTTAATTGATGTGCTGAATGTAAAATATTGAGAAGTTATGAAAAACCCTTGCTGGACATCTCGACAATGGTCTTGAGGTTGAATATGATAAAATCTCATATTGGTCCTTTAATTTGTGAGAAATACAATTTAGCCCTTCAACTTTAAAAAAATCACAATTTGCCCCCTAGAGTGAAAATTCAAGATTCTAGACCAAATTAAGGATGAATTACGGGAAAAGTTTTTATATAGTTTTATGATATTTTCAATTTAGTCATTTAATTTTATAAAATTACTATTTATCCCCTAACAATCTCGGAAAATTCTAGAATGGTCCATAACTGAAATTTTAGTTTTTGAGATTGCTTTGGTGAATAGTTATCACCACCCAATTTTCGGATCCATTACGATACATAGAAGTGTTCGCCCTCCAATGTTAAATACCTATGTGAACCCAAACTTACATAGAAACTTATCATTTAAATAAATTATTCAGAGTTCAACGCAACATTAATAACAAATTTACTTCATAATATAGTTTGATTGTTTTAATACAAGAGTTAAATACATTTTTTTATGATTGTGAAGCGTTGATTAGACATAAGAAAAAGTATTGATTATTACCAAAAGAGCAGGTTTTGATAGTACAACAAAAATGACCTGTTAACAAGCTACAAACCTGAAAATGATAAATAATGAGAGGGTGAGTTCAACAACTTGGTGAGTTTATAACGTTTAATAAACATATACAAGATAATACATCAATGAGAGAAATATTTACAAATATGCATTTAAGCTCTTACAGGAAGGTTTCTCAAATAGGTCATAACAAAATATTATAAGGTAATTCATTAAAAAAAATAAAAATATAATGAGCATGAGGCTTCGTACCGTGGGATGATCAGTCCATACAAGCTGGTTACTCCCTTGACCAACTAGAATTTTAGATACGATGTACATAATAATTAACACTACAATGTTAGCATGGGTATTCTAACTAGTATACCGTAGGTTTATATCATAATAAAATAAACATATTCATGTATCAAGGCTCAACTCATGACATCAATCAAATAAGGAGTTATCAATTCACAAGTATATATTGACTCATATCAAGAATGTAGATTCAACAATTGATTATGCTTTATGATAACAAAAATAGTAATAAATGTATATATTATCAATAAATATAATCCAATTCATATCAGCAATTCAAATATTTAAAATATTTCTCATGCATATTGAAAATTATTCACACATGTCTCAAACGCGAACATAATTCAAAACCAGATATTGAAGGAAATCTTATTGATATTCCGCATGTAAAATATCGGGTTTATTTGAATACAAAAAGAGATATACTCAAAAATCACTAAAAAGAAGTAAGATGTATTTAATAAAATTATCCAAAGATTTACCTCTTAATCCTATGTGTTTTTGAATCAAACTATCTATTTTTCTCAAAACCTAAAAACTTAACGGTTTCTCCTGAAATTTAATTCCAAATATTTTTTTAAAAAAAACTCATAATAATTCACCAAATAAGACTTAATTATTAACCAAAAAAATTTGAAAAACTCATATTTCATTTTGGGACCATTCTTAAATTTTCTCAGATTTTTAGGGGTCAAGTTGTATCCTTGTCAAATTGAAAACATCATGAAGTCATAAATATACTGAATCCCCCCACCCCATAATCCATCCTCAATTCTTTTCAGAATCCCTAATTTCACTACAAGGACCAAACTATAATTTTTCCAAAGTTCAGGGAGTAAATTGTAATTTTCACAAATGAGGGACAAAACTGAAACTTTACCATCTTCACCCTCCAGACTACTATCCAGATTCCTAGAAAAGATTTTTCATAATTTCTCAATATTTGTTTACACCTAACACATCAATTGACCTCAAAAACATTTACAATTCAATCAATTAAACCATGACCCAACACATTTAATACTTAACATCTCAATCAATTGATGAATCAACCCAAAACAAGATCTTCAAGCCCAAATCTTCAATAAATTTAAAGTCCTAACTAATAACAATATTTATACATATTAAAAGCCCAAATCTTCAATAAATTTAAAATCCTAACTAATAACAACATATATACTTATTAAAATATAAACATTACCATAACAACTTATTTCTTCTACTTCTTTTGTCCTTCCTTTATCTCTCCCTTTTTCCCTTCTTCTCCTTTCTTTCTCTCCTCCCAATTCTCTCTCTTAAAATCTTAGATCTCTTTCTTTTTTCTATTTCTATTTATAAAGTTTATACAATTATTACAATAGTCATCATTCATCTATACATAATTCTAAGCCACCAAGGGCATTGCTGACTTTTTTAAAATTTTCAAAACATTACAATAATTAAGGATTATTTGGTGAATTATTATCAATTTTATATATTGTTTCTTTTGAATCAGATTTCAGAAAACTGTTTAATTTTTTGGTTCTTAGGAAAAATAAATAGTTTGCTTATAAACATATAAGTTTATGAGTTAAACATTTATTTAAGTTAATTGAATAAATTTTATTTTTTTAGTTATTTTTTAGTATGTCTTCTTTTGTATTCAAATAATCTTGATATTTTGCCTATGGGATATTAATAGGATTTCATTCGATAACTGCTTTTGAGTTCTATTCTATTTTGAGTCAGGTGAGTGAATAATTTTTTATATACATGAGAAATATTATAAATATTTAAATTATTAATACGAATTGGAACATGCTTCTTGATAATATATATTTCGATTAACATCTTTTGTTACAATAAAGCATGATGAACTGTTAAAATCTGAATTCATGATATGAGCCAATACATATTTCTGGATTGATAGTTTTTAATTTGATTAATTAAATATCTATTTCTTTGATAATGATATGAACCTATAATATGCTACTACTCATGCTATGATATAGAGATTGTTAAAACATGTAATCCAGATGCTTCATGCTAACATTAGTCAACCACTTTATTTCCTTGGCACCTTCCTATATATTTCACAATGAAATAGTATTAATGTACATATTCACGCAACAATTCCTCCACTAAGCACTTCTGGTTCAACGACCAGAGAGTATTGATTCGGACAAGTTACAGGAAGAAATATCTTCTGATGATACAGGGATTGTTAAAACATGTTCTTCAGATGCTTCACTGCTAACTGGAAGTAAACCAATTCCGGTACCTTGAAGTGGTAGATCAGGCAAAGTAGCATTTCCATCCAAATATTGCACCACTTGCCTCATGCTAGGTCTGGCTGACGGATTGCGATGTGTACAAAGCAGGCCCAGCTTCAAAACGAACTCCATTTCTTCCTCTGCAGAGTTACCTTCCAATCTGGGATCAACTGTCCCAAGAACGGCCCCTCTTTTCCAGCATTCAAATACCCAGTCAACCAGAACAACCTCCTCAGGTGGTTTTTCTGACTCTACAGGCTTCCTTCCACAAGCTACCTCGAGCATAAATGTCCCAAAAGAAAAAACATCGCTGCTCGAAGTTGACTTTCCTGTTCTAGTAACCTCTGGTGCCAGATATCCAACAGTTCCAACCACATTGGTTGCTTCGGGTGTTAATCCATGGTCGTGAAACATAGCAAGCCCAAAATCTCCTAGGAGTCCGTTAAGATTAGCATCTAATAGAACATTGCTAGCTTTCACGTCTCTATGCAGAACAACCTGCTGCCACTCTTCATGGAGGTAAACAAGGGCAGACGCAACTCCTCTGAGGATCTGATATCGACGAACCCAATTAAGGGTCGGTGTGTGATTGCGAAATAGGAGTTTATCAAGGCTTCCGTTGGGCATATAATCATAGACCAAGAGGAGCTCTCCCTTTCGCCGGCAATAGCCTAGGAGCTGGACCAAGTTCCTGTGCCTCAGCCTTCCCATGCTAACAATCTCAGCAACGAATTCCTTCGTTCCTTGCCTGGAATCGTGGGATACTTTCTTGACCGCGACTTGCATATTGGAAGAAGGCAATACTCCTCTGTAAACCATTCCAAAACCCCCACTTCCCAGCAACTCCCTGTCAGCGAAACCCTTAGTTGCTTTGTATAAATCCTTGTAGGAGAATCTTTGAGGACCATATTCATGTTCCCAATCTTCGCGCAGTTCTTCATATGTCTTCCTTCTTATTATGTAAGCAACACCGGAGATTGCTAGAAGCAAAATGATTGCTGCTATTGCTGGGACCGCAATTCTTAAATATGGTTTCCTTCTTGGTTTTCTCTGAGGAGGAAGTGAAGGCAACTTTGACACGTCAAGACTTTGAGCTTGTCCGCTTCTGTTGAAGCTCCACCCCAGAATATAGTGGCTGCTTGCCACCGCTCCGGTAGATGAAGAAAAACCAACGTACATGGAATCCAGCATAACAGAAGAAAGATCGAGAGATGTTGACAAGAGAGGCATGGCTGGTTTTGTGCTTGTGATTGGAGCAACTGTAACGTTGAGTAGCCTCTCTACTTCATCATAATCTATCCACAAGTTCATCATATTACCACTTATTAGACTCAAGCTCTTATTTTCCTTTTCCTCGTCTGAAAAGTAGGTCACTGGAGCAGAATCAATGGATATCACGCTGTTTACATCAATTCCGACGTGGCTGTCATTGATGTCTTTGAGATCTGGGCTTGGAACCGCATCTAGCTCAACTGCCAATAGATGGTTTGAAGACAGGCCATTGGTTTTAGAATTGAGGATCCCAAAGTACTCAGCTGCCAAAGCCCCTGTGAAGTTCACAGATGGAGAGACTGTGAAGGCGATGCCTTGGCCACCAAGTGTAGGGAGCTCAGGAACCATGGCGAACACAAATTGGGTAGAGAATGAGAAAGGCCGAGAATTGTTGAATAAAGATGTGCTGAACTGAAAAGGGAAAGGGAAGAAAGCTCGGCCAATTTGCCTTTTTGAAGTGTTTGTCAGCTCTAAGAGACCATTTGGATGGATTTTTGCAATCTCGTTGAGGAGTAGGTTGGTTCCAGTGAAGCCATGATAGATGAACTGGTTTTCCTCTTTAGCCAAGGCCAAGAGCTTCAAGGAAACGAACAGGCCGAGTACAAAGAGCAGTATTTTGATCGATGCAATCATCATAAGAACTTGAAGAAGATTGTTTTTGCTTCTTCAGTTATATATAGGTAAAAGAAAACAATAGCGCAACTCCAAGGACTCTTATTCCATGAAAACATTTCCCAACTTGATTGACCGTCAGATATTGTCGGTTTGTTTGTTTAAAATATTTTTTGAAAAAAAATGATTTTTTATTATTTTAAATTAAGTTTTTTTAGTTGTTTTATATTATTTTCTATACAAATATTAAAAATAACTTTTAAAAAATTAAAAAAATATTATTTTAATATATTTTTAAACAAAAAAACACTTTAAAAACAAAATAAATCTATCACAGCCCCCGAAGTATTGGTTTGGCCACGAGAAAAGTCAGCAGGTAAGAGTCATGCACAGGCTCGTAAACTAGGTGGGATGATAAGAGTCACAAAAAATAAAGGTAAGAGAGTCACAAAAAATAAAGGTAAGAGAATACAAAATTTGCACTTCGAGTTTTCCTTAATTGTCGCTGCAGCTTCGAATCCTTTGTCTCTTCCCATTGTTACGACTTTCCATAGTGGCTGGTCGGAAAAAATCTGATAATTTTCAGTAATTTATTATGGATTTTATCAAATCAATAATGCCTAGTAGATCCATTTGTACACCAGGGGCCCATTGCTAGCTCCAACTGAGGCTTATTGTCCTCGAACAAATATTTTGATATTAAAAATCTGTAATTTTAGATGCAACAGTTGTATCCAAACTACTTTAAACCAGTCAAAGTTCATAAGATCCTCGTCATAATATATTGTTTGAGTTAATTTCGTTATTTATTTTTTCACATTAATCGTTAGTTAATATATGATTTTATTGATATGGAATTTGGAAGTAAATATATCGGTGAGATTAATTCTTTTAATTTTCATAATTAATTTTTAATATTTATAACTGTTGAGATCAAACTGAATAGCAATTATTCAGTTTAAATCAAAATATAATTATTGCATGAACAATCATATAGTTTTATTAACGACCATAATATTTCATTATACTGTTTTAAATTTATATAAACTTATTACTACATAAAAAAATAACATATATATAAAAAGGCAAATATTTTTTTTTTCTGTTTTTTTCCAGCAGTTTTGATGATTTAGTTATATCATAAAAGTGTTCTCTGTATGAAATAATTAAACACCTTAAAAACAATGTTTTCACATCTTTAAGTCAACTTTTTTTTTTTTCATTTGTTTTCATTGAAAGCTTCACGTGACAACTATTATTTGGTAAAATCTAATGTAATTGTAAGGCAATAAAATATTTAGTATGGTTTGATATATAGAATGATTTGAAAAACTTGTTGCTTGAAGCTTAAGACCACACTTTTGTTTAATTTTAGTTTAAATACAAAATATTGATTCGATAAAACTTAATTGATTAATGACTCGCTAAAATTGAATAAAATTTGACTACATTAACAACAAAAATTTCTTAATAAATTGATCAAATTAACTTAAAAAATCTATATTAACTTGACAAGTCAATGTATCTTGATATTATGATAATATCTTTGATATTATGATAACATGATATCTTTTAAAAATATTTTTTTAAGAAAAATATATTAATACAATTTATATATATAATAATGTTGAGTCTTAGATTTCCAGAAATAAGAATTGTTTTATTCATTGTTAAGAGGACTATAAATAGTCATACAATCATTAAAAGAAAATAATAGCAATGCTACTTAGCCGTGAATCATACAAAGAAAATGAATCATTCCCTAAGCTCTAGGGATCATCAATCCCTGATTTCTGGGGATTCTTATTAGCAGATAACAAAAATGCTAAGTCAACATAAATATTAAGGTAACTCCTAATTTGACGTAACATTCCCTCCCTTAAACTGACAACATCATCTTCAGTTTACTCCTGGACTTTCACGAACACTAAGTGCCTTTCGCAGCTCTTCAAACATAGCTCGTGTTAATGGTTTGGTCATGATATTTGCGAGTTGTTCTTGAGAACGACAATACTGCAGTGTTATAACTCTGTCTCGAGTTAGATCACGAAGGAAATGGAAACGAACATCAATGTGTTTACTTCGACCATGCATGACTGGGTTTTTGGAGAGTTTAATTGTGGAACTATTGTCACAAAATATTATTGTGTTACCAGTAGAGACATGATCCAGTTCTTCCATCATTCTCTTCAACCACACAGCCTGGCAAGCACAAGAGGCTGCGACAATAAACTTAGCTTCAGTGGTAGAAAGTGTGACGACAGGCTACTTCTTTGAGGACCAAGATATAGCTCAAGCACTTAGCAAAAATACAAACCCCGAAGTGCTTTTCCTATCCTCCATATCTCTCGCATAGTCACTGTCGGTGTAAGGAAGAAGTTCTTTATCACTATCTGCTTTGTATAGTATCCCATAAGACAATGTCCCCTTTGATGTACTGAAATACTCTCTTGATAGCTTGATGATGGAGATCCGTGGGATGTGCCAAATATTTGCTTAGTAGATTAACAACAAACATAATATCTAGTCTTGTAGACGTTAAGTACATTAAGTTGCCTATCATTTGCATGTACAATGTACCTCTTATTGATATGCCAGCAGATCCTGTAGTAAACTTGAACCCAGGAATAATAGGATTGTGCACAGCATTACACTCAGTCATACCAAATCATTCCAGTATCTCCTGTGCATATTTCTTTTGGCAAATGAAGATACCATCAGCTTGTTGTAAAACTTGTAAGCCAAGAAAAAATCATATTTTTCCGAGATTCGTCATGTCAAATTCTTCCATCATGGAATGTTTAAATGATTTAAACATTGCTTCATCATTTCCGGTAAAGATGCAATCGTCTACATAGAGACACACAATCAATAAGTTACCCCGTGAGGATTTCTTTATAAACAACATGTGTTCATAGAGGCATTTTTCAAAACCTTCCTTTAGAAAGTATGCTTCAATACGACTGTACCACATCCTTGGTGCTTGTTTTAAGCCATACAGTGCTCTTCGCAAATGATAGACTTAGTTTTCTGCCCTTTTTACTATGTAGCCTGGAGGTTGCTCAACATATACCTCCTCGTTCAGCTCACCATGAAGAAATGTCGACTTGACATCTAACTGAAATAGAGACCATCCCTTTTGAGCTGCTAAAGCCAGTACTAGTCGTATAGTATCCATGCGAGCTACACGAGCAAATACTTCAGTGTAATCCATCCCATGTTGTTGCGTGTATCCTTTTGCGACAAGGCAAACTTTATACTTGTCAATTTCTCCATGTTCATTCAACTTCGTCTTATATATCCACTTCAGCCTAACTATTGTTGCTCCCCGTGGAAGTTCAGTGAGATCCCACGTGTTATTTCTTTTGATTGCTGCAATTTCAGTTTCCATAACACATCTCCATTTAACACTTTGAGTTGCTTCTTCATATGTTACTAGGTCTGCATCAACAAGTATGACAAATTCATCTTGATTATTCACCATATTGACACCTTCCCATCTGTCATAATCACGTAACCAGGTTGGGGGTTGTCGATTTCATCTCTCAATAGTATGATTTTCTATCAGCTCAGTATCAGTCTCACCCTCATTGGCTTCCCCTGCTTCTCCACTAGCATTCCTCTCTTCTGCAGAAATATTTCCTCCATTCTCACCATTAGCATCAACATTGGGTGTTGTTTCTGCAGAATTATTTCCACTATTCTCACCATTAGCATCAACACTGGGTGTTGTTTTTGCAAAATTATTTTCACCATTCTCAACATCAGTATCATCAACATCAACACTGGGTGCTGTTTTGATGCTATCTTCATCTATTTCCCCCACTCCAGAGGAGCCTGTATTGCTGCAGCATGGTCTGCATTCCAAGGCCAACTATCTTCTTCTTTAAACACAACATCATGACTGACAATTATGCGTAAACTCTTGATGCTAGTGTCAATTTTCTTTTCAACTTTTGTTTTGAATAGTTGAAATTGTTTAAAGGCACCTGATTTGTATGTCAAGAAGCGAACCCATAGTTTCCTGCTAAAATCATCAATAAAGATTAGGAGGTACCTTCGATAACTGTTGGAGATGGGTGAAATTTGTCCGCAAATGTCAGCATGTAGGAGTTGAAGAGGTTGAGAAGCTCACCACATACTCTCTTGTGGAAACTCATTTCTGTGTTGTTTGCTCAGCACACAATCTTCACATAATGGATTGGTCCATTTTAGGTGTGGTAATCCATGAACCATTTGCTCTGTTGCAGAGTTTTCAGTCCACTAAAACTCAGATGGTCATACATGCAATGCCACAGGTTGTCCATGCTTTGTGCTGGAGTTAGTAAACAATGCTGATCATGAATTTGAACCTTTGCAATAAGGATAAACATCCTGTTAAGACTCATGGTGATTTCAATGATAAGGCCTCTCTTAGGATGATATACCTTGCACTTATTATTCTGTAATAAGATGGTCAGCCCCCTCTCCTGCAATTGACTGATGCTTAATAGATTATTCTTTAGATCAGGAATGTAAAATACCTCTGAGAACACCTGTGGTATATTGTTAACTTGAAGACTTTTCCCATTACAGCAATGCTAGAATTATCCCCAAGCTTGACTGTCTTGCGAAAGCTTTCATCCAGTTCAAGAAAGAAATCTTTGTGCCCAGACATGTGATTACTGCATCCTGAATCTAAGAACCATGTCGTTTCATTTTGTGCCTTCTCAATGTGATCCATTAGAACTAGCTCTTCGGTTGTGTAATCTTCCACGTTAATAGCAGCAGCTGTCTCCTTGTCTAGCTCATTGTCTCTTGAATTCGTCTCTCCATTTTCCTGCACTGTCAACATATGCCATGAGCAATAATGGCTCGTTAGTTTCCACATAGTGAGTTTGTCCCTCTCTTTCTCTACTCTTCTTTGGGCACTCGTACTGGAAGTGACCAAGATCATGACAGTAAAAACATTCAACAAGGGTTTTGTCAAATCCTTGTTGCCCACAGCCATGTCCCTTTCCTCGATAGCTTATGCTGCTCCTATTGTACTTATTGCCACTATTGTCATAGGTGATATTCAATGCCTTCTCTTTCACTGCATGGTTGTGAATATACTGCTCATGAACCAATAAGCTGCTTTGTAATTTATCAATGGACATGGTGTCCAGATCTTTGGATTCCTCAATAGAGCAAACCACATAATCGAACTTTGAAATCATAGATCGCAAGATCTTTTCTATAATAGTAACATCACTCATTTTTTCACCAAGAAATCTCAACTTATTGGTGATAGTAAGAGTACGAGCGAAGTAATCAGAGATGGTCTCACCATCTTTCATGTGAAGGATCTCAAAATCCTTACGAAGTGCCTACAACTGGGCACGTTTGACCCTGACATTCCCTTGAAACTTCTTTTTCATAGAATCCCAGATTCCCTTCGAAGTTTTCTTGTCTAAGATAGTCTTAAGGATTGATCGATCAATGACTTGAAAGAGGTAGTTCTTTGCTCGTATGTCTTTCAATTTTTTATCTGCCATGGCCTTTTGTTGTTCATCCGAGAGAGCAGCATCTCCTTCTTCAACAGATACTCCAGCTTCAACTACGTGCTAGTATTCCTTGGAATGAGAGAAATTCTCCATCAGCATGCTCCAATGGTCATAGTGCCCCACAAATCATGGGATTGTTGGTTGCACAAAACTTCCCTCACTTGTCATCTTTAGCTGTGGTTATAGAAATGAGAAAATAGTTTTGGCTCTGATACTAAATGTTAAGTCTTAGATTTCCATAAATAAGAATTGTTTTATTCATTGTTAAGAGGACTATAAATAGTCATACAGTCATTAAAAGAAAATAACAGCAATGCTAATTAGCCGTGAATCATACAAAGGAAATGAATCATTCCCTGAGCTCTAGGGATCATCAATCCCTGATTTCTTGGGATTCTTATTAGTAGATAACAGAAATGCTAAGTCAACAGAAATACTAAGGTAACTCCTAATTTTACGTAACAAATAACACATCAAAACCATTAAATAAATACTAAAAAACACCAATTATATTTTTTTTAAATAAAACAAATTCAAAACAATAAAATAAAATAAAAATTGCGGCACTCTTGATAACTCGCTTTAATGACTCATGCTTCTTTTTTTTCTTGGATCAAACTTGAAGTCACACAATGACAACCACTCAGTACAGGCTACACATAATATCTTGGCAAATATAAGCTAGCCCGATGGAGTGCAGTAGTCAGCAAGAAAGATGCAGAAATGGATGGATGCCACTAAAGCAAAGCGGTTACTGGAAAACAAGGAAGGCCTTCACAGTCTTTGTTGCAACATGTGTAATGAGATTGATCATCATGGTGATATGCCTGACGTTACTTTTTTTTAATGTGAGAATATCCGGAAAATATATTTTGTAGACTCGAGTGAACGAGTAAAATCTTTGTTGTTTCAAAATCTTACAAGGAGTATATATTCTGACTCGAACTCAAAACATGATATATTTTAACTCCAACTCAAAACCTAGTATGGAAATGGCAAACCATCTGTGATCATACTAGAACAAAATAATTGAGGCCAATCTGGCGCCAGACGTTGCTTTAAAGATACTGGAAAGTGGAAAGCATAAATCCACCCAGGATCGATGATTCCTTCACCAAAACCCCATGACAGTCTGTAATATTTTATTTAAAAAAAAAAAAAAAAGAAATTCTATAGAATTAAGCACTTTCCTGACCTCTCACCTACCCTTATTGCCCTATAAATACCCTATATTATCCCAAGCTCTTTCATATCAACTCCTTCCTGGGAAAATCCCGTATACAAGTCCCACACAGGTGACAAAAAATGAAGCCAGGTTTTGCAGCTATTTTTCTTGTGTGCCTTGTTTTGATCAGCTCCTCTTTGTTTGAGGTCACAATGGCTGGCTCGGGTATAATTATACAAGTTGGAATTGTACTTTTGCATCCTTGTTTTGTTTATAATACATATTTAGTAAAACTAACTGTTAATTTATGGTGCGTGGTCTTACAAAATAGGATTCTGTGACTCAAAGTGCCAAGCAAGGTGCTCCAAAGCAGGAAACAAAGACCGGTGCTTGAAGTACTGTGGAATTTGCTGCGAGAAGTGCAAGTGCGTGCCATCTGGGACTTATGGGAACAAGAACGAGTGCCCTTGCTATAGGGACATGAAGAACTCCAAGGGCAAACCCAAGTGCCCTTGAACTTGTATATATCTGCATGCTGAGTTGGGTCGTAAAACTACTAGTAATTAGGTCATGATAACTGAAATATTAATCAGCTGGGGAAATAATGTGGATGATCTGTGTCTATTCCGGTGATTGCCACCGGAATACTCTACATCTTGTATACCGTTCCGGTTAAATTAGCAGAAATAGTGATAATGATGAACTACATTTATAAAACTCTTCCCTTTTCTTCCAAACAATGATTGTCTGCGATCCTTCTCTTGATCTAATAGTGTGAATGCACGTAAGACCAGTCCATCTTTTTGGTTATGATTCTAATAAATATAGTTATTAAGGCTTTGTTTGTTATGTTTCAAAAATGTTTTTATTTTAAATTTTAAATTAAACTTTTATTTTTAATGCATTAAAATTTGTTTTTTTTATTTTTAATTGCATGTACTCTGTCTAGCTATGATTCTAAATTTATAAACAGTTCTAATGTTTAAGGCTAGTCAAATTTTAAGAAACGTTGGCTTTCTGATGTTCAATATTTAACTCTAGATTTTTGTCTGCTTTGGATTATCCAAATTTAATAAACAAATTCATCACCATAATCACTTCACCATGGAATATTAATATCTTTAGAATAATAAATTTCAGATGAATAAAAATTAAATCTGCAAACACCCCCTTCATTAACATGCTTTTAAGGTGATATAGGGATTGTTAAAACATATCCTACAGTTTGATCCTGCTGGAGTAAACTCTATACGAGCTCGTAGCTTGATTATCTAGCTGATCATGCATTGCATCTTTACCAGCCAATTACCTTCGAAACATGTTATACTAAAGTCTTACCGATGCAGAAACAGAGTAAAAGAAAATACAAGTGGTCAGAAACAAATTTTACAAACGCTACAGTATTCAAAATTCCGTGGCACCTTCCTCAATATTTCACAATGAAACAAGTCTTAATGTACATAGTTACGTTATAAACCCTGCATGAAGCGTTGCTGGTTCAACGACCACCGAGGATTGATTCAGAGTCCGACAAGGAATAGGAAGAAATATCATCGGGTGATGTAGGGATTGTTAAAACATGATCCCTAGATGCTTCATTGCTAGCTGGAACTAAACCAGTTCCTGCTTCGTGCAGTGGTAGATCAGGCAAAGTAGCATTTCCATCCAAATATTGCATCCCTTGCCTCATGCTAGGTCTAGCTGCTGGAGTTGCATGTGTGCAAAGCAGGCCAAGCTTCAAAATCAACTCCATTTCTTCCTCCACATAGTTACCTTCCAATCTGGGATCAGCTGTACCGAGAATGGCTCCTCTTTTCCAGCATTCAAACACCCATTCAACCAGAACATCCTCCTCAGGTGGTCTTTCTGACTCGACAGGCTTCCTGCCACAAGCTACTTCGAGCATAAATGTCCCAAAAGAAAAAACATCGCTGCAGGTAGTTGACTTTCCTGTTCTAGTAATCTCTGGTGCAAGATATCCAATTGTTCCTACGACATTGGTTGTATGGGGAGTTGATCCATGGTCATGAAACTTAGCAAGCCCGAAATCTCCTAGCCGTCCGTTAAGATCGGCGTCTAATAGAACGTTGCTAGCTTTTACATCTCTATGCAGGACAACTTGTTCCCACTCTTCATGGAGGTAGAGAAGAGCAGATCCTACTCCCCTGATGATTTGATATCGCTGCGCCCAGTTGAGGTTTGTTTTTTCGTTACAAAATAGGAAACTGTCGAGGCTTCCGTTAGGCATATAATCATAGACCAAGAGAAGCTCTCCTTTCCGCCGACAGTAGCCTAAGAGCTGTACTAAGTTCCTATGCCTTAGCCTCCCCATGGTGGCAATTTCAGCTACAAATTCCTTCATTCCCTGGTTCGAATCATGAGAGATCTTCTTGACTGCAATTTCCAACTTGGAAGAACGTAATTCTCCTCTGTAAACCCTTCCAAAACCTCCATATCCAAGGAGTCCTTTGTCTTTGAAACCTTTAGTTGCTTTGTAGAGATCCTTGTAACGAAACCTTTGAGGACCATATTGCTGCTCCCAATCCTCGTGTACCTCTTCATATCTCTTCCTCATAAGGTACGTGGTTGCGAAACATGCTATGAGTAAAAAAGATACTGTTACAAATGGGATCATAATTCGTAGATCTGGTTTGTTAGCTGAGCTTTTTTCATGAGGAAGTGAAGGAAGCTTTGAAATTTCTAGGCTCTGTGCCTGCCCACTTTTGTTGAAGCTCCATCCAAGAATATAGTGATTACTGGATACAGAACCAGTGGATGAAGAGAAACCAACGTACATAGACTCCAAAACAACTAGAGAAAGATTAATAGGTGTTGACAAGAGAGGCTTTTGAGGTTTCATGACACTTGCAGGAGCTAGTGTTACGTTGAGTAGCTTCTCCATCTCATCGTAGTCTATCCACACTTGCATTGGATCCCCACTTGTGAGCTGCAGGGTTTCATTTCCCCGTTCATGGTCTGAAAAGTATGATGCTGGTGCAGATTGAATGGATGTCAAATTGTTGACATCTATCCCAACATGATTGTCTCCGATATCTCTGAATTCAGGGCTTCTCACAGCATCAAGTTCAATGGCAAGCAGGTGATTTGAAGATAAACCGACTGTGGTGGAATTAAAGAGTCCAAGATATTGAGTGGCAGTGGCACCCTTGAACTCTGTAGATGGAGAAATAGTGAACGCGATGCCATGTCCACCACGCGTAGGCGTCTCGGGAACCATGGCAAACACAAAGTTTGTAGAAAATGAAAGGGAACTCGAGTTATTGGAGAAAGATGATTCGAAATGGAAGGGGAATGGGAAGAAAGCATGGCCAATCTGCTGCTTTGAAGTGTTTGTCAGTTCCAACAAGCCATTGGGGTGAACACTTGCCATCCCGTTGAGGCTCAGGTTGGCTCCCGTGAAGCCATGGTAGATGAATTGGTGTATCTCTTGAGCCAAAGCCAAGTGTTTTAAGGATATGAAAAGAGCTAGCAGAAAATGGAGTGATCGAAGTAAGGCTTCCATTGAGAAAAATTAGAGACAGAAGGAGATGTTTGCTTATTCATCCTTTTAAAAACTTCTGCGGCGTGAACCTGTAGCCTTCGCTGCATTTACATTCGAATCCTTCAGCCAAAACATCGACATGCTTTGCGCAGATGCGACGTCAACAACTTGGACTTTGAGAAAAGCAATGACAATATAAAACATCGTGTGAGTGAAGTTAGAAACAGCTGGCGACTGCTAATTGGCTCTATAGGTCCCACATAAAGACAATTCTAGAGCAGAAAAAGAATATATATACATGTTATTCAAGGAAGAACAGCAAGAATATCTTAACCACGTGAATTATTATACTTCAACTACATGGAGTTGGCATTCAGTGCTTAGGCTTTGTTCTGACGAATTAAGGGACAGAAGTTTCAGTATGAGTTTGCAATTTGTCCATCACAGACTAGTAGCAAAGGCGGTTCGTTATTTAACACAAGTAGAGCAACATGTATGAAATAGATTTTGGCAGCCTGATGCCAAGAATGTAAGCTGATGTTCCTCCCATTTTGTTCAAGTTTCTACAAATGCAGGCATCAGATGCTTTGAATTCTCATGACAAATAGTAGTAGAAAAATTAAGGGGATTTCTTTTCAATAAAAATCTTTGACTTGTCCACATAAAATACATAAACAAATAAAGTAGCAATGACCAGATAATATTGACATTTGCTCCTCCCTTCCAAGTTTCAATAATAAATTCAATGACATGCTTGAAATACTGTTTAGTCTGATGTCTTTTACGAGAAATGTTGTTCGAAGCATCGTCAACAGCTTTAAATCGAGCAAAAATAGGTTGGCCATTACAAAACCACGGGAACATTCATGACAACTGATCCCAGCCCTGGTGGTCTTTATTTACACAGCTGTAATAGAAGTTGAAACTACTATCTAGGAAGGAAACGTGACTGCGATCAAAAGCAACGTGGTTTTGGTATTTTTCCCAGGGATCAGCACGCAGTTCTCAGGTTTTGGTGGTTATTTTAGGTACTTATCGTATCAGTTCACCATCAGCTAAGACTGTTAGTTTTTCTGTGTATAATGAAAAACAAGCGCAGGTCACTAATCTTCCTGCCAGATTGATCCAATCGTAGCCCTCACTTATGGAATTTTACCAAATGTTTGTTCCCATGAAATTTTATCAAATATTTTTTCCTCGATCAAATAGTAGTAAGAGATCACAAAAACCTTCATGTATGGATTTAGTTCGTAATAGAATTGCAAGTAATTTGATGAAAAAATAAAAACAAATATCTAATTTACTTGAATTATTAATTATATTATTGTTATTATGATTATTAAATCTATAATATTTACAAAATATATATATATATATATATAATGTGTGTCTTTTAAAGTAATTTTACAAGTTGACAGCAATATAAAAAAAATAGTAACCAAACATACAAAATTGTATTTCATTAAATTCAAACTCAACCACAATTTTAACCAAATACTTTAATTTTAATTATAAACTACAACTAAAAAATACTTTATATAAAACTATATTTTTTAAACCTCAATCACATCAAATTTATAATTTTTCTGCGTATAATGAAAAACAAGCGCATGTCACTAATCTTCCTGCCAGAAAGATCGAATCTTGGCCCCACCACCATGATGTCCTTTTTTGAATATCTGCTATCACGTAATTATCAGCATTAATGAGCTCATAATCTTGATTTAACTGCATTTTATTACTGTGTTCTATCTCCCTGTGTATAATATTCGCAGTCAAAAAAAAAAAAAAAGGCAAAACGCACCTTCCGATCGACAGAGATCAGTTAATTGATGCTCATAAAACATTAGTAAAAGAAAATAGGTATTCCTCGTGATTCCCAGAATTCCATTCCATCCACTTTGCCACTGATATTAAGCTCACCTGCTGCTCAAAGTGAGCCATTATAGACAAATCCCATCAGGTGATAAAACATCGCTGATTATACTACCACTCTGATGATTGAATTAGTTTCAGATGAGGAATAGGAAGAAATGTTACATTCAATGCAGGGATCCACAAAATACAATCTCTAATTACTCATCGCTAATTCTAATCAATTATTGCCACCATCATTGGCAAACTGCTTATTATCATATATAGAATTTGGTACTGTCGAATTCCCCATTCAGTTGGCTTGAAGTATTCTTCCATGGTTTTCTTCCTCAGCAACTGCATCGACAAGATATCCCATGAGCAAAAGGAGTTATTCCTGATGTACTTGTCAACAAATTATACTACAGATTTTAGCCCTAATAGCAGGTCAGGACAACCCTTTAACAGTGGTCAATATGATAAAATCATGTTGCAACGTATAATCCTTTCTGATTATAGCTTCTCTCCACCAATATTTCTAATTAATTGCGCTACTAGAGAATGAGGAAAAAATTAAGTTACCTTCATGAGCATCGAATGAGATGGGAATATTTGAGGATGAGTTCTTAGCTGAATGGTAAACTGTAGGTTGGGAGGACTCCGAGCCCCGAAGAAGAGAGTTTACGGCATCTTTCACCTTATCCACCATACTCACATCACCAGCAGCTTTCCTTGGACTTATTGCTTGAGATATCACTTGAGAAAGTGCTCTGTCATCTTCCCCTGGCTCGAATTTGTGCATTATATACTCCTTCACTGAAACTCCCTTATCCCATTTTTGCTCTCCGGTTATGAAATGGTAACCAGATGCTGCATCTGTTGGGGCTCGGGCTGGATCTGATGCAACTTGGTCTGGTGCTACTTTGGTTGGTGCTGCATCTGGTGCTTCAGGGGTTGAAATAGTAAGGCTTTGAATCTTGGAAATTAAGGCATGGGTGGCATCAGAAACTGTGGCGTATGCCGGTGCCAGCTTCTCGGACATAGTTTCAGTTACTGGCTTGTCTTCAGCTGCACAGATCACACTACCTGGCAAAACATGCTTCTCTGGTATCACAGGAACTGCTCTTGGATGCTGTCTAGCTGCCTCCTTGTACCCCTCAGGAGCCATCTCTGATTCGTACACTGAGAGATCATGTAGACGAGTTAATTAAATGCACGTTAATTTAGGCAAATATTCCGAATAAATTCTTCTCTTAAGATTTTATGTGTTCCTATTATACGAAGAATAAGACTATGATTGAAGTTACTTGGCGCTCCAAGATATTCAGGATCTTCTTCATCTTCATCATCATCCAGGCTAACACCCCATGAAGGAGTGGTGTTACTGTCATCACTGTGCTTCTTTTTGATGAGATTGCTTCGCCATTTCTTGGCCCTCTCCTTCACTTTGGCAATAACAGATTTCTTGTGATTGGGGGATTGATCATGCTCCGGGTCATGGTCCTTCCGAAAAGTTGGTGAGGATTGTGGTGACCACCTGGATACTTCTTCAGCTGTTTTTGCAAGCCTTGTAGGTCAGAAGTGACAGGAACATGAATTTTCAAGACTTGGTATCAATTAAATTCATTTATTTTTCACGAACAAATTACGTTGTAAGCTAAATTAAAAACACATTTGCTATCAATTCTCAATATCTGAAAAAGAAAGAGTTGATGTGTGAACTGAACACAAACAAATCCTATAATATTCTTAAGCTGCCGACAAGCAATTGCTCAACCACTTGTTTTTCCCATTTCCTATTACACTCGAGTTCAAGCCTCCTTGGAGAAACAAGAACCGATAACCCTTTCTTCTATGATGGATGATTATATTAGAGTTTATGCAATTACCTCGTAGAAGGTCTTCCACAGTTGGGCTGGTTGGAGTTCTAGGACCGTTGCCATGTCTGTGCCTGACAGCAATTGGAGCCATTGCTCCAGTACGTGATTGAGGGTGTGCCATGAATTCCTTCAGCATTGCTTTTCTCCCCTGTTGCCCATCCTCTGCTCTGCATCTCTTATCACAGAGAGGGAAATTTAAGAGAACGGGGGATGCCCATGCATCTCTCTCCCGGAGTTCTTGCACAAGCAGTGAACAAGAGCCGCATGTCATCTGTGGTAAAAGGTAGACTTGTGGGCTCCAGTTTTACACGTGGCAATAAGATAATGCAGCTTAATTGATTGCAATTGCTTGTCACAAAAAGTCACCTCCTGAAATAGCAAGTTGACTAAGCCTGCAGATACAGAAGGCGACAACCATCCTAACCCTGAATATCGCCATCAATTTAGCTGCTCCTGCTTTGTCTCAATTCTGAAAACTAACTACATTGTCTCAAACATACAAACTTTGGTTATAAGAAAACCTTGAGAGCATGATCAAATCCAAAAAAATAGCCAAAGCGTGAAGATATACAAAATTTATGAACATGTAAATTCTTCACAGTGACGACTTCTCTCATATCAAATCCACTTCAAATAAGCCCAAAGCATCTATAGGGAAAAGAAAAATCACAACCAAATCTATATTTTTATGTGGGTTCTCAAAACACTCGGGGTATGGTGGGACTACATTGTGACGTTCCATCATAGTTTTGTCCAGGAAAAAAAATGTTACTGTAATAAACGAAGAAACGAAAATTTAACATCACAATAAAATGTATGACCCTCGTAAAATTTCCTTGTACCAAAAGCTAAGGATTGAGGGGGACAGCCAAACCAAACGAGAGTGAAAGAGCGAAGAAAAGCATAATGAACAAAAAATAATGATGAAATCTCATTACAATCTAATTATTTTAGGGAATAAGTTAGTGATTCAACTATGAGATTGTTCTTTCCTTTGCTCCCTTCTCGAGAATCTCTGGATGTTCCCATATGATATTTTAGCTCCATGATGCATTGAGTATTTGGATCTCACTGGTGGTGGACAAACGATGACTGTCTTCAGTGGCAGGGATGGAGTAAAGTAAATGTGGGGGCAACGTGAGAAAAATTAAAGGCCGAAGGTGACAACTAAAATAAGCAAACTTCTGGAGGGGGCAATATTGAAATAAACCTTGGACATATGGGATCAAAATAACTTTTGAAAAAAAAGAGAAGGACGTCGGGGGGGTTGGGGATGGCTCGCACCCTGCCAAAAGGTGAAGTACCCGCCTTGGCTATTTTAGTAATTCATGGGACACACCGCATTTCATGGTTCTGTTTCTACTCTTATGGAGCGCAAATCGTAGAGCACAACAGGCTAGTGGCTAGTAGTTTGGTTCACCAGCAGTGCATCATGTTATTTCTTCCTCCCATTTCCATAGCTCAGCATGCACACTTACCCATCCGCGCTCTTCTGTGAGGCTGGATCAAAAGAATAGAAGAGACTTGAAATCTGTAGCCTTGACTCATTCTTGCAGACAGTTGATTTGAGAACTGTCAAAAGTAAATTCATCGTTATATCCTGCCTCGTACAATAATCTAAGCCAATTATGATAGCACATTTGCAAAGTCCATTATGCATTCTCAATAATATAGTAAAGAAGATACACAAAGGGATTTAAAATGCAGCTTTATGGAAAATTTCTTACCAGTTTTTCTCACCCAAATATCTGATCACTCCTGTATGCTAAAAGCAAACCTGAGTTGTTCTGTCAGCACTGCCAGACAATGACTGTTCAAAACCAGCTACTATTCTGCTGCAATGACACTGGGCTGGATATTGCAAAAAAAGAGCCAGACATCTGTTCTCTCAAGTCCAACTATAACCAGGCTTCTTCCTTAGCCCTCTATCACACATCAGTTTCCGTAAATCTGCTGCACTGTCCCAGTTACCCTCCATAGTCAATGCACTGGATAGCAGTACATATGTCGCTGGATCATTAGGCCAGAGCTCTAAAAGCTTTTTTGCAGAACGTGCAGCAATCTCTCTATCTCCATGAACCAGACTAGCACTAAGAAGAGCTTTATAGACTGAGGGCGCTGGTGCTATAGGCATGCTATTAATGAAGGTTTCCGCCTCATTAAGATACCCAGCTCGACCAAAAGTATCTACAAGACTGGCATAATGCTCTACTTTAAGGGGTTCTAGCAAAATATCACTTTTCATCAAGTCAAAATACTCAATTCCCTTATCCACAAAACCAACATGGCTACAAGCACACAGCACAGCAAGGAAGGTAGAACTATTCGGCTTGATTTCAGTTTTTCTCATTTGTTCAAACAATTCCACAGCCTCTCTGCCATATCCATGATGAGCAAATGCTGTTAGAAGTGCATTCCATGAGATCACATCATGTTCCTCCATGAACCAAAAGACCCTCTTCGAATCACCGATGGCTCCACATCTCGCATACATGGAAACAAGCCCGTTTTGAACATTCAAGTGTGAAATATAGCCAGTTCTGTGAATGAGAGCATGCATTGCCTTTCCCTCTTCAAGAAATGAACTATTCCCAATTGCTCCTACCATGCTTGTTAACGCGTAAGAGTCTATATCGATATCAGCCTGTTTCATTTCATGGAAACATCTGAGAGCTTCCTCATGACGCCCTAAGTTAGAGTAACCAGCAATGACTGCATTCCAAGCTATATGGTCACATGTCATAACAACTGAGCACAACTTCCTGAAGTCCTCTAAGCTACTACTACACTTTGAATACACAGTGACCAGTGTAGCTGCTATATACACATTAGACTCTAAACCTAATTGAATTATACAGCAATGAACTTGCAGGCAATAACTTAAGCAATCAGGACCAGAAAATGAACTTAGCAAGCTGCTATAGGTTACACAATTTGGCCTGAGATCCCGACGCGCCATTTCTCTAACCAAAGACATTGCTTCATCAGGTTTTTCAATAAGTGAATACCCAGTAACCATAGAAGTCCAAGTAATTACATTCCTATTCACCATATGATCAAAAACCAGCCTGGAATCATCAACATCGCCACACTTTGAGTACATATCAACCAAGCCCGTTCCCACGACAACATTATAACCCAATCCAGTTTTCAAAATTAGCCCATGAACCTGAGACCCGACTTCTCTGGCTTCTAATTGCGAGCAACCTGCCAGACAACTCGAAACACTATACGCTGTCACATTGATAGCAGCTTTTAACATCTTGATAAACAATTCAATGGCTATTTTCGGACAATTGACAGCCAAATACCCAGAAATCAACGAATTCCACGTAACAGCAGTTCTTTGAGGCATTTGATCAAACAATAATCGTGCACTTGAAATTTCGCCGCATTTTGCATACATGTCAACAACAGCACTAGAAATATACACGTTTGAAATGAAACCAAATTTGAGAATAGTTGAGTGGATTTGAATGCCCAAATGGAAAGAACCAGATTTGGCACAAAAGGACACGATTTTGTTGAGAAAGTGAGGGTTAGATAGAGAGTCATGTCGCGTTAATTCAGCAATGAGATCAGAATCTAGTGGGCTTGGTGCGTTCTGGTTACCGTTGAAGGTGCGGCTGTTACTGTGTTCCTCAGGGTGGTTGTGGGCTGTTAAAGCGCGGGAAAGCAGGTGGTTGGCGGATTTGGATACTTTCAGTTTCCGCAGGTGAGAAGCAGAAGAACACAAGCTCATTGCCTTCGTTCGTTCAAATGTCAAATGAAACCCACCTGATTTTCAGGTTCAGGTCGGTCTGTCTGTATCTATCCATCTTCAAGCCCATAATCCTTTGCCGTCTGATTTGCGTCCTGGTCCGTGTTTTTCCTAAACGGTGAGTTTTACGTTTGTTGAGAAATTTTTCTCTTTTCCAAATTCAAGACTATTTTTTAATAACTTTCATATAAATTTAGTAAAACTTTTTTACATGTGATTTTTTAAGTGTATGTCGAATGACATGTATGTACCCTAAAATTGAAAGAATTTTGAGCTTAATTATAAAATTATAATTTAAAAAATTATTATTTAGTATTATAGTTACTAAAACATTATTATAATAATTATTTATACAACGAAAAAATATATCATCCTCGGTGAATTCTAGATGAGATAACTACATTGTTGATTAATCATTTTTTTAGGTCATATTTATATTTTTTAGTGTCATCCAGGTTCAAGATACATCCCTCTTCGTAAGGTAATCTCTACCTTAATGGATTATAAATCATAATCAATATAAAACTCAAATTTGACATCATATTTATTTTCTATTTTATATCTTTAATACATGGAAATATACTTTACAATGTAATTTTATATCTCTAAATATTAAAGTCTACAGTCAAATCCTAACACTCTGAATATTAATTAAACAAATTAATTATTATGAGGTTTCTGGTATTTAGACCATATTTTAATGGGTAATTATATGTTAGGTATAATATTCATTTTGTATTTTTAAAACATGAATAAAAATACAATTTTATCTTTTTATGAATGAGAAATCTTTAGGATTTGATTGTATACACGAAACAAAACATATTTTGTATTTTTGAAATGAAGAATTTTTTTGAATTTCTTATGGAATTTTTAAAAATTCAAAGAAAAATATTATATTTTCTAATATTCGGTTTGTATCATACAGTGTAAGTCTATAGCCTAATATTTAATGAAGTTCTTAAAAAAAACATATTTTTATGTTTTCTCAAATAAGGCAATTCTTTTTTATTTTTTGAATTTCTTTTATTTTCAAAAGAAAATGGCATATTATCTAGGAGATAAGGGTCAAATGTCCACTTAAAAGAAGAAAAAAATAGTAATCAAAAGAACACAATCTAAGAGATGAAATCTCAAAGGTATACTTAAAATGGAAAAAATAGGGCTTGTAGATGCATTATCTAAGAGATGAAGGTTTAAAGGTGCACTCAAAAGAAAAGATATGACTTAAAAACACATTATCTAGAAAATAAAGGCTCAAATATGCACTCAACAGAAGAGAAGTGATAGGGTTCAAAGGCATGTTCTCTAGAAAATAAGGGCTTAAAGGTACACTAAAAATTTGGTAAGGATTAAAAACATTATCTAGGAAATGAGAGCTTAAAAGCGCATTCAAAAGAAGAAGAAAAAAGATAGGACTTGCGGGTGCACTATTTGAGAGACGAGAACTCAAAGATGCATTTAAGGGGGGGAATAGGGCTTAAATACTTATTATCTAGAAGATGAAGGCTCAAAGGTGCACTCAACCAAAAGAGAGATAAAGCTTAAAATCATATTATCTAATAGATGATGGCTCAAAGTCGCACTTAAAAGGAAAAAGATAGGGTTAAAAGGTGTCATATGTAGGAGATGAGGGCTCAAAGATGCACTCAATAAAAATAAGATAAGATTTGTAAATGTACTATCTGAGAAAAGAGGGCTTAAAGGTGCACTCAACAGAGAAGAGATAGGGTATAAAAGCATATTATCTAAGAGATGAAAACTTAGGCACACCATCTAAGATAAGACTTAAAGACATGACTTAAAAGCATCTTATCTAAGATATGAAAGTTAAAAAAAAAAAGCACTCAACAAAAAAGAGATGGGGCTCAAAGACACATTATCTAGGAGATGAGGGTTTAAACACACATTTAGGAAGAATGAGATACGGATTAAAGATATTTTATCTAAGAAATAAAGGCTTAAGGATTCACTAAAAAAAATAGAGCTAAAATACTAGTTATCTAGGAAATGAGGGGTCAAAGGCTCATTAAAAAAATAGATCTCAAAGGTATGTTATCTGTAAAAAAAAATAATGATTTTAAAGTTGTTTTCAAAGGATGAGCTGCTCATAGTCTCGGTGGATTTTTTATTAGGTCCTTTTTGTTAGTCTTGTTGAACTCTTATTTTATTAAAACCTTATTGAATTTCTAATCATTGAAAACTTTATTAAGTCTTTTTATATATAATCTTATTAGACTTTTTCTTTATTAAAATCTTATTAGATTTTTAATGTTTAAAAATCTTTTGAATTCAGTCTTTTTAAAAAGAATCTTAATGAAATCTTTATTTATCAAAGTTCTTATTATGTTTTTAATCATTACAAGTAAGACACTCCCACAAAACTTTGATAATAACAATATCAATATCATTAAAAAAAATATAAGAATAAATTCAACAATACCATAAAAAGTTTCTTAGAAACAAGTAAACCACTCACAACCTTTAACAATATTATAATATATATCTTGCCATTTAATAACTTAAAAGAATTGCAATAAATGCTACCCATGGACAACTTATGTACAATTTATTAAATGTGTTATTTCTTCTTCTTCTTTTTTGAATTCAAGGAAACATAGTCCCTGAAAAGTGACTTTGTAAAACTAGATAAGCGAGTAAAACCCCAATTATCTCAGACTCTTAAAAAAATATACGCTCTGACTCAAACTCAACCTGCTGTACAAATCTCAATTCCTTTGTCACCTAATCATGCTCTCTAACTATTGTTTAGGATGTGAAGTTTTAACTCGATGTGAATCAACAAAGACACGTGTGCCTTTATATAATTAGATTGTATTGCTTTGATGAGTTTTACTTTTGCAATTCCAAGTCAACATTCCATAGCAAAATTAAATGAACAGCAGCAAAGACGCCTGGAGCTATAAGGACACTTAGAATTGCTTTTCTAAACTTTTTACTGCAATTAAAAAAAAAAATAGAGCTGTAAGCAAGCAAATTCAGAGACCAGGAAATTTTCAGAATATCCACCCTTAAAGTACATAAAACATCTCAATAAATTTCAGCAACTGAGAAATTAGCAGAGCCATCCCCCAGGAATTCAAAAGATCCCAGGATCAAAAGGGTGGGGTTGATCCTGCCCTGTTGTTTCGAAGCCATTGGTATATCAACCATCCTCGTCTGAAAGGTGGTTTCTTCTGTCAAAATAGGAAGTTCAGATCTATAAATCCTTGAACAGCAGTATTTGATGCACATTTTAGGAACCCATGTTTTAAATGCCCTATTAGTTCGATAATTTAATTTTTCATACATTAACTTCGTGCCCGAAGCAACCAACATTAGAACAGAGCCTATTCAAATATTTTTATGATTCGACAATACTCTTTAAGTTAATGAACTTACTCCCACCTCAGGGCAGTGCCATTATTACAAGCTATGACTTTAATGCTAACAACCATCTTCACGTCTGAAAAGTCAAATATATTATTGCCCTCATCAAAGTAAACTATAATTTAAACATGGCACTATAGCAAAAAGGATACAAGAAATGCGAGCTAAACATTCAAAATAAAACTAGAATCTTCCATGAAGAGAATTTCCATCAAAATTTAAAAAGGATTCCAATAAAAGTTCGATTTTTCAGGGTTAATACAAGTATACGTAGTTAAGTTTAATAATCAGCAAACTTTCAAGACAGCTTCAAATGAAATAAGAGTTAGAAGAAAAAACAGAGGTGTAAAAAAGGTATCATCAATAAACAAGCATGGCAAGCTGATATGCTGACTTTTAATAGTTATGTTCCTTTAAAGATTTGCTATGTTACCCTAAAAGAAAGTTCAACATATCCCATAATACACAATTTAATTAGCATTTATCACTTGAAGAACAAGTTAAGAATGTAAGCTATCACTTATCATTGTGGAAGCGACAGCAAGTAATATGGTGAGATTCCTGCTGCCACCAGGTAACCACAGTTAGAGATATATTCAAAGAAATATTCCAAGTTTTCCTGACCCATGCAGAACCTATATCACCACTGGAAGCATGCCTTGGACATGCCTCCACACATTTCTTCCTGTGAACCCTCTGATGTCTGTGAAGGGAGGAAATCTCAGCCACTTACAAGAGTTACAGCAGGTTGCTCAATCTCCAGAACTACAGACAAAAAATAATTTCAATTACAATACCTCTAAGCCAGTCAGCAAAAGGTCCAATAACAGAGAAAGTATGCAATTAGCAGGGATGGAGATCTTAGAACCTGTAATGGGGACCTTATTGAAACATAGGTAGGCTACAAACCTGCAAGTTCAAAGTAAGTAAAAGTCTAAATCAAAGGACATCAAAATCAGCTCAAAGAGATCGCACTAGTTGGCAAGTTAAGGCTATATGATTCATTCTCAATACAAGAAAAATAAAAGAAAATGCTTAAAGACCACTCCAGCATAAGAACTGCATCACATCATGAAAATAAGTGCCCTCTTTTTTTGCTTGAAAAAGCTGCATTTTCTTTTTCTTTTTTGGCACCTGATTGTCTTGTGTCATAGAAAAAGAAAATCAAAATTCTAGCCACACTCAATCGATCTGCACATAAACCATCACATAACGACATTATGCAAAATAGAATCGAAAGGACAAAAAAGGGGGGAAAGAATTGTAAACCCAAATGTATAAAACTTATCATTCAAAATACATGATAGGCAGACCTAAAAGTTTTGAGACAAAGGTAGGACGACGACGGATGCAACAAAATGCACCTCCCAGTATCTATAGACGGGCCGGCTTCAGTACAAGGGTGCAAATTAACATATATTTCATCTAGTCAGGGTTTTTTTTTTTTTTTTTTACATCTTCGAAAGAAGCTCTTTCAGATAAGGATCATGGCAATGCAAGTATTAAGTATTCATGAAAAGGCTTGATTTGGTTAAAAGCAATGCTGAAATGCACATGGATCATCGATATACGACTGTCACTCCCCCAGCTATAACAAGTATTATCAGCCAAGGGGTTTGTGGGTTCATCTTAAGGAAGTTTTTGTGCAGGCTTGATGGTGGAAGACATTGGAGAGGATGGGTGCACTAACCTCTTTTTTCTCTCTCTCGATAGCATGCCAAAAATATCTCCTCCCAACATCACATATTATCATTAGGTGCAACTTGATGAGGATGATGCGTGTATGAACCATAATGATTCCCATTCCAATCCCTCTGCTGAAACATATGACCATAAGCAATATTTCCATTATACCCGTTTTGATGACCATTAATACTAACCTGGTGATGCTGGTGGTTACCACTACTACTATTATTATGACCATTGTTATTCCCCATTTGCATCCCCATGTGTCCATAAACTGGCATTGGCATCATCCCACCCGCCGTGGCAGTGTGATGATAAGGCATCGGAATTGGCATTCCGAAACTCCCATTTCCGCCCCCGCCGCCACTGCTCTCGGGCAAACTCTGCGGCAAAGGAGTGGACGCAAACAACTGATCAGAAGCAGAAGGTCCATCACTCGACAACCCCTGCATCCTTTTCAAATAAAGCCGGTACTTCTGCAAATGACTAGCTACATTCTCGCGGGTCAAACCTTCAACATTCATCAGCTGCATAATCGTTTTCGGAACCGCGTTTTTAATCCCTAGGTGGCCCACCACATCAACAAACCTCTTATGCAACTGAGGGGTCCACACGAGCCGTGGCCGTTTCAAAGCCCTCGCCGCCTCAGACGACGGGTCTTCCGCCGAATTCTCAGTCCTCGAATCTGCCTCTTCCGAATCAACCCTCCTCAACTTCCTCGCTTCGGATCCAGGCCCGTCCCGTTCCACCGCTCCCGTTTTATTATCTAAATCGACTACAATAGGGTCGTGCGTTTGACCTGTCGTTTCGTTGAAGGACTTGAAGTTGTTAGACGATAAGACGTTTAATTGACCGCGGATATTGGAGAGAGTGGTCTGAGAAGCGCGATTGACATCGAGTGGAGTACGGTGAGGCTCAGGGCAGATACTGAAGGCCGAAGCAAGTTCAGGTGGAATCAACAGTTGTGATAAAGGAGTGAGATCATCAGGTGTAGGTAATCCCATCTCCCACACTGCAATTCTTTCATCGTCTCCGTTGATGTTATCTTCACCATCGTTGATTTCGCATTCAGTCATTTTCACTTCTTCTCCCATGGTAGCTTGAATTTTGGAGAATTGTTTTTAGAAAGAAATGGAAAGAGAAGCGGATCGGAGTCAGAGAAGAAATTGGAGATAATTAAGGGGAGCGATGGATGTGATTGTTTGGTTTGCAGGAAAGGAAAGGGTAGGAAAATAATGTTGAGGGTGTTTTCTTGAGAGAGAGAAAACGCAAATATCTAAGGTAAATATTATTTCTTTTTATCCCCCATAATATTATTATTCTTAAATGTAGTCCTTCTACTCTTATTTTTATTTCGTATTTATATTCTTAATTTAATACGATTTTCATTAAAAGATAAAAATAACATTAGGAAATTAAGAGATCTAATTGAAATAAAGTAAAATCAAAATTTTAATGACGGGTACCTATAAACTAAGCTCTTAACTAATAAATAATTTGTGTATTTAATAAGATAAAAATATATGAGCCATATTATTAAAATTTAGAAAGTCTAGAGATGGAAAATACAATTAACCCAATATCCGATAGATTCTCCAGATGGATTGGTCTCCCACCAATGCCAACGTGGACGACTTAGCCAGATATTTTTGATCCTCTAAATATCTTCACTTTCTCACTTCCTAGCTTGAAGAAGGAGATGGGTACTCGCCCTATCTATTTGACAGGTGTACATCAATCCAATGGAGGTCGGACACGGAAGCAGTGGTCGTGGTAGATTGGGGGAGTGAAAGTACTTAACTAGTGTGAAAGAGGATGGTTGTTGAGTGCCAAGTCGGCAAAGGGAGTGCACTTTTGAGGTTGTATTGGTAATTTCATGAGCCACTTGCCCTACGACTTTTTTATTATTATTCTTTAGGGGTCGACCAATGAGACCGCAGTGGTTTGGCGTGCAGCTGGAGCGGTGAAAAGCTCCATAATAATATATTTAAATATATTTATGTATTTAAAAATAATAGTAGTAGTAGTAGTAGTGGTAGAGATAATAACCGGATGGTTGCTTAAATCGTGTGTAAAAACTGCGGTGTTTTTTATTGAAAATATATTATGATTTTATTTTTAAAAAATATATTTTTTATATTAATTTGAAAAGAAAAAAAATATATTATTTTTTAAAGTATTTTTAAGCATAGAAATAAACGACCACTTAGAAAGATTTAAACGAGGCAGCCATCTCTTTGTAACAGGTTTAGTTGACAAGAGAAAAATATAATTTATTTAATAAGCGTTGGGTTCTCAGCTCTATTATTGGTCTCTAGATAAGGACGTGTTTATACATAGTATTTTTTATGAAATATAAAATAGACCGATTTATAATCTATATATATATATATATATATATATATATATATATATTTTAATAATATAAGTTGATGAAATCATTTAATAATATTTTTTGTGAAATAATATAAAACATTTCGTTACTTGCAATTGCAAAATCCTATTAAGAAAATATAATTAAGTATTCTTAAAAATTGTTTTGTTTCTGATAAATATAAATAAAGACCTTGTAATGAAAAAATAGAAAATATTTATACCATAATGCATATATATGTATGTATGTATATATATATATTAAATAAATAAATAAATAACTGTAATGTCATGTCAATTAAAAGAATCGTTTGCCCAAAAGATAAATTATTGCGACAAAATGGTGATGACGACAATTATTCTCTCCTTTTCCTTTTAGAATGGATGGTGACATTAATTATTAAAGTTTGTTCCCCTCATTAATAATTTATTAAATACCTTTGAATATACTAGATTGTTAAATACTATTTGTAAAAACGTATAAATGAATCTAAAAATAGCTTTTCCCTTCTTTAGAGCTTGTTTTTTCTTTTAATTTTTGAAATACTTGTGCTTACATGGAGATGAAGGTGGAGGCATATAGAAACAGCTCTAGCTTAAGAGGATGTCCTCCGACCTGATAAAAATCTAGAGAGCAAGTTGCAGGCAGATTCCAGCACCAAACCTCCTCTCCCCTTTTCGTCATAAAAAAAGATCTCAAATTGGAGAATTTAAGGCAGCCACCTGAGCATCAAGTACACCCCCGCTTGAGAGTTCCCGTCAGATTTCTCCACCACAAATGATGGTGGAGTCTGCATTATCATACCTTTGCTATTATTATGATCATTATATGGCCAGCAAGAAACGAAATCAGTAACACTGTTTTGTCTTCTTTTTTTTTAACTATTATAAAACATATCAGCGGAAACAAAACGGAACAACTACACATGAGAGTGACGAATTTCTTGAAGAAAAGGGAGACAGAAAAAGCTTCAGAAGGAACGGGATTGTAAGAAGAGAGCAGGGAAGAAGAGGGGGTTGACAGCAAGGTCCAGGCCAGGAGACTTTGAACAGAAGATCGACACGGATTATGAAATTGACGATTAAACTTATTTAGATGTGCCATGCAAGCTTGAGTGGTCTCTTGTATATTTTTAATATCAGCACATAAAAAAAACACCAACTTTAACTTTTTTCGGATAAAATATATTTCTAAAAACTATCAAAAGAATTCGTGAACTTCAAAAGAGGATAAAAAAAAAGGTCTCCCCTGTCTAACAAGCAACAAACCATGATCATCCCAGAAGGGGAGTGTGCAGAAGAGAAATAAAATATGAGAAATCACAATCGAACAAGGTTGTTCTCTCTCTAGCAAGTGAAGAACGACAGAAGCATCATGGCAAGTAATAGATATTGTAGAGCCACAAACATAAACCACACTTGAATAACGGAAGAAAAATGTACTTTAAAGAGATAAAAAAAGGGTCAAATCCGGATACATGGAAGGAAACTCTTGCCTCACCTAAACATTAACAGCTCTCCACATAGCAGCATTTGTACACGTCACGTTTAGACTACTACCTCCACATTTTTACACCCTTAAAAACTCGCATGTCATTTATCACCTCAGCGTGCTCAACTCTATGTATAAACCTTACACTACAGAATGTACAGTTTCCAGTACAAGCAACTTTATTTTCAAACAGCTCATACCTCTCTGAAAAGATAGGCAGATACGTAGCTCTAAAACAGGAAGGAAGAGAGAGAGGAAGCTCACGCTAGCTTCGGTTAGCTGTACAAACAACTTTCTTTCCTATCACAACTAAGCAGCAGGGTGCAGGGACTGCGCAGCAATTCTCCTTTCTGCAAGCGATTTATGATTAATGAGAGCTAGTCGACAATGAAGGAATTGCATGGTCTTGCTACAACATGGCAATATGACATGAGAAATAGTTCAGGACAAAATAGCCATGAAGCATCGCCAGCTTCGTCGCGCACACAACTGGTCTGTTTTGTTTCCATAGAAGAGAATATGGTAATGAAAGCATATACCTTATTTAATAAACATGTCTCAGTTGTATATTTATACAATGGCAGCTTTCCAAAGCAAAACATACGCTTATATGCAAATGCATGCAGACCCATAGTAATGCAAAATAACTCAGTCAATTATTGGTTTGGTGAAATTTATGAACAAATAATTGGCAGATAACTTCAAGATGCAACAGCAAATTCCAGGTAACTAATCATGCTCTTAAATGAGAGAGGTGGATAGATGTCTTCAAACCACATGGAGCATCTATTTTAAACACATTAACCTTTCCTCTTTCAAAGCCCAATGCTCCACACCAAGGTTCCCAGGGATTCTGAGTGAACAGTTCAAGAATTTACAAGTATGTGCAATGCCAAGGTCCCAACAGAAGTGACAGGGTACTAGTGTAATTTAGTTCAAATAAACACAGGCATATTCACACCTCAAGCTTAGGTTATTATCATAAGCATGAAATAATGCTTACCCCCAGCAGCAACAAGTTTCTCTACACGTGCAACAATGTGCTTTCCGTAGGTGTACTTCTTCAATGCAGTTAAATGAACTTTAATTCTTGTAAGGATCAGCTCACGCTGTTGGTCATCACATGTCTCCAGCACTTTTTGTACAACATAGTTGGCAAACTGATCTTTCATCATTGCCTGGACAGATGATGGGAAACATTAGCAGAAGAAATTGGGAAATGATTATGCTTAACCATGATATAGGCATATGCTAAATTTGCAAAATGCATGTGCACGCCAACACAAAAACATAAATAGATCTTTGACAATCACAAAGTTCTTCGATTCTATCTAGCAAAAGTTTATAGGAAATTGCAAAACCTGAAGAGGCTCATTTTCATCAGTAGTCCCAAGCATTTCATTGACCAGTAGCTGGCGTTCAGATGGACCACTAAATGTTAAACACTTCTCTACGACATTGGAGGCAAACTTCTGCTGACTCATCTGAACAATCCTCCCAGCTAACTCTTTGATGATAGCAGATCGTTCATGAGATTTCCCATGTTCCAGCACATGCTGTTAAAACAGAAGCCAGTACCCAATCAAATCAATGAAGATCAAAGTAAGAACGAAACAAGTGTTAATACCAATAATTGGGAAGTGCAATTTCTAAACACACACAGTATGGCTAATAAGCGGCATCTGAAGAAGAAATTCCAGCTGCCATAATACAATAGCAAAGGAATGAAGGCATCTGTATCTTAGAAATGAAAGTTTATTCATAGTTCCAAAAGTAGTGCCCTTTCTTAAATATTATCAGTATGTTCGCATGCAGATCAATTAAATGTCATCAATATGCTGCATATGGATCACTCAAGTGTTATTGGTTAGCAGTTCAAACAAATACAGGGGCGCACTAACTCTTTTGTAAGAGAAATAAGAGAAGCAGTGGAATACACTCCAATGATGACTGTATTTATCTAATTACCAAATACAACCACATCTAAAAGGGGGATGATGACAAGAAACTCATTCACGTAATTGAGCTTCCAAAGCAGGAATGGATGTTCCTAAAGCACTGACAAAGATAAAGGATGATACATGAAGGCAATAGAGCTGGAGATTCAGCCATGATGCATCAGAAACACAATAAAAATCCTAAATACTGCTAAAACGTCCTGTTTTCTCAAGAATACCTGGACCACATTTTATAAATTGTAAATAAACATCAAGACCACTTCTTTTATGAAAAACAAATAAATTTGCTGTTCATGCCCAGTATCCTACATGAGATAAAAGTTATAACACACAATCAGAAAGGTAGTAACATACATGCATCCAAAGTGGGAGTCCTTGAAAGGAAAAACCAACCTGAACCACATAATTCCCATATTGATCTTGTGCCAGCATACTAACAGCCCCCAAAATCTCATCCATAACTTTACTCTGTGTCTTTGCATCCTCGCAATGCTCCAGTATCCTCTGCAAATTAAAGAAATGGCCATGTGATTTTCTTTTCTTCCAGAGAGGTCCAAGGATTTGAAACATGCAAGAAACCATTTCAAACCTGTATCACACGACAACCATATGGATGGGTGGAGAGAGACACAACTTGATCAAAGAATGTTGTGACAATAAACTGAATATTATCTTCAGGAATACATTCTATACACTTTTGGATGACATGGTTCCCATTCTGGTCCCGTACACACCGCATTACATGACCATCAAGCTCTTCCACCATCTTTATTTTCAGTTCTAGATCAACCACCTCAATGGCCTGAACAATATAAAAGAGCATGTTACTACCAACAACTTCAGTAGGTGCGCTTGATAATATTGGTCTTAGGTTGATTGGGGTGTTTTCAAAGGATCTCTGTAAATTCATGCATAATCAAGGCAAATTACTCAATTCTATGGTGCAATGGCTGAAGCAAGACACAAACACATAAGCACCATTCAGAATAGGTAACTTTGTTGTCACCAAGGGAAAAATGCAGGACACTTCATCATGCAATCCCCAATAATGAAGGATTTTTGAGCCCTTTGACCATCACTTTTTCACATGAACCACAAGTAGACATTTTTTTTCCTCAGAATTATACTTTCTGGCACCATCATAACATCATCCACAAATGAAGATGTATCAGGGTGTATCATGTAACATTAAATTGCAAAATGATATAAAAACTTGAGGTACCTTCTGGATCACTCGACAGCCATACATTTGAAGGCTAAGTGTCAAAACATGACCTAAAAGCTTGCCAGCCAATTCTCTTCTCTGTGATGGAAGCCCATGCTCGAAAAACTATACAGAAACACACTTCCATAAGCAGAAACAATTAAAACCATAAAAAAAAAAAAAGTGTATTGACAAAGCATATATATCTGGTACCTTCTGAATTACATAATTACCAAACACATCAGTCATCAGAGCAAGAGCCTGGGGCATGATTTCCTGATAAACCATATTTTTGTCATCCGTTGTGGCAATCTCAAGTTTTTGTTGAATGAATCGGCTCCCATACTGATCGGCACTGCTCGTAAGTGATTCCAAATCATTGAATCAAATGAAAACAATAAGATAACGAATGAACATGGGATAAGTTTTTGTGCAATAAATACCTGAACTCAACAACATGACCAGCGATTTCTGAAAGCTCAAGACACTTAGTTTTATTGCTCTTAAATTCATCTAATAGGGATGATGCAAAGCTTTCATCTATGTTACATCCTGCATCCATGTGCCAGGGTCCCATGATGCCCCCGGCTAAGTTCCTCATTCCAGAAGAAAAACGCATATTCAGCTCATTGTGTCTTATGGGACTCCCAGGTCCAACTGGGGAGTTTGGAATGACAGGACTTGCCAGGGGACTTCCAGGGTATGACATACCAACACCAAAGGCAGGATTCCCAAAATAACCATGATGATTAGAACTACCAGATTTACCGCCTAATGGGCCTCCATACTGTGATTTCTGAGATGACAGAAAACCATAAGCCTTTTGAATTTCGAGGTAATTCAGGTATGAATTACCTAAGTAGCTTCTATCAACTGAGGGATCATTAATAGCAGCAAGCTGGGTAGTAGCATACTCAGGAGCCCTCAAGTACTGGAGATACATTGGATCAACAAAAGGAGCCTGAAGAGCACTTCCTGCCATAGGACTCCCCACTCGCCCAAGATTATGAGATTCCAATGAAGCAGCAGTTAGATTTGCTCCAGACCCCAAACCTCCTCCAAGCACTCTTGAGTCCATTCCAGGGATGGCCATAGCAGATGCTGCAGCAACATTTTCAAATAATGGTGGCAGGTTACCTGTGCCAAGCTGGTTAGCGATCATGGATGCCAGTGCTGGATTTATGGAATACCCATTCAATCCATAGTTCGGAAGTGATGAATTCATACCATCTAGATGCTGATACTGTGAAGGTAAGCCACCTCCACCACCAAGGGTGGAGGTAGGTGATCCTTTCATGTAAGAATTACCACTAGGAACAGCCGTCTTTTGCCGTTCAACCTGCCTATCTGCCATCATGTTGAGGTCTGATTCGCCACCATTGTTCTTTACCAAATCAGAATATGACAATTTGGCAGATTGGGGATCAGAAGGCATGTGTAAATGCCCAGATTCAGACTTCAAGTAAGTATTTTGCTTCAGATGATTCTGACTACCTTGGAGACCAAAGAGATAATTCTGGTGGTTGTTAACATCCTGTTCAACCTGTGATGGCAAATGGCTTTCTTCATCTATTATACCATTTGGTGACAAGTTCATGCCAGAAAAAGCAGCTACAAATTCAGCAGACTCCCTCATACCAGATGAGACACCATTGAATGAGTTTGAACTAGTCATGCCTCTCTTTTCAGATGTGGTAACTCTCCCTTGTCCAATGGGTGTAGGACAAGGACTAGGAGCCCTGGCAACATGTTGAGGATCAGGAGTAGTTCTCCCAGACAAGGAGGCACCAAGGGCAGCAGCATAACTATAAGAAGAAGGCTGGCCAATATTTTGAGCAGAAGATGAACCCTGGTCATTCGCCCTAGATCGTAAAGTATCTGCAGATGATAGTTCACGGCGCAAATGAGCCAGCTCCGCTTCAGCTGAACCTATGGTCTCAACATTTTCATGAAAAGCATTACAGCTAGCTGGGCGAGATGGGGGGCCTGCCACAAGAGTTGTGCGGCTCAAGTCATCCTGCATGGATACAAGTCACCAGATCATAAGAATAATAGTGGAGTGAACAATCCAAAGGAGGCAACTTTTAGGCCATATATGATGCAAATGAAATTCAATCACAATTCAAAGCTCAAGTTCAAAGTATATGTTTTGCATAGGCCTCATAATGGTCTCTGAACATTCAGACATAACTAAATCACACATTACAGCCAAAAGCTCCACGGACTTCACAAGTTTCTTTGACTACTTCACACATATTTGAGAATAAAAATAACTAATTATTGTATTAATTTGTGGTGGTCATATTCTTGATAAATCACCCATACCATTTTTGCACTCCAGCAAACTGAATACAAAATGATTGCAAGCCATAAAGAACCCAACAAACAGATAAAATAGCCCAAGAAAACAATACTGATTTTCAATAACATTAAAAGTAGGCAATAAGAAAAGGACAGCAAAACACTTCCTTATTTCTCGCATGCACAAATCAGATTACGTGTCAAACCTTATAGGAAGTACTGGATAACACATCCGAAATTTCAAGGAAAATAATCCAACGATATTCTTGATGCCATAAAGATAAAAAGAAGATACCACACAAAAGATAGAAATTCACAAACAAAAGGAAACATGACTTAAGCAAAATCATAGAAATTAACCTGAAAGATTTCAGCAAGGCTCTTCTGTTTGCTGGCAAATCCAAATCCCGGTAAACCAATCAGCCCATCACCACCCCATTCAGTGGAGCCATGAACGTTCTCTGGCTCAACGTCAGTGTCCTGTTTCCTCGATTCAAACCCCGGTGGCATTGAAAACATTGATCTAGCATTACCATTATCAGCTCCACTAGCTTTCCTCCTATCTCCAATCCCGCCTAAAACAGAACTTCCACCCTTCAATCTCTGTGCAGACCTCCAATCCTCCTTCGACAGCAAAGGAGGCGGAAGCCTAGGGTTCAGGTTCACATTCGAATAGTAGTACGATAAGTAAGCTGGATCAGACCTAAGCTCCTTCTCGTTTACGAACCCATTCCCATTTTTTCCACTAGCAAAGTCTGAGAAAGAGGCCCCACCATGGCCTCCACCAAACAAGCCCCCGGCTGCATTCAATGAACCCTCCACAGTTGGAGGTGCAGAGCCACTCCTGTACAAATTGAGCTCTTTCTCACGATCATCAGCCTCTTGCCTACGTTGGTCACGAAACAATAACCCTAACTCCTTCTCTAAATCATCACCGAATGATCCATCATTAGCTCCTATCATCGGCATCCTGCCCAATTCAGATAACATATTCAAGACTCCAATTTGATCATTACCCACTGTAACAACTCAAAAATTGATCAACACCCACAACTTATAATCACACCCTAAACCCTAAACAGTCTCAAAAATTAATATTGTCTACGCTTGAAATAGGCAAAACCCTACTTACAGCTTCAACATGGTATCTTTTTAACTAGAAAAAGATTAAAACTTTTACACCTACGTTATGGATGAATACAATTACCCAATCATAACTGCAAAATGTTCCATTTTCAAGCATAAAACAGGAACATAAAAAGATGGGTTTTTCCTCTCCTGTCTTACAAATCAATTTCATGAAACAAAGTAAACTACTTTGTGCACCATGTTTACATGCAACACAAATTGTATGTGTGTGAGAGAGAGAGAGAGAGAAACAATTTTTCTTCGAGAAACAGGAGAGGAAAAGGGTTTTATACTTCTATTGAAGGAGAAGATCAATCTGGCGGCGATTGGTTCTTACAAGAACCCTTAGGGTTTTGTTCTAATGTTGGAGTGAATTGGTATCCAATATCACCACAGGAGTTGATTAAATACAGTAAGATATTTATATATATTTTAAAATTTATTTCTTTTATTGGGTTTTTGAAACCTACAAAGAAAAGGAGAAAATATAATATTATTCTGTCAAGCCCTAAAGATGAGGGCTATTGACCAAGTGATAACCGACCGATGCAGGGAAGTTGGTAGTCGGAGAAAAGAAGTTTGGTTTTTGCTCATCTCTATCGTGTCCCTCAGCTTATTTTGATTCGGTTTTAACTGCTTTTTTTTATTAGGCATTATTAATTAAATTAAAAAGTAAGTTATTTATTTTTACAGTTTAAAAGTGTTTTTTAAATAAATTTTATTTCATTTTTTTCTAATTAAATTTTGTATATATATTTTTAGATTGTTTTGAAGTCTTAATGTTAAAAAAAATAAAAAAATATTAAAAAACAATTATTATTATACTATTAAAAAATTTACGAGGTTTCTTTTTTTACTCTTTTTGTCTTATGAATTCATGGCGAGTTGTCTTGTTAAGAAACAATACACGAACTCTTTCCATTTTTCATTATTATGTGATGGTGCGAAGATCTTTTCTTTTTTTAGGGCAAGATCTTTTCACTTCGATTTTCTAGAAAGAAGCAACCCGTTTTGATTTTGGCTTCCTATGTGCCTTTCAATGCCTAGGGTTTCCTTTTATTTATTTATTTATTTATTTATTTGTTGCCTTTAAGGTTTACATGCTGGGCAGCTCTAATACCAATGACATGGGTTTATAAGCAAAGTAGTACACAGTGTTTTTTAAAAAATATATTGAAATAATATTATTTTTTAATTTCTTGAATTTTATTTCCATTCTCGCAAATTCTTACTTCTTTGTTTGAGAACCTGTTTTAAAGTTTAGTTAAAATTGTTTTTTAAAATATGTTTTGGTTAAAAATACATAAATAAATAAAAATTTATTTATTAAAAATTATTTTTAACATCACCACATAAAAATAATTTAAAAACATCCAAAATATTTAATTTAAAATAAAAAATAAATAAAATATATTTTTTTAAATACTTTTAAATGCAATTCAAATAGTACCTTAATCTTCTTTCAATATCAACTTTGTTTTTAATTTTAAAAATAAAATATAAAAACTTAATTATTTCAGCTATTAAATAACTCGCAATTGGTTTTCAAAAGCTTTAACAAACAACAAAAAGATTTTTGAAATATTAAAAAACAAATCAAATGTGTGGTTGTTTCACTGTGTACCTAGACACAGATTACTATGAGTTCTAATAGTAAAATTACCAATTTACCACTCGGATCAAAAAATTTAACCCTCGGATCTAGGGGTATTTTGGACATTTATAGGGGAACATGTATGGTATTTTCAAATTGTTTTGGGTTTTCTGGTATTTTTCAGTTTAAATTACACAATAAAACTACCTTTTTACCCCTGAGAGCTGATAAAAAGGCACAAAGTGGGGGATGTTTTTGGTTTTTCACATATTCGTGCACAGTGAAACTATACAAATACCCCCAGACAAGGCAAAAACAAAAGTTTGGAGTTGGGGGCATTGTAATACTTTCATTCCCGATTTTTTCGTGGTTATCGTTGGGTCTAGGGGTGTATAGGTAATTTGTAATTTTTATTTTTTCTGTTCAGAAACATTGCATCTATGTTTTACAAACGCGTCAACAGTGTTTCAAGTGTGTGTGCCTTTCAGGAGGCGCATGAGGCGTCATTTGGCCGTGGAAATTGTCCGGGTGTTGTGCCCCTGGTGCACTTTCATGTTCTCTGTTCCCACTGCGGTGCATGTCATGTGATGGTGGTGGTGAATTGTCAGTGGACGGTTTTTAGTTTTATCTCTCTTTTCCGCCGGAAAATACATGTAAATCCTTCATGTTTGTGATTGTTTTTGTTTAGTCATTGTTCTTTTGATTTCGGTTTTATTCATGATTTCTTCAATGAAAATTTTGATTTTTTCCATTATGCCCTTCAATTGAAAGTGATTATATATGTTGGTTTTCATTTCAGTTCTTATTCTTTTGATTCTTAGTTTGTTTTTGGTTGCTTTAATCTTTTCAGTATGCAAGTTTTAATTTGTTTTGATTTTGTCGTTCAATTGAAATTGATCATTTATGCTACTTTTCATTTTGGTCCTTATTCTTTTAATTTTTTAACAAAATAACATGTATTTTTTGTAAAATCCCTTTATTTGTTTTGGTCCCAAGATTTTTATTTGTTTCAATTTTGTCCTTTGTTTAGAATTAATTATACATTTTAGTTTTTTATTTGAGCCTTTATTCTTTGAATTTTTTATTTGGTACTTATTTCTTTGATTTTTTCGATCCTTTTTGGACAGTGTTTATTGTTTACCCTTATTTATGCATTTATGTTTTTAGTTTTTAATTTTAATTTTTATCATTTTGTTTTTTATTAGGTTTTATTTTTATTCAATTAAGTCCTAAAAATTTTAATTTATATTGGTGGATTATTTTAAAATTAATATTTCTCCCTTTTTCCCTTTGTTCTTTTTTTTGTGTTTTCTGTTACTTTTATCTGTTTTTGAATTAGATGATTTTTATGGTTTTATTATTTGCACATTGATAATGATAGTTTTAATCATTGTTTATTTATTGTTTTTTTGTAAAATATTTTTTCTGTTTTTTTATTTTATTGGGCAATTTAATGATTTTAATTGTTGGCCAATGATGTTGATAATAAGCTTAACTGTTATAGTCATGATAATGACGATAACATAGGGATGGATTTTCAATGATGTTTTTTTTTTTTGTAGATAGAAAATTAACTACTTTATTGTTTTTATTTGATTATTTTAGGTGTTTTCATAATTTATATTTTTTTTGTTGTGTTTAATTTAAATTGGATTATAAAATGAACTAATCCTAATAAAGTGAATTCGATAATTCAACTATTCATATCTTCTTGCTTTTTTCATTTTGGCACTTATTCTTTTAATTTTTTTTATTAATTCCTTTGGTTGTTTTGTCCTTCTTTGACAATATTTATTTTTTGTCCATATTTATTCATTTTTCCTTTTAGATTTTGTTTTTATTTTTTTATCATTTTATTTTTTATCGGGGTTTTACTTTTATTATATTCCGTTCTGAAATTTTAATTTATGTTTGTTACACTGCATTTTATTTTTAAAAATTCCCTTATTGTTTTGTGGTCTCAATGTTTTGATTTGTTACATTTTTATCATTCAATTGAAATTAATTATATATATTGTTTTTTTCATTTTAGCACTTACTCTTTTAATTTTTTATTTAGTATTGGTTCCTTTCTTTTTTTTGATCTTTTTTTTACAGTGTTTATTTTTTTTCCTGTATTCATTCATTTATACTTTTGGTTTTTGTTTTGAATTTTTGTCATTTTAATTTTTGTTGGGGTTTTATTTTTATTCGGTTCAGTTTTGAGATTTTAATTTATGTTGGTAATCATTTTAAAATTAATATTGCTACGTTGTCTGCAATTTGGATAGAGCACGGGTACAAAACGAGGGCTTGAGTGGCAATCTTGTAGTACATAATAAGGGCAAAGTGTCCAGGGATTAGGTAGGAGTAAATTCGAGGCAGTTAAAATTCGGGTGGGCAAAGATTGAGCATGTTGCCTCATGATCAAGCTCAGGTCATATGAGGGTAGGGTCAGGGCTAAGACCATGTGTTAAGATGCTAGAGGTCAGCTAGGAAAGCATCAGGTTATCTCAATGGGTGTTTGTCATTACATTTCAAAAGTGTTTTTGTTAAAAAATGATTTTTTTAATTTTTACTTTAATTTTTTTTAAAATGTTTTTAGATCATTTTTATATGGTGATGTCAAAAATGATTTTTTAAAATTAAAAAAATATTATTTTGATGTATTGTTGAATGAAAAAACACTTTAAAAAACAACTTCAATCACACTTCCAAATAGACACTTAAGGTCAATTCGAAACTTATGTTTAAGGGTGCTTGGTGATTTGGCTAGGATTGTGGGCATCCGGGGCTGGATCGGCAAGGTCATCCACAATTCAGCATCATATAGTAGGTGATCCAGTGGTACAAAATTGAGACTTAGATGTTTTTTTTTTTCTGTGGTCTCGTGTTCGAGTCTTATGGTTGCTAATATGATGGTCAGTGGAAGTTTACATGAACGTTAACTTCAGAAACCGTGAAATTAGTCAAGATGCATGTAAACTGGTCTGGACATCCACGTTAATAAAAATAAGAAGAAGAAAAGATGCAAATTATTGCAATGATTATCCATTGTGTTCTAGCATTGTATATTTTTTCAGCGCAATGTTATAGAATTATTATTATTATTATTATTATTATTATTATTATGCAAGACATTATAAATAATGCATGAAAAGAGAAATAAGAATATGAAAGTCCATTTCTAGAGAAGTACGTTAATTGTTAAAGTCTATTTTGATAACAAAATATGATTCTATGAGTTAAATAAGAGAGTGACGATTCTATATTCAACATAAAAGCAAACTTTTGTATATAAGATATAGAATAATATTTTTTTATCTTGAGTTATGATTGATATTTTAATACAAAAAAATATTTAAGTATTACTAATGTTTTTCTAGTATAAAAAGATAATTAATCTTATATGACTTAATCACCTTGACATATGCAAAGGTAACTCAAATAACCAGTAAAAATATAGTTTGACTTAAAATAAATATTTTAAATGAGATTTTGTTTTTACAAACATTAAAAAGATAACATGTTGAATTGATTCGGGTCAAACTAGATTAACAAGCCAATTTGTACACTAACTCACGAGATCATGATAATCCTCCTTAAAAAAGTAAATCAAAACAAATTATGAAGGTCAATTTCCAATAAATCTAATATTGAAGGATAAAATTAAAATAAAACATGTGATTTTAAAAAATAACTCAAGTCAACATGAATTAACTTGTCAAACTCGTGATCCCGATCATGAGATCAGGATAATCTAATAGAAAGTGAATTAAAATAAATTACAAAGTTCAATTTATAATCAACTCAATATTAAAAAAAGAAATTAACAAAAGAAATAATTCGAGTCTATAAAGGTTAATCCGTCAAAAACATGAACCAAGTCATAAGATCAGGATGATCTTATAAAAAAAAAAAACTATGTAAATCATGAAATATAATTCTTAATTAACTCCATATTAAAGAATAAAATAGATAAAAAATCATTTAAAAAAAACTTGAGTAAACAAAGTTAATCTATAAAACATGTGTTTTATTAAACCATGAACTTAAGATAATATTGTGAAAGATAAATTAAAAAAAAAAATATTTAATAGCTTTTGACTTTTTTCTAATAAAACAAACGGGACTGACTCGTTCTGTTTCGTATGGTATGGTTTTTTATATTATCATTCTCTCGTGGGTGAAAATCGGCGATGGCTATAAGAAATAAGTGGGAGGGGTGTCCGTGATTTTTATTATAAACATATTAAAATAATATTATAATTTATTTTAATTTATTTTTTTCTTTTTTATACCAATATATTATTTTTTTTTCTTTTTTATACCAATATATTATTTTTTTCCAGCTACTTTTCACATTCAACTTGTTGCCTAAGGTTTCACACAAACCCTCAATTTTGTATTTACGTTGATGCATACGTTTATTTCTTCATCGCACAATGCTATTTATAACAATTATACAATAAACACACACAAAAAAAAGAAAAAAAGGCGTGGAAGCAGATGCAAATAAAGGCATCTCACTAGTCAAAGACAAGATTGTATTTTTATCCACCATTACCTCACAAAACATTATTTACTATAATAATTTTATTATTATTTTTCTTAAGGACATTTTATTTGTTTAGAACAAGGTTGTTAATACCGTTACAGTTTTTTTTATTGATATAGAACATTTTGTCTCGGAGCATTTTGGTGTGCCATTTTGGATTGTACTGTTCATATATAATTAATTATATATATATATATATATATATGAAAAAAATTAAAAAATTAATTTAACAAATATAATTAAAATTCAAGATAAATTAACTTTAAATTATACAATATAAACACAAAGTCAAACAAATATAATCTCAAAATTAGAAACACAATCACAAGTTAATCAAAATAAGGAGGATTTTAAGGCCGGAATGGTACCTAGACGTTTCAGACGGAATTTGAAAGGTATTTCCAGTATGGACCGGAATTAAAATCGAGACGAAAACGACGCCGTTTTGTCTCGGATTTTTTAATGGCACGAAACGTTCCGGTCGGAACGGAATGGTATTGACAATTCTGGTTTAGAAGCGTGGATATGGATGTTTTTTAAAATATTTTTTTATTTAAAAATACACTAAAAAATTATTTTTAACATCAGAACATGAAAATAATTTAAAAATATAAAAAAAATTAATCTAATTTTTTTTTAAATACTTTTAAAATCCAATCGCAATAAAATACCTTAAACGTCCTCGCCATACTGCAACCCAATAATTACTTGCTTTAAACGTATGCACCTAAACAGAAATATAGGCACGCTAACCAAAGGGAAGCATGAGAGACGAGAAAAAGATATGATGAATGTTTCAAAAATCATTCGTTATTTCTATCGTGTGTTTCAAAAGTTTTTTAAAAATTATTGTTTTTTATCTTAAATAAATTTTTTAATATTTTCAAATGATTTTAACGTATTAATATAAATAATTTTTTAAAAATAAATATTTTCAAAAATCTTCAAAAATAATCTCGACCATTCCTCTAAAGTCTAAATAGCTCTCATGCTATTGACTCACTCTCATCATTATAGTACGAAAGGGTGCTTGGAAATGCATTTTAAATTTATCTTTTTAAAAACTTTTTTTTTTTATGTTTCTTGATTATTTTAATATACTGATATTAAATTTATTTTTTAATTTGATGTATTTATAAACAATTTTTTTTTAAATTTCAATCAAACTACCAGACAAGAAAAAACTATACACTATTCTACTTTTAGTTTTTCTAGAAAATAAGAGGAAAAAAATAATTAAGCCACAAGAAATATTGTGTTGTTTTTGTATTTTCTCTCTCTTATACAATAAGGTTAATAACAAGAGATGTAAAATGTTTTTTAGTTTATTTAATATTTTTTCAAATGTTTTTTTTAATACACTAATATTAAAAATATTTATTTTTACCATAGGAATCAAGGTTATTAAAATCCTTTTTTTAGACACGACACAAAAAATATAATGTAAAATCAGATCGTAAAATAACAAGTATATTTTTTTTTACTATATATTGACAATTTCAGTCAATAAAATAAATTTAATTAAAATCTAATAAAGAGAATCAACAATATTATAATCAACAAGTGATCTAAATAAATAAATAGTATAAATCAATGACATGAAAACACTCAAAATCAAAATTTTCAATATTGACAAATTACTAAATGATAGTAAATACACAAGAACCCCGTGATAACTTGATTGTTCTTATCATAACAAGTAATAATAAACCTCTTTTACGTTGTAAGTTAATGAGTCTAAATTAATAATTAACTAAAATAAGTCTAATAATTAAAATAAACTATTAACCAATGTTTAATGCATAAGGAAAAGTTTAAATTATAAATAATTTTTAATATTAAATAAATAAATAAAATATGATGATAAAAACAAAGTCTTCATTCTAAAGATCTTCCATGCAGTCTAAATCTCTAATTTTCACAAATTTCTGGTAGATTCCAGTCATAATTTTAAATATATAGTTTTCTCTCGTATGAAAAAATTACTGAGTTTATCATATATATTTAAAAAGATTGAGATGTCTAGTTTTCCTTCCATCTAGAATTGCAATAAAATTTTATTTGTAACTTCAAATATGTCCAAAACAATACATGAATGTCTAATTTGATAAATTTGACAAGATTCGTCTAGTAATTTTGACTCTTTGAAATAATATATTTATGAACTTTGTATAATTTAATAATTTAATAAAATATATTTTCATGTATCTAATATTTCCCTATAAATTTCAACTAAATCCAATACATAGTTTGAAAAATATGTTTGATCTATAAAATTGTCAACAAATATTATAAAGCCAATTAACCTGGTTGTTTCTCTCACAAATTTAGTCAACTTGTAAAATCAAACCAATTTTACTGATTTTATCAATTTTACTCGAATTAAATCTAATTTTAATAATTTTCAAGTTTAATCTGATTTAACAGATAAATATATATTAACTTGTAAAATTATAAATTTTTAAGATTCAACTCGCAATTTCGACGACTCGAAGGAAGGATTAAAATTGGAGCAATGATTAAATAAAATATAATTGCAGAATAAGATAAAAATTAGAGTCCCGAGTTCTGGACGAGTCCAGCCCAATCCATCCGACAACGAGAGAGGAAAGAGAGAAACGGAAGACGTGCCTCGTTTTGAATCTTCTTGCGAGACGCCTCAGTCAACAGGCGAGTGAGTGATCACTTTCCTTTTGGTTTGAATTTTCAAACTGTGCGTTCTCTTCTGCTTCTCCGGTCAAACCCCACGCGCCCCCTAGTCTCATCCTATCATTTAAATTTTAAGTACAATTCCACCCCCCTGCTCTTATCCATCACCCCCCCCTCTATCCGCACGTGTGAAAGTATTTTCAATAGATGAGAAATAGAAATATTTTACTAACATAAAGAAGAGATATATAGATTGAAATTGGTGCTTCAACTTGGTGATTATCAGCTCAAGTTACTCGGGTCATGGATTATTTATATTTTTATTGGGGAAAAGAAATTTTATATATTATAATGATATTCAGGTTAGGTTGGGTCTTATTGTCAATTTCGTAAGAAAAAAGGACTACATTGAAAAATAATAAAATACCAGGGGCGCTTAAAGAGCCCCCGATTGTTGAAAGAGCGTAACTCCATGGAATCCACGCGTTAACATTACCGTCGGCGTCCACGCTTCCACCCTTTATAAACCCATTCCTCTCCTTATCCTCATTTCTCCCCGTCTCTAAAATTATTGCTCTCTCTTTCTCTCTAGATACTTGCCGATCTGGTCATGGCTTCGACGACGACAACGTCGTATTGGTGTTACAGATGCTCATGCTCCGTCACCGTTTCACCTTACGACGAAGACGAAGAACACGGCAACATATCGTGTCCTCACTGCGACGGTGGCTTCATCGAAGAGATCCAATCAACCTCCACCTCTGATATCCGTGAAAACCGTAGCCGGGTTTCCAGCCTTACCCGAAACCGCCGCAACACCAGCGACCGGTCTTCGTTTAACCCAGTGATCGTCCTCCGCGGAACCACCCCTGCCGCCGCTGCTGAAGTCAACGAAGGAGGAAGCGCCTACGAGTTCTACCATGACGAGGGAATCGGTACGGGTCTCCGGCCCGTACCGGAGATGATGTCTGAGTTTTTAATGGGTTCAGGTTTTGACCGTTTACTAGACCAGTTATCACAGATAGAGATAAACAGCTTAGGCAGGTCGGTTCCTAGCCCGCCGGCATCGAAAGTCGTGGTTGAATCAATGCCGAGGGTAAAAATAAACGAAACTCATGTGATTTCGGAGACTTACTGTGCGGTGTGTAAAGAGGAGTTTGAGATTGGAAACGAAGCTCGTGAGATGCCTTGTAAACATATTTATCATTCTGATTGCATTTTGCCTTGGCTTGCGATGCGAAATTCTTGTCCAGTTTGCAGGCACGAGTTACCTGTAGAGAATTCTGGAGAGCTGGGGGTGGAAGGGGAGCTTGTGGGGTTAACTATATGGAGGTTGCCTGGTGGTGGGTTTGCTGTTGGGAGGTTTAGTGGGGGGAGGAGAGGTGGGGAGAGGGCGTTTCCGGGTGTTTTTACGGAGATGGATGGTGGTGGGAATGGTGGGCTTAACGGGAACAGCAGGCCGCTTCGTGATTGGGATTCTTGGGTGACTAGGAGGAGTAGTAGAAGAAGAGAGAGTCCTAGTGGTAGTGGGGGGTTTAGGAGAGTTTTTCGTGGTATGGCTTCGTTCTTGAGGAGGATAAGGCCTAATTCGTCGTCAAGAATGCGTGATGGATCTGAAGAACCTTAATCGACCGAGAGAAGTTATTCAAGTCGAGTGACATGAAGGAGAGGAGGATTGGATGTGGAAGTTGAGGAAGGGGCTGATACCATTTGATTGCTTCTTCTTATCCTTCACATAAATGTATGTATCTGCGTGGCACTTAAGAAAAGGTTACGATTTAATTTTGCTTTTCATTTACTGAAAGAGAACAGAGATTTCTTATCTCTTCATATTGAAAAATTGTTTGTATTTGCTGCAAAAGGATCAATTATTCAGTTTTGTTGGTTCTGAAATTTAGAAGATAGTTGAACTGAAGGGAGGGGTAGGTGTTAATCCGCAATGTAGCAGAAGAGCAAAAGGCCCTAGTCTTAAAGCATTTCTTTGTTATTTACTGTAATCAATTCAATATTAACCTTGGCATTCATTCTAGAAAGTTTTTGTCTTTGTTTTTTGGTTGCCTTTCTCATGCAAATCATACTGTTGTTGAGTGCTTGCCGTATATCTAGATGGGATTGAGTTTGAAGATTGGATTGGTGATTGAATTTAGCTCATTTGTCATTTGAATCCGATCCTGCCTCCTGGCCCAAAAATATTTAGTTGTTCCACCATGAAGAGCTTAAAAGCAGCATAAGCTCAGATTGTTAAGAAACCATCTCACCTAAAAAATCAAGCTGTTAGGTGAGACTCCATAATATAATTTATATTATTCTCTAACACACCTCCTCAAGTGAAAGCCCTTTGGGCTTGAAATTTGCACACAGGTCCATTCTATCTTGTGTTTGATTTTTATCAAATAGAATGAGAGTGATGAGATTTGAACTCGTGACCGTTAGGTCAATAAGGTTCTGATACCATATTAAGGAACCATCTCACCTAAAGACTTAAGTTTGTAAGTGAGGTCCTATAATATGATCTATATTATTCTCTAACACAGATCATAGTCATATTTGTTGGACAACTTAGTTATGACAGTGCTACTTTAATGCATAAATAGGGCATTTCTGATCCATTTTTTATCTGTAAAATGACGCGTGACTGGGATTTTTGGCCAAATTGGTGAAAAATGCACCAACTTTTGCTTGCATAAGCTTTACATATTCGGCCTTCTTTTTGGGCAAGGAATGCTAGCCTTGTTTGCGATGTTTTACTATCGGGATGAAATATATTATTTTTTACAAAAAATAAATAAATGATATTTATGTATTAAAACGAGATAACTAATTTTAATGAATGTGTAATAATGATAACTAGAACTAAAGTTACTAAACCAATAAGGTATTTCCAATTAAGTTCATAGTCTAGATTATGTGACTGGAATGACTTGATAAAATAAAGATATTTATAAAGACTTTTTTGAAAAATATGTTAATTTTTAAACTTATAACTCGAGTTATTAAACCTAAAACATCCAATAAGTCTATTGAAAAAGAAAATTTAATCACACAAAAGGATTTTAAATAACAACAATTCAAAATACAAGTATAAATTCTTTTATTACTATTATTAATAAGTAATATCATCACTATTATTAATATTATCATTATTAACACTATTATCATCGTATAAATCCAATACCGATGATCAAACTAAAAAAACTATTTTTCAATTGTATTTAATGCTTTGTCTCATCATAAAATTTGACAAAAAAATATACCACTATGATAACCTAACATTTGACTACACTCCAACATGATTTATTCTAGTTGATTGACACCATAATTGTTATGTTGTCATTCTAAAAGAGCAACTCAATCCATTTTTAATTACCAAATTTAATAGTTCATAATTGCAACTTTAAATCAATAGTTAAAATCATTCATTTTTGAATTAAAAACCAAGATTTGGAACCAATAAAATAAAATGTCTATCTTACACCATCTATAAATAGAAATAAGCTAGCTAAATTGCCCGCACTACGTTGCGGGCCGAGCAAATAATTTTTATAACTGTCATGATTAAAATAATTAATAGGATTTGCTAGTTTAAAAATAAAATATAATATCTATACATGTACAATTTGATATAATGGAGCAGATTAACACACTCTATTATAACAACAACATCAAAGTCTTAACATCTAAAATTATTATTACTATTACTGAAAAACAATAAAAATTATTAAATCATCCTGAGAAAAAAACTCAAAAACATTAACGAAAAAGTAAGCAACAAAAAAACTAAAATTATTATTATTATTATCATTATTATTATTGCGCTAATAATGAAAAAAACAAAATTAAATCAATAAAAAAGCCTAAAAATTTTAACAAAAAAGCAAACAAAAAAAATAAAATAATTGATAAAATAAAATCAAAAATTATCAGCTGAAAAAATCCTTAAAACTTTAACAAAAGATCAAAAAAATAAATAAATAAATAAAAATTATCAGGTGAAAACAATTCATTTGACTTGAAAATAAAAAAAAATCGAGTAAAAAAACTAAAATAAAGAACAAAGAGAAAAAAAAACAGAAATATCAATTTTCAAATGATCATAGACACAAACTAAAAATATATAATCAATTTTCAAAAAAATACGACCTCAACAAATAAGAAAATAATAAAAATTAAAAACCAAAGCTAAGAGCACACTTATATATACATGGACAAAAATAGAGATTATTCCAGAAATATTAAAAAAAATAAAGGGATTAAAATAAAAAAAATTAGAAGTATAAGGTCGAAATGAAAACCAAATATATTATTAATTTGTATCAAAGGACAAAATTGAAAAAGTCAACACTTTTGTACCGAATATATTAAGGTATTTAAACCAAATCCGGAAATTAAAAGGAGGACTGAAGTGAAACCTAAAAATATAATTAATTTCAATTGAAAGATCCAATTGAAATAAATCAAAACTTATATAAAAGAAATCAGGACCATACAATACTATTAAAATTGCAGAGACGGAAGTGAACAAACCTTAAAATCGGGGGCCTCTCCTGTACTTTAGTGTGCAAGAGAGAGAAAAGGAAAAAAAGAAGTTCAATCGGCCACCATCCCAAATCTGGCCATCCTTTTCCAAAACACGTCACACGATGAGGAAGAGAACACAGCGACACATCGGGTGAGACGCCAGATGCTCATTTTTACTGGCCAGAAGACTCCGCACATGCCGCGAGAAGCGGGCGTGAGGCCAAATACCGTTGGACGTCTGTGGCACACGCGCGCACAGTATTCGACATAAAATAATAAAAAAGTGGTCAATTACCGGGACACCCTTACAACCAAATCTTCAATTTTATCTTATATAGGGGCATAATAGTATTTAACTATTTAAAAAAAGTAAAATGTCCGTGGTACCCCCTGCCCAGGTCTGTTTTTTGTCTTTTGCGAGGGGTAGTTTAATATTTAGCCATCTTCAAAAAATATAAAATTTTTGTGGCACCCCTCTCGGTTACAATTGTTTTTTTGTCTTTTTTGAGAGACAAAAATATTATTTTACTGTGCAAACAAATATAAAAAATCAATAAACCGATGAATCGACCGAACCGAACTGAAGACCAAACCAACCCAAAAACATACTATTACAATCCACAGAGTTTTCACCCACATGCTACAGTGAAACACTAACCTCTTTTAGTTTATTTTATAATCGAGAAATCTAAATGCAAACTTGGCAAAAAAAGGACTTTTCATCCCTTTTGTACCTATTTGAGAGTGTAGTTAAGATTGTTTTTGAAATGTTTTTTGATCGGAAATGCATCAAAGTGATATTTTTTTAATTTTTAAAAAATTATTTTTGATATCAACACATGAAAATTATTTTAAAACATCAATTTTTTTAATTTAAAGTAAAAATGCAAATATATTTTTTAATTTTTTTTAAAATATTTTTAAAATGCAATGACAAATAGACCGAAAGCATTACCAAAATACAAAATTGTATCTATTTTTCAATGAATAAGCTTGGTACCAAAATACCCTTACCATATTATCAATATACCTAAAACAAAACGGATAAAGGAATAGTAAATCACTATTCACCGTGACTCATGTGCACTATTCATGTGCAGTTTGACCCGGTGCTTCGCGGGTGTACATCCTCTTTTTTTTTTTTTTTTTTTTTTGAACAGTGTTTGACCGAAATTAGCCCCCGAAAACGACAAAAACCGCCATCATTTTCGGGGGCTGGACCGGTTTGGCCGGCCGATTTTTTATTTTTTAAATATTAGATTAAATAGTGAATTGACAGTTTAGCCCCCCGTTAAAGACAAAAACCAGCCCTCGGGGTGAGGGGCTTTATGGTAATTATCCATTATTTTATTTTATTTTTTCGCTGACAACTGTTGGCGCGTCGCTGGACGCGCCGTCCGTTTGCAACGGTCACGCGTTTTTTGGACAGCGCGTGCGGCTTCACGCGGCGTTGGAAAATGCCCAACCAGCGTCTAGAATGATTTTGAAGCATGTTCTCTTCCACATGGGGCGGCGCGTGTGGCAAGATGGTGTCCGTAAACATGTCAATGATCGTTTGAATTTTCACCCCCAATTTCTCTCTCCTGCCTGCGCAAAGATGACGTGAGCTAATCTGTTTTTTTGTCAAAGTTCATTTCAGTCCCTGAACGTTTTAATTTGTTTTAATTGCCCTTAATACTATTAAATAGGTTTTCATTTGTTTCAATTACGTCCCTCAATTGAAATTGATTATATATTGGACTTCCAATTCGGTCCTCATTCTTTTAATTTAGTGGGATTGGGCTGGAATTCCGAATAATTTTGGTATCAAAGTTTTCATTGATTTCAATTTCATCCTTCCATGCAAATTTATTATAAATCCTTAATATTTTCAGTATCAATGTTTGGTTTCTTTCAATTTTATCCTTCTATGCAAATTAATTATAGATTTGAGTTCATTTCGGTCCCAAATCTTTTGATTCTAGGTTTTGTTTTAAATTATTTAATTTCAATGCTTTCATTTTCTTCAGTTTTATTCTTCACATTAAATATATTATTTTAAGTATGTCAAATTAATTATATATTTGTATATTTATGTCAAATTAAAATATTTTAAAATAATTATATGTTCTGATATTTATTGAATATTATCGCCTAGGAATATATAGAGAGAGAAGAAAACATGACCTGGGATTTTTTTTTGAAAAAAAAAATATCAGTATTTTTAAATACATTTAATATAATAATATAATGAATAAATCGGATAGCATAAAAAAAATTTGTATTTTTTGAAATCCTCTATATATATCCCTAGGATTTTTTTAGGGACAGAAATTCATGTCAGTATTCTTAAATACATTTAATATAATAATACGATGAATAAATCTTATAAAATAAAATAAAAATTGGCTTCAAAATTAAATTTTATGCTCTTTTCTTTAAGTTTGTTTCTTTAAATAAATTTGCAGTGTTTTGACTTTTTAATTATATATTTGTGTATTTATGTCAAATTAAAATATGTGAAACAAGTTATATGTTCTAATATTTATTGAATGTTATCGCCTAAGAATATATAGAGAGAGAACAAAATAGCCTAAGATTATCCTTTGAATTAAATATATTATTGAAATTATGTCAAATTAATTATATATTTGTATATTTATGTCAAATTAAAATATGTAAAACTAATTATATGTTTAGATATTTATTGAATATTATCGCCTAAAAATATATTGAGAAAGAGGAAAAATGACCTAAGATTTTTTGAAGGACAGAAATTCATATCATGTTTTCTTAAATATATTTAATATAATAATATGATTAATAAATCTTATATAAAAAAAACATTGGCTTCAAAATTTAATTTTGTGCTCTTTTATTCAAGTTTATTTCTTTACAAGAATTTCCAATGTTTTTATTTTTAATATTTTTGATCTAATATTACTGGAAAAAAAAACATCTAAAAAAAAATTGTTGACAAATTTACCTGCATTATCTACAAGTCACTTATTACACTGTTCTTTTTATACGGCAAATAAATAATTATAGCGCACAAAAAAATTAAGTTTATGTTTTAAAAATAAATTACAATATTTTTATTTCTAATATGTCAGACATTTATTGAATATTATCGCCTAAAAATATATTGAGAGAGAGGAAAAATGACTTTGGATTTTTTGAAAGACAAAGATTCGTATCAATATTCTTAAATATAATTATACTAACTAAATATTAAAATAATAAAATACAATACATAAAAAAACAATCAATTTTCTACATAAATAAAAAAACCTGCCGCATCACGCGGATAAACCGCTCGTATCAACGAAAAGTATATCTACGAAATCAAAATCTACGTGGCAGGATCTAGAGGTCTCCCGAGAAAGGCATTAAGACAAAACACAACATCAACTACTTACATCTCGAACCAGAAGTTATTAAGAAGGCGATTTTGCAATAACAGCAAAGCCACTGCTCTCAACACAATACTAATACCCCCCTAACAAAGAGATCTACATTATCTCCTACGTAGTTCGTAACTGTAAGATCAGCTTTGTTCTCTGATCTGTCTCTCTCTCTCTGTATTAGTACTGTAAGTCCATCTCTGTTATTCTTCTCCAGTTCTGTTTTCATTTGTGCTTAATTATGATCCCTCGCTAAGATTTCATTCCAAAGACTTTTACTTTTGTTTTTATTAAGAGAGATTTTGAGATTCTTTTTTTCTCCCGTTTTTCTTATAGAATGCAACTTTCTGGGTTTTGCAGCTTTTGTCTTGGAAGATCATGTATTTCATCCGATCTTTCTTTTAGTTTTCAATTTTCTAAGATGATTTATAGATTTGGGGTTTCTTAAATCCTTACTATTTTCTTCATTCTATGGCAAAAAAATGTGCATAATTTCTTCTCCTTTTATCTCTGAGCAAGCTCGAATTTTGTGCACTAGTCTGTTAATGTTATTATTGGAGATGGTTTCTATAATTTAGACTCTTCCAATGCTTTGAAGAATTAATGGTGGAATCATAAAATTTTGGTCTGAATGTCAGTGCATGTAAAATATAGAATGCAGGTTCAGGGGGGCATATTAGTTTAGTTTCTCAATTAAGTAAATATCATATTCTGCTGCTTATGTGAATAATTAGGGAACTTTCATAAATGTTCCTTGTATAAGACAAGATGGATGGCGTGATTGTTTTAAAAATTATTCCTTTATCCACTCATCGCTTTTGTTAATTTTTCCTTTAGAAAATTGTTTTTCTTCAGTTATGATCAATTGCCATGATCCTTAACTTTGATTCTGCAATTAAACAGCTATTTATTTTTAAAGTCCTTTCATTAATTTTGTCATTCTACTTAATCATGTTTGTCCATACTACGTTGCCCAGAACAAGATCTTATTTTTACCATAAACTCAAGAGCACTTACCATCAAAAGAAGTTTCTCTTGAAAACACACCCAATTTTTTTACTCTACCCCTGGTCAACATTAACACATATAACTGGTCATTCCAGCCAGAAATAGAATCCAAAATGGGTTGGTTAATGTGTAATTTTTGAGGATGTTTAAAAAAGACAAGCCAGCAGAACCAATTTCATATTTGTATTTTGAGGTAGCTACACCGCTGCTAGCATTTTCCTATACCAGTTGGAACAATGATTTTGGCGTGGAGAGTTTACTAGCATCTAAAAACTGTCACATGGAGCATTCCGCTGAAAAAGTGTGAAATATTGTAATCTGCAGAAATGTCTTTTACTATCCTGTTCATTTTGTAGGTGAATTATCATGATCATTAGGTGTTATATTTAAGGGCTCATTGTAATTTCATTTAGGTTGCGGTATTGCATGCATTTCAATTTGGAAGGTTTTGAAGGTTTCAAAGACATATTGGAGGCATTGGTAGATTTTTAAGTTTGTCTTGGCATTATCTGTCACTTCTGTAGACAAGAGTGGTTATTTGAAAGCTCTTGCAACTATGAGTTTCGTGTTTCGAGGCTCGAGAGGAGATATCGAAAGTGGATTTTCAGGCTTCATTCCTGAAAGACCTGCAGTGGTATGTTCACTTGTTTGCATGTATGCTTTTGGGTACTAGTATTTAGCTACTGAGATTAGTTATTTATATATTTAATATGAGAGATTCAATTGGACTAACTTTATCCTCTTCTTATCAGCGTATTCATGCAGCTCGACCAGTTAACTCCAATTCACTTGCCTTTCTCGTCACGGGTAATGTTCTTACCTCTTTATTTCTTGGTCTATTGTTATTCCATCTTGTTGATACACCTCTTTAACTTCACACTAGAAAAAAACATTTTTAACCCAAATCTGACCTGTCCATTCAGCAGTTCTTTTGCTGTTCATGATTTTGAACTCTCATCAGATGTCACCAAACTTCCTGGTATGCCCTCATTGAGCTAGAGGCATGGGCCTTACTGGTGTTTCTGATATATCTGAAATATTAACAGAGAATTCATTGGTCCTGTCTATCCATGCTTGCAGCTTTGGCTGGTTGTGGGTGTCTTTTTGATGGCCACAAGCTTGAGAATGTATGCAACATGTCAACAACTTCAAGCACAGGCACGAGCTCATGCTGCAGCAGCCAGTGGCTTGATGGGTCACACTGAACTGCGTTTGCATATGCCGCCATCAATAGCTTTTGCAACAAGAGGACGATTGCAGGGACTTAGGCTCCAGCTTGCTCTTCTTGACCGTGAATTTGATGATTTAGGTATGACACTTTTTATGATATGTACCTCCGTATATAAGGCTCGTAATCTCCTGAAAGCTGGAGATGCACCTGGAGATGTTCAAGATGAAAGTAGTTCTATGATTTAGTTTCTGTGTATATATTGAATGTGCACATGCTGATGATTATCCTTCCCACCTGTGGCAGATTATGATGCTCTTAGAGCACTGGACTCTGGTAATGCTTATACTACCTCGATGAGTGAGGAAGAGATAAATGCCTTGCCAGTTCACAAGTATAAGGTCCCTGTTCAGGAGAAGTAGGTTTGCATGCTTTGCATTAATCCTTGCCCCCTGAGAACTTGCAGGGTATTGACATGATTTCAATTTTGTCATTGACAGTGATAGTGCATCTCTGCAGCATGCTTCATCTTCTTCAGTACCAGCCGAGGTATTTTTTTTCACCAGGGTTTAGTTTCATAGTCAATGAGAAATGCGTTCTCATGAGTTGTTATGGTTGATCATTCATTTAGCTTGTTTGGTCATCATATTTGTGAATCTCTACACGTACCAAGAAGACAGGAAAGAACAAAAAACTTCACAGATAAACAAGCATTCATTTTCCACTTCTCATTTATTAATTATCATTGAATAGTATTAAGTTGCCTTTTGAGGGATGCCATTTTGGTTCAGTTCTGATGATGTATTCGTGTTGGGTTTGGTCAAAAGCATATGGTGTGTTCCTGCCCTGAGCTGCTGCAGACATGAGGGGAATAGGATTGTACCTCCGAGGGTTAACTTATGCGAACTTAATCTTGGCTTCTACATAAAATTGGTAGTTCAGTTTAAAAACATTGAAAGCAGAGGAATAAATAAAGTGCTAAAGAACTTGACCCAAAATTGTGATGAGCCTTACCACCTTAGTCTTTGGATCAACATCATGAATAATCAAATGGACCACAGTGAAAACAAATCACTGCTTTTAATGGCCAACCTGCATTGCATTAAAATATGCCTTTCATAGTGACGGTAGGTCTGGATTTGACCAAAAACAAATGATCCAACTTTTCCATGTGCATTGTAGTTCATTACTTTTGTTATTTGATCAATGAGCAAAACCAACAGAAGCCATAGATGAAACAACGCATTTATGTATGATTTTCATGCCTTTGGAGTTAAAAGCATTCTTAATAGTTATTCTGTTCACTTTTATGGATGTCAACTAGAATCTTTCTGTCAATTTTACAAGCAGACAAAGCAAGACTCAAGAAATGCTGACGGGAACATGAAAACTTCAGAAGATGAATTGACTTGTACTATTTGTTTGGAGCAAGTTAACAGGGGGGAACTTGTTCGTAGCTTGCCATGTTTGCACCAGGTTTTTCCTCTGGTTCCCAAGTCCCTTCACTGTCTACCAAAAGTTTTAGACTTCATTCAATATAACTTATATTATCAACTGTCCTTTTAATTATTCTAGGTCTCACATGCCTCACATGAATCACCTGTGAATCTGTCATACTCCCCCTCCCTCTCTTAACAAATTTTTGACTATAAATTACTTAAAAATAAGTTTTTTTTTTTTATTGTTGACTCAGCAGGTGCCATCAGAAAAGTTACTGACTTGCCCAACTGCAACTTTTTTATATTAGATGCCTATTTTGGGTTACTTTCTTGGAAGAATTATTGAAACTATTAAGATATATGACATAGTCTAGTTGTCTTTAAATTTAAGTTAGATCTTTAAATTTGCAAAGTTTTTATCCCACTACCCTATCTTTTAGCTTGCAATGGATGACTTCAATAACCTGCATTTGTCTATTCTTTGAAAATCATTTTTTTTTAAATGAAAATCGATTAAATTGCACTAAGGAAACTAGAAAGCCATCAAGAAAATGTCAATTACACAAAAGTTAGGACAAGGAAAACCTAAAAACCACAGATCAAACCAAACTTGCATCAGAACCAAGCAACTAATCTGATCTGCACACGCTGTCTTTTGCTAATGTGAGTAAGCAATGACATTACCTTCCATTTTAATGCAAGTGAACCGGATATTCCTCAATTTTTTAACTAAAGTTGCTATTCTTTGAAAACCCTTTTCTTTTAACTGAATACCAAACATCTATGCTGAGTGTTTTGTTACCGTTGCCTTTCTGACTCATTCTCTCACCGAGTCACGGTGTAACTTCTTCAATGGTTGCTGTATGGTTATCTAACCCTGAATCAACTGTTTTTTCTGGTGATAAATGCTTGGCATATCAAGTCATTAACAAGCATTCCATCTGATTTGTATGCTGTATTGATGACTTTAAATCTATGCTGGTTTTCTCCTCGTTTGCAGTTTCACACCAACTGTATAGATCCATGGCTGCGGCAACAAGGCACATGCCCTGTGTGTAAATTTCTGATCGGTTCCGGATGGCAGGAAAGCAGAGAGAGTGAATCTGATGGGTCAGACATGGTCTAATGACTGCCCGAGTAAATCATTGAATCTGTGTAGGAAAACTTCTCTCATTTCTCATTCTGTGATCGCATGAATATAAATTCTCTTAAATCTCTATGTGAATAAATTCTCTTAACTCTGCATATTATAGATTAGAAAGAAGCAAAAATTTACTGCTGAGCATTGATCTGAAAGCACAAGAAAAGTTGTGACGCTGTCACCACTGATGAGCATGGCTGGCGTTATGCGTTATGAATCCAACCTATCTGTAATATAAAACGTTTGTGAAAATTTCATTGCTCAAAACTTTGTCAATCTCAAAATCCATCGTTGGACAAACTTACACATCACAAATAATACTATCAGAAAATCGTCCCGGGGCTAAACTCAAAGTTGCCCTACAGTCTGCACTGTGCTGGGTAGCGGGGACCGATGATTCTTGCATGTCATTTTTCATGGACACACGAGTTTCCTTCAACCAGTTTAGAAAAACAAATAGGCTAAAGAAAATCTCTGGCTATCCCCGACCTAACTGGAATCTAATCTGTCTACAGACAGAAAATGCTCTTGGATCTGTGTTTTTGGTTTCGTTGTTGTGGAATGTAAGGTTGATCAATCCTTAACTCCTCTCCTTTTCCTTCTGTTTCGCGAGTTGATATGGTTATTAACCAGAGTTGTTCTTAGCTAAAAGAATGTGGGAGCCCTTCACGCGACCTCAAAAGAATTACCCTGATATATAATCTTTTTAACAGAATAAACAAAAATAAACCCAATTTTCACCTACGGACTGTTTTTATTTTTTTTGCATTTCACTCATTTTCAAAGACATATGTATAATTTAACCTTATCATTATTTTGTGTTTTTGAGTTATTGGTGTGCATGACTCACAAAGAGTTGGACCAAGAAGGGGATTACATAAAAGCAATTAAAAAATGGCCACACTTGCTAAAACGTTGAACCAAGAGGGGATTACATAAAAGCAATTAAAAAAAAGAGTGACCATTTAACTATATCCAATGATTATATATATATATATATTTTCTCTCCCTATAATCTATTGTCATTGTCTGCAGCACGCAATTCATCACAGCTAAATCATTGAATTAAATAAGTACTAATTGAAAATTAATATTCTTTGCTAACTAAGTCATTGAGCATGATACATGCCTGAAAGTCTCATCAAGAGTGAAGTACAACACACATATATTCGAGATTGGATGTGCTTTGATTATTTGGTGTGTAGTACAGCCCAGTTATAATTTCGTAAAGGCAAAGCTGTACTACATATGAATGGGTCAGAAGCTTGAGATCATCCGGCTTCTTGTGTTTTATTATTCCGTTTTATTCAGTCTACACCTACATTACATGTGATGTTTTTTTTCACTTATTTTTTGGATGAAGTAATATTTTTCACTTGACAAATGAAAAAAAGTCGTGTGATATATGATATATATATAGGAGGGATTATGTTAGTAATCTCATGCCAAGTCAGATTAAGAAAGTTGACGACACATCCACTCAATTCATTCATGGCTAATTTCATGCCTTGTTTGAAAACTCCGAAGTCAACCTCTCTGTTGATCTCGCTAATATTGATCCTGCAATTCTCTTCTACCAGTAGCCACGGAGGTAGTGATGGAAACGACAGCAGCAGCAGTGGGGGTAACGTACATTTGCATTCGAAAAGTTTGATTTGGGTGAAAGTATGGTGTTTGATCATACTGCTAGTTACCACATTCGCAGGTGGTGTCTCTCCCTACTTCTATCGATGGAACGAGAATTTCCTTCTCTTGGGCACACAATTTGCTGGTGGGGTTTTTCTAGGGACCTCTCTCATGCATTTCTTGAGCGATTCTGCAGATACTTTTAGCAATCTCACTACCAAAAAATACCCGTTCTCGTTCATGCTAGCCTCAGCTGGCTATCTTTTAACCATGCTTGGTGATTGCATAGTGATGTTCGTAACAAGGTCAGTTGGTGAAGGAGAAGCTATAGTGCAAGTGGATGAAGAAAGGGTAGCTCAAGAGGGTGCTAAAGATGTGGCCATGGATGCCGATCGCATTTTCTTGAAGACCACGTCTCTCGGGGACACCGTACTACTCATCCTTGCTTTGTGTTTTCATTCAGTTTTTGAGGGTATTGCTGTTGGAGTTGCAGGTAATTAAACCTCTCTAAGCAATTTTTTCAGTACATAGTTTGCCTAAACACATGTTTCTTCATCCATGCTGCTTTTTCATAATTGGAACTATTTTTTTTCGTTTCTTTCATTGCAATGAAACCACATGAGATGCATGAAGGTATCATCTGGGTTAGGGTTCTGGATAATTAGTCAAGTCACTTCTACAAAATTAGAGAATTTGGAGTCCCCTCAACTGTTATGATTAACAATTGTCAAAGGGATATCCTAATGAACTTCCACTGCTCCTTTAATTGTAATTATATATCTTTTGCCAATTTCCATATTTATCAAGGCTAGCTGATAGGAAATTAAGTTATTAATCAATCAATCTGGACTTGGTAACTCGAGTTCATTGTTAATAATAGTTTTGGTAACTTCTATGATAGTTTATCAATCCGAATCCCATTTCCTTATGTTATGATGTGGTTAATTCTATCAAAGATTTGACAATGAGTTCTTTTCAAGGTTAGGATTGGTTTGACCTAGTAATGGTTGTAAGATTAGCTAGGATTTTTTTCCCATTAGGATTATAACATATTCCCTGTAAATATGTGCTAGGTTTACTTTCCAGCGTGTCAAATTAACTGTGAGATTTTGTAAGATCAAGTGCATTTAAGATTCAAGTTTGAGAGTTCTCCATAGCTATATTGATTTCAACTATAGTAAGATTTCTTCTCTTCACTTTCGCTTGTAGATGTAAACACATAGCCGAATCATGTAAGATTACAATGCTGTATTATTATTATTTCTTTTCTGTTTGTTTGTTGTGATATTTTCTATATTTATGCATGCGATCCTTAACACCTTCGAATAATTTCTTTCTTGTAGTTGAGCTCATGCAGTCATAGCTAATTATAAGAGCTAAATTTGTTAGCAAGCATGGGCAGTTTGCTAATTGGTCAGCCCACTTTTCCCAAAAACATTGATCAATGCAAATGTTTTGCCCTCATCAATTCATAACTGTAACAATATATGTATGTAAGGGTTATAAATGAATCATCCATGCATTGCTTCATTGTTAGCTCCAATGCACGGATGCATTGGATCTTTACTGATCAATATATTTTTTGATAGCTGATAACGCATAGTTTGACAAGTACATATAAAACTTGGCAATGGTACTTGTTAGCTTGAGTAGCTAGCTAGGGTTGAGTTGAAAAACTTAGCGAGGAGGTTTCATTTCTTGTTCCATGTTAACACATCAGTGTCACGTGTTTAATTTGTTTTAGGGACTACGGGAGAGGCATGGAGGAATCTTTGGACCATATCACTGCACAAAATATTTGCAGCCATTGGAATGGGAATCGCTTTGCTGAGGATGCTCCCAAAGAGGCCATTTCTATTAACTGCGGCATATTCTTTTGCATTTGCTATTTCCAGTCCCATTGGAGTGGGGATAGGAATCGCCATTGATGCCACTACTCAACCCCAAGTAGCTGATTGGATTTATGCTATCTCTATGGGACTTGCATGTGGAGTTTTTATCTATGTCGCCATCAACCATCTCATAGCTAAAGGATACCATCCACAAGCTAAATTGTTCTTCGACGCTCCATTCTTCAAGTTTGTTGCTGTGCTCCTTGGGGTGGGAGTTATTGCAGTTGTTATGATTTGGGATTAATTAAAACATTAAGTCTGCTTCATGTCCCTGTAGACATATGAATAATATATATATATATGGGAGTTCGTTTTTCCTTTGTTTGTAGGGAGTGGTTGGTATTACTATTATTTTTGTAGTTTAGGTTTTAAAAAAATAGTTTTATGAAAAGTATATTTAGCTGCGGTTTATTATAATTTTTGAAATGTTTGGTTAAAATTGTGATTGAGTTTGAGGATAATAAAAAATAGTTTCATGTGTTTGGTTACCAAGTCATATTGCTGTCAACTTGTGAAATTACTTTAAAGGGCACACACACACACACACACACACACACACACACACACACATATATATATATATATGCGTGTGTGTGTGTGTGTGTATTTAAATATTGTATTAATAATCATAATTTCATAATGTAATTAATAATTCAAGTAAATTTGGCACTTCTTTTTATTCTCCCAACAAACTATTTGCAATGCCATCACGAAAAAGATCTATACGTGAAGGCCTCTGCAATCCCTGACTATTTTCGCGAGCTACAATATCTGGTAAAGAAAAAGCCAGCAGCATAAGTTATATATATATTCAATAACTGCAAATGCATCAAAATGAAAGAACCTAAAATAATTTAATTATATGTAAAAAACAAATTAAAGTTTTGCTAGTATTTTCCTGACTTCCATGCTTTTTCAAAAGTAAAAATCATAAAAAAAATGTATTCATTCACTTAATAAGAAACCAAAACAGGTGGCAACTATTAAAAAAAACTTTTTCTTTCACTCTATCATGAACCAAACAAAAATACTTTCACCAAGCCAGAACCACATCACAACAAGCAACTATAAAGCAGGTCGAGACACAATGAAAAGCAACTCTTCATCAAACGACGATTCATCAATTTCTTAAGATGGGATCCACATTTTTTTTTGTTTTTTTTTATCTTTATTAAACACTAAAACACCAATTTATTTACAACCTCAGATCACACCATACTATCAAACACCCACGTAGTCACAACGTTTCTAATTACTCCTGGCAATTCATGCATGCTTATGCCATAAATGTTGAGACTGAAATATTATGTATATATTTGATAAATTCAAGAAGAAGAAGAGGAATTCTGCAGAGGAGCTGAAAGAGAAAGAAGAGAGATAAGAAAGAAGAGAAAGAGAGGAAAAAGTGAAATTTCAAATTTTTGTATATTCAAATATATTCTGCATACTAAACTTGTGAGCCACTGTTCCTTTTATACACCTTTCACATTTACCTTTAACAAACTTCTACACATTCTAGAACGTACACATATATTCTAGAATATATACATGTATTTTTATACTGTATTTATACTCTATCATCCCCCCTCAAGCTCATGGTTGGACAAGCCAAGCATGAGGTTACTACAATGGATCCGAAATAGGGGAGAACTTAACCCCTTGGTGAGAATGTCTGCAAACTGCTCTGTGGAGGAAACAAACTGGACATAGAGTTGATTAGAAACCACTCTTTCACGAACAAAGTGGACATGAATCTCAATATGTTTTCTTCTGATGTTGCACCGGATTAAAGGATAATGCAATGGCTGATAGGTTGTCACAAAACAGAACTGGAGGCTGCGGTAATTCATCATGCAGGAATGTCAACAACTGCTTGATCCAATCAATTTCAGCAGCTGTGAAAGATAAAGCTCTATACTCTGCCCCAGTGGAAGATCGAGATACTGTATTTTGTTTCTTTGAAGACCATGAGATAGGATTAAAGCCAAGAAAGACAGCCAGCCTTATCGTGGATCTTCGATCATTTGGATCATCTACCTAATTAGCATCATTAAAGGCTTTAAGGTCTAAGGAGCTATGAAGATAATGAATCCCATATGATGCAGTGCCCTTTAAGTAACGTAATATCTTTTGACAACAGTAAAATGAATCAACATGGGCTTCTGTATAAATTGGCAAACTTGGTGTACCGAGAAAGCAATATCAGGCCTTGTGAATGTTAAATACAATAAGGCTCTCATAATACTATTATATAATGTAGGATCTTCAAAAGGGAACACCATCATCCTTAGGCAGCCTCTGATAAGGGAGACATGGGGTATCACAAGCCTTTGCATCAAGCATATTAGTTTTCACCAACAAATCAAGCACATACTGAGATTGTGACAGAAATAATCCATTACTAATATGCTGAATTTGAATTCCCAAGAAGAAGTGAAGATCTCCCAAATCCTTAATTTCAAACTCAGTCGTAAGAGAGTGAATAATCTTTGTAATCTCGTCAGGATTACTGCCAGTAATAATGATATCATCTATATACACCAAGAGAACAATAATCCCAGCAGCAAAATGTTTCACAAACAGAGATGCATCAGAATATGTATGTTGAAAGCCTAAAGAACGCAAGAATGCAGTAAACCTTTCATTTCAAGCTCGTGGAGCTTGTTTGAGGTCATAGATAGATTTATGCAATCTGCAAACTAATTAAGAGTGATGAGAATTTGCAAAACCTGGAGACTGAGCCATGTACACCTCTTCATTAAGAATGCCATGTAGAAACACATTCTTAACATCTAGCTACCTTAATGTCCAGCCACAATGAGCAGCAAGTGCTAGCACCAATCTGACAGTCGTAGGCTTCACCACTGGGCTGAAAGTCTCCCTATAATCTTGCTGAAACCCTGAGACGAGCCTTATGACGTGCAATTGAACCATCAGCATGCCTCTTAATTTTGAATATCCATTTGCATCCCACTAGATTTTTACGAGGAGGCATAGAAACCAAAGACCAGGTGCCCTGAGAATGAAGAGCATCAAGCTCTTCTTGCATAACAGTAAGCTAAACAAAAGATTGTAAAGCAACCTTGTAGCTAGAAGTTCAGTCAGAGACAAATCAATAGCAGTAGAATTTGTAGCTGTGGTATAGCAATACTTCTTCTTAGTCACACCATTCTTACTGCGAGTTTGCATAGGATGTACATTCATAGATGGAATGTGAAGAACAACTGAAATAGCTTCAGGGTTAAAAGGCTCTGTTGGAGATAAGGGTTCAGAATGCATACCTTTGCTACATTTAGGAGCCATAGGAACAAATGAGAATGATAAAGCAAGAGGAGCAATAGACACAGAAGATTATGAGGAAGGAGATACAATATCATGATGAGTAGAAGATGATACAATATTATTATGAATAAGAGACACAACAGAGGTGGGAGGAATGACAACAATATTTATGGGAGTCACAACAGGAGGACAAGACAGAGAAGATATGAAGAACTGGGGTGATGAAGTGTGGTTACTAACTCAGAATATAGAAACACAATCTCATTAAAGACAACATGTCTGGAAATGTAAGAACATTTCTTAACAACTTCATAACAAATGTATCTTTTGTAATTAAAGGCATATATGAGAAATACACATATTATGGTCTTTGGCTACAGTTTATTGTGGAGATAAGGACTAAATAATAAGAAGCAAGCACACCCAAACACCTTTAAATGAGAAATAAATGGAACTTTGCCAAATAATAGTTCAAAAGAGGACTTATGAGATAGAACAGCCGAAGGCATTCTATTAATCAAGAAGGTGGCAGTATGCACTGCATAAGTCCAAAAAAAAAGAGGTAATTTCGCATGTTAAAGCAATGTAATTGTAGTTTCAATAAGGTGTCTGTTTTTACGTTATGCTAAACCATTTTGTTTAGGTGTGTATGGACAAGATTTATGATGAATAATGCCCTTAGCAGCAAGGAAATTTTGAAGTGATTTATTCACATATTCTCCCCCCATCACTTTGCAGAATCTTAATAGAATGGGAAAATTGTGTTTGAACAAGGTGATAAAAGGCAACAAAAACAGAACATACATCACTTTTATTGATAAGAGGAATTAACCAACAAAACCGAGAGAAATCATCAACAAAATTACATAGAATCTGTATCCATCAACTGAGATACTAGGTCAAGGACCCTAAAGATCACTATGTATGATATGAAAAGGTGTTGATGATGTATGAGTACTGGAATGAAAAGGCAGTTTACAAAATTTGCCTTGTAGGTAGCTAACACAAACCTCAGAAAAATTATCTAGGGGACATTGAATACATGCTTTGTTTAGTATTAACTTGACAATCTTATTTGTAGGGTGTCCTAATCTATGATGCCAGGTGGAAGACAAGATGGACTGACCACTGTAAGCTTGTGGTTGAAAACCGAGAGCAGAGAAGGCAGAGTGAGTAGGAACTGATGGAAGAGGATATAGTCCATTGCTGCACAACCCTTTATACAATATTCTCCCTGTTGCTATGTCCTGAATCCAAAAACAAAAGGCATAAAAAATTACCCTGCAATTGTTATCCAAACAAACTTGATGTTCTGACAGTAGATTCTGAGACAGTTTAGGCACACACAACATAGAATTCAATTTTATAGATTGAGTAGATGTAGGAATAATAGCAGTTCCAATATGAGATACTGACAAACCTTCACCATTGGCTGTTTGGACATTGTCATTTGCAGGATATATAGAGAGCTTAATGTCAGATTAGACAAGTCAGGGGTCATGTGATTTGTGGCACCCGAATCTATAATCCACACTGGAGACACTTCCTGTGTTGATGGCCGCTGCGAGGATAAATAAACATTCTACATAGTATACATAACATGATGCTGATTGAAGAAGATGAAGTAGTTACTGAACCATTACCATTGCCCATGAAATTGGGGCCATTTGCATTATAAAAGTAGAACCATGTAGTGTGATTCATTTTGCCACACAAATGACACTTAGGCTGTTCATAACCCCTGAACCCATATACTGGAGCAGTATGTCCTTCAGTATTGCATAACTGACATATAGAGACATTAGACCCAACTGTTGAATTATATGAAGAAACAAGTAAGGAACCAATAAACCAGGGGACGATGAGATTGGCACCACATTTGTTTTACCAGGCAGATTTGCTCTCTAAAAAAACCCTCTTTGACCTTGATTATATCTACCCCTGCCCCTATTCCTATTAAAGGGTCTATAACCACCATTCTCATATGTGTTGTAGCTATGTTGTCCTCGTGAAGATTGAACAAACTAAGATGCATGGGTTTTTGAAGTTGTGTTCATTGCAGCAAGGTATGTGGGATTATTCATGTTATTCTCTACAATACTTTCCTCAGCCAATAATTATGAACGAAAGTCTTTCAATGTGATCACACTCTCTCTACCTCTAACAACACATCTAAACGTATTGTATTCAGCAGGAAGACCATTCAAGGCCAAAATAATAATGTCTTCATCAACAAAATATACCCCTGCTGTTGACAGATAATCTCGGGCTTCTTTAATTTTCAGCAAATACTGGCTTATTGTATTTGTCCCTTTCCTAATGTTATGTAAATTAGACTTTAATTGAAAGATACTAGTCTTAGAAATAGAGGAAAATTGTTCTTTTAGTCGCAGCCATAGGTCCTTAGAGATAGGAGCATTTGTATCGTATTCATCTGTAGACAATGGGCATGGGTGAGAACCATCCACAAACCCAAATATGCCGTTGCTTTCCAGTAAAAGTTGCATTTGGAAATGTCAGTTTAAGTAATTAGAATCATCTAATTTAATGTTCACAGATGCAAAAATGGTGGAGACAAGGCTTGCGATCAGAGACTGAAGAATCTGTAATTGAGTAGCTGTCACCATTGTGCGAATCGTTTAGTAGAATCAAGAGATTGTAGAGAGTTTTGTTGAAGATAGAGTTTAAATCAGTGAGAATTGATCACTGATCGATTTTGGGAAAATTTTAGCAGATGAACAGTATTTTGAAGAAACTGATTTTTGCAGAAGCAATGAAATTGGATCAATTTGCGTGAGTATTGATGTTCTCTGATACCATGTTGAGACTGAAATATTATGTATATATTGGATAAATTCAAGAAGAAGAAGAGGAATTCTGCAGAGGAGTTGAAAGAGAAAGAAGAGAGATAAGAAAGAAGAGAACGAGAGGGAAAAGTGAAATTTCAAATTTTGGTATATTCAAATATATTATGCATACTAAATTTATACTAAATTTATGAGCCACTGTTCCTTTTATATACTTTTCACATTTACCTCTAACAAACTTCTACACTCTAGAACGTACACATATATTCTAGAATATATACATGTATTTTTATACTGTATCTATATTCTATCAATAAAGACTATATATAAGCATAAACCTGAAACTAAAATTTAAGCTTACGTTAGTGTTTTTTTGTTGATACATTAGAATTGCTAGGGCTATATCATGTGATTCGAATAAAATGGTCGCCTCATTTGTGGGAGTTCGTTTTTCCTTCGTTTGTGGTGACAACGTTTCTAATTACTCCTGGCAATTCATGCATGCTTAAGCCATAAAGACTTGAAACTAAAATTTAAGCTTACGTTAGTTTTTTTGTTGATACATTATAATTGCTAGGGATATATCATGTGATTCGAATCAAATGGTCGCCTCAATTCTCAGATCCCATTTATATCCGCCAAAAGCATAAAACGTTACTGATCTGATGAACTTTCTATCTTTTGATTTACAGAATAAAAATTGACTAACAAGCTTGGACATGCAACTATATATAACTAGCTAATATATATATATATATATATATATATATATATATATATATATATATATATACATATGTTAATGTCTTGTGCATAGATATAGAAATGCAGAGATAGGATTATCCTACAAGAAGCTAGCGTGGTTGGTGCACCTGCAAACTCGAATTCGTTATATACACAAGTAAAATCTTTCACATATACACTTCAATGGTTAACTCCTACATAATATTAGTTGATCCTTATTCGTTATAATTGTAACTTCATGATCAAGATCAGGTGATTGCTTAAGCTATTTACAGATAAAGAGACTATATATATATATATATATATTAAACAAACTCACTAGATCTCTATATATCTATGTTGCTAGGAAGAAAGGTGGCTTAAATGTCCTTCTCTTCCTTGGCTTTTTGATTTTTCAAGTGCGTGTATGTGGTTGCACATAGGTTATCACCAACCACTGTACATGTCCCAGCGAGCAAGTCTTAATTATGAAAATGATCATTAGCATGGAACGTTAAATTGACTCAAAAACAACCTGTTCATTAGCCGCAGAATTGGCAAATGGGATCTCTTTGATTGTTCTGGTCATCCACACCAACGGTTTGATCTTTGAATTCTGTAGCTGAATAAGATAGAGGCTTCCATTTTTATTTGCAGACACGTAGCCCCCCCAATATATCCTTGGATCATAGTTTTTGGCATGACTATGATCTTCTCTATCCCTCGTATTCTCCAACTTTTTTGGTGGAAGATACATTTCATCACTTTATGTGGGCATACCAAGTCAAATTTCATTTCCAAGCAGGTAACTTGTTTTCTTGGGAAGATGTTGTACGAGAAGAATGTTGAATAAAAAGGTTAGAGAAAGGGAGAAAGCTATTTATAAAAGTTAAATTAATAATATAACTGTAAATATAATATTTTTAATATTTGCACTTCAATGGAAAAAAGTCATTTGGAGAAGTGAACTCTATTTTAATATATATAATTTTAATATAACTATTTATTAATAATAAATAACCACTACAAGTACAATTAAAATCACTTTTTTGCATAAAAATATATTAAATAATTTTTTGGTTCTTTTAATTAAACATGTAAGAATAACTCTTCAGCTTAAAAATACTATTGTGAACTCTATTTTAATATATATAATTTTAATATAACTATTTATTAATAATAAATAACCACTACAAGTACAATTAAAATCACTTTTTTGCATAGAAATATATTAAATAATTTTTTGGTTCTTTTAATTAAACATGTAAGAATAACTCTTCAGCTTAAAAATACTATTTTAACTCTTTAATATAGTTCTTCCATTGCAGTTATGAAAATAAAAAACAAAAGCTATTTTTTTGGGTCTATTTCCATTAACTTTTCTTTTAGCTCTTCCATTAAAATTGCTCTTACTTAGTAAAATAAATACCATGCTGGCATTTTCTTCCGATTAATCAATAATGGCAAATATTTACGGGATTAAAAAGTTGAGGCCCTCGTCCACCATATTATGCAAACAAAAGCTAAAGCACCGGTAAAACTAACTAATTAATTGACTTTGATTACACTCCAAATCCAACATGAACCGACAGTAGGTCACTCTCTCTTTCTCTCTTCTGTCTTATCTGAGACATCTAATTACCTAATCAACCGGACGGTACTGCTCTGACTATAAGCTATTTGCCTATATAAACAGCTTCCACTGGGTCTAATGATCATATCATTCAAGTAAGAGAAGCAAAGTCTCGAGTTTCACAAATAGCTATCACCTAGCTCCTATCTCCATCCATTTTTCTAGCAAATTTAACTTCACTTTGGTTGGCACGTAAAGCATGGGCGCATCACCAGAAATTCTTCTGACAATTTTACTCTTTGCTATGAGCTGCGTCTGGGCCTTTCCTGAGGTTGCCAGTGCAAAACATGCAGGCATTACGAGGCACTACAAGTTCAACGTACGTGTATATATATTTATATATATATACACTTCGCCTAAGCTAACACTGATCAGCTTTTGACTAAGTATTTAATTATATGCTTTTGTCTTGCTAGCTTATCATGTTAATTATATGCTTTTGTCTTGCAGATAAAACTGAAAAATGTCACCCGGTTGTGCCACACCAAGAGCATGGTGACTGTTAATGGAAGGTTCCCGGGGCCTCGCATAGTTGCCAGAGAAGGTGACCGTGTAGTGGTGAAGGTGGTCAGTCATGTTCCGAATAATATCAGCATCCATTGGTATGAAAGTGATCAAGTTTTCAGCTGTATGGCAGTACTGTTATTAATGGATTGATTAACAATGACATGCATGTAGTTAAATTATATCTATATGATCCGTACGTGCTAAAGGTACTTAACGTGTACTTTTGCTGATGAGCTGAACAGGCATGGAATTCGACAGCTTCAAAGTGGATGGGCAGATGGGCCATCATACATCACACAGTGCCCTATCCAGACAAACCAGACTTACGTGTACAACTTCACCATTACAGGACAACGAGGAACTCTCTTCTGGCATGCTCACATTTCATGGCTCAGAGCTTCTGTCTATGGATCCCTCATCGTCTTCCCCAAGCACAATGTTTCTTACCCCTTCGCCAAACCTCACAAGGAAGTGACTATCATGCTGGGTATTCAATTACCTTCTTTTTATTTTTCTGACGACCTTCTCTTTGTATATTCTAGGGTTGAATATAAACACTTTGGCTTGGTCTAAACAAATCCAGTCAATTGGGTTGTTTTCGTCAATTTTTCTTACAAATGTTCTAAATAACTCAGTTATCTTACTCGCCAATTGCTATATATCTTCTCCAAAGTCAAACGAGCTAATTAATAAAGAATATTAAACCACAGGAGAGTGGTTCAATGCTGATTCAGAGGCAGTGATTAGCCAGGCTTTACAGACAGGAGGGGGGCCAAATGTCTCCGACGCCTACACCTTCAATGGATTTCCAGGACCATTGTACAATTGCTCTGCAAATAGTAAGTGATCGAAATACTTGAAAGCTTATTATATATAAACACACACAATTATATATATAAGCTTATCATATTTTCATCATAACTTGCAGATACATACAAGCTGAAGGTGATGCCAGGAAAGACATATCTTCTCCGATTGATCAACGCTGCACTCAATGACGAGCTCTTTTTCAGCATTGCAAACCACACATTCACCGTTGTTGAAGTGGATGCGACTTACGTGAAGCCTTTCGAGACAAGCCTTCTGGTTATCACACCAGGGCAGACCACAAATATTCTTCTGAAGACAAAACCCATTGCCCCCAATGCATCATTCTACATGTTAGCACGACCATATTTTACTGGCCAGGGCACATTTGACAACACAACTGGCGCAGGGATACTTGAGTATGAAACCTCTTCAAATTCGACAACCTTTACACCAACCCTTCCTCCGATTAATGCTACAAATGTCGTCGCGAATTTCACAAGAAAACTTCGCAGTTTGGCTAGCTCTCAATTCCCGGTTAATGTGCCTCAAACAGCAGACAAGAAGTTTTTCTTCACAGTTGGTCTAGGAAACAGCCCGTGCCCGAAAAATCAGACCTGTCAAGGTCCTAATGGTACAAAATTTTCAGCTTCTGTTAACAACATCTCCATGGCTCTCCCTTCATCAGCACTCCTTCAATCCTATTTTTTCAAAAAATCAAATGGGGTGTACACCTCTGATTTCCCAAGCTTTCCTCTCCATCCATTCAATTACACAGGGACCCCACCGAATAATACTCTTGTGGTCAATGGTACCAAGCTTGTAGTGCTACCATTTAACGCAAGTGTGGAGGTAGTGATGCAGGGCACTAGCATTTTAGGTGCTGAGAGCCACCCTCTCCATATTCATGGCTTCAATTTCTATGTTGTTGGGGAAGGGTTCGGAAATTTTGATCCGAATAATGACCCCAAAAACTTTAACCTTGTTGATCCTGTTGAAAGGAACACTGTTGGTGTGCCTTCTGGTGGTTGGGTGGCGATTCGTTTTTATGCGGACAATCCAGGTTCGTAGCACTATTTTCTTAATAATAATAATAGTAATTAATAAATCAAAGCACACCCTTTCCTTTTTCTTTCTCTTATTTTCATTCATTCTTCTAATGTTCTCTTAATCATATCAACTTATTATTTTTAATCAGATAATTAATGGTATCCAAATGTGTCAACGTAATTTACATGTTCTATATTGGGTTAGAATTTTTGTTCATTAACGTTATTAATGTGCTGGGACGCAGGAGTATGGTTTATGCACTGCCACTTTGATGTCCATTTGAGCTGGGGCTTAAGGATGGCATGGATTGTGTTGGATGGAACACTCCCCAGCCAGAAGCTTCCTCCTCCACCATCTGATCTTCCCAAGTGTTGACCAATGCCTATGATCATGTTGTTTTCTTCTTCTTTTGGTTTGCAGATTTAATTTTGACTTAGAATTTTGCTGCTGCTGCTTTCCTTGAAAAATAGTTAGTTGCCCACTATAGGATTTCTCTGTATTTCCGGCTTGCTATTCTCAGAAACTGACTATCGAGTTCATTGTAAGAGAAAACTTGCAGGAGGTTTTGTATTAGAGTTCATTGCTCTTCGTTGGAGCATAAATAAAAATTGTTCGTTGATGAAATTACAACCCCCCCTCTCTCTCTCTCACTCACTCATTTTGTCCAAGAATTTACATCCTTAATTCACGAAACTGTACTTTTGAATCGTCAACTATGCCCTTGTCCCTGAATGACAAGCAAACTAAATAGACAGACTAATTAAGTTACACCACGTATCATCAACCAGAAGCGACAAGCAGTCTGTTTGCTAGTGGAAATTGAAGAGCAGAGACTGGAAATTCACAAAGCAAATGCTCAAAATTCATGCCAATATGAGACCAGTTATATCCATGAACATTCTTCTCCGCAGACCAACATTTTCATGTCCTGCATTACCTGTTGATCAGAGGGTTACACTATGTGCTTACACGATCGCGTGTTTTCCATTTGAAATTTCAGCAATTGTGGATTTTTTGAGCAATTTACAGTTTGTTTCAATCCTCCAGACCAGTTGATCCAAGGATGCTTTCACCTAATTTCAGTACCGATGGCATTTTTGAACAGTCATCATAAAGCAAATACAAAATAGGATGATCCTCACGCATTTGGACTATCAAGCTCATAGAAAAAGCTTGACGTAATGTAGCAACTTGCATATAAATTAACAAAAACACTAAAACACATTGTTGCTTCACTGTAGATTCACTGTAGCTCCAGACCCGTGCGCACTGTTCATTGACAATTTGATCCGGTGTGTCACGCGAGTTCGTCCGCCTTTTTTTTTCCCGTTTATGTGCAGTGTATTAGCGATTTTACCCCCCAAAAATGACAAAAAACGCTGCCGGTTTCATGGGCTCCTCGGTAATTGACCATTTCCGGTCCGGTTCGTCTGACCGGTTTTTTAATTTTTTAATATTTCATTGAACAGTGCATTAACGATTTTGTCCCTCGAAAAGGACAAAAAACACGCCTGCGTGGGAGGGGCTTCACGGTAATTAGCCAATATTTTATTATTATTTTCGTTGGATTACTGTTGGCGCGTCGTCCAATGCGCCGTTCGTTTCCGCGCTCACGCATGATTTGGGCGGCGCGTGCGGCTTCATACGGCGTCCAAAAATACCCAACTAGCGTCTAGTATGGTTTTCCGGCATTTTCCCTTCCACCTGGTGTGGCGCGTGTGTCACTACGGCTTCCCTACACGTGTCAATGGTCGTTTGAATTTTCCCACCACTTTCTCTCTCCTGACTGCGCCAGATGACGTCAGCTAAGTTGTTTTTTGTCAAAATTCATATCCATCCCTGACCTTTATAATTTGTTCTTCTGGCCCTTATTGCTATTAAATAGGTTTTGAGTTGTTTCAATTTCATCATTCAATTGAAATTGATTATATATTGAAGTTTCAATTCGGTCCTCCTGCTTTTAATTTTGCGGGTTGGGCTGGAATTCTAAATATATAAGGTATCAAAGTTTTGATTGATTTCAATTTCATCCTTCCATGCAAATTTATTATTTAAATCCTTAATATTTTCGGTATCAAAGTTTGATTTTTTTCAATTTTATCCTTCTATGCAAATTAATTATGGATTTCAGTTTCATTTCGATCCCAAATCTTTTAATTCCAGGTTTTGTTTTAAATGATTTAATTTCAAATTTTTTATTTACTTCAATTTTATCCTTTAAATTAAATATATTATTTAAAATATGTCAAATTAATTATATATTTTTATATTTATGTCAAATTAAAATATGTGAAAGCAATTATATGTTTTAATATTTATTGAATATTATCGCCTAAACATTTATAGAGAGAGAAAAATATGACCTAAGATTGTCCTTTAAATTAAATATATTATTGAAAGTATGTCAAATTAATTATATATTGGTATATTTATGTCAAATTAAAGTATGTAAACTAATTATATATTTTAATATTTATTGAATATTATCGCCTAAAAATATATATATAGAGAGAAATATGACCTAGATTTTTTTTAAAATTAATATCAATATTCATAAATACATTTAATATAATAATATGATTAATAAATATTATATAAAAAAATTTGGCTTTGAATTTAAATTTGATACTCTTTTGTTTAAGTTTATTTCTTAAAAAAATATTTACAATATTTTCATTTTTAATATTTGAAATCTAATATTACTGGAAAAAAAAAACAACTCAAAAAAAAATTAAAAATTTACTTAGGTTATCTACAATTAAAAAATATGCGAGTCACTTCCCATTTTGATTATACTATTCCTTTTATACAGCAAATAAGTCATTATAGCACGTAAAATATTTAAGTTTATTTCTTTAGAAGTTTACAATATTTTTATTTTTAATGTGTCAGATGTAATATGTTAAACCAATTATATGTTTTAATATTTATTGAATATTATCGCCTAAAAATTTATATAGAGAGAAAAATATGGCCTAAGATTGTCCTTTAAATTAAATATATTATTGAAAGTATGTCAAATTAATTATATATTTGTATATTTATGTCAAATTAAAGTATGTGAAAACTAATTATATATTTTAATATTTATTGAATATTATCGCCTATATATATATATATATATATATATATATATATATATATATAGAGAGAGAGAGAGAGAGAGAGAGAGAGAGAGAGAGAGAGAGAGAGAGAGAAATATGACCTATAAATTAACAAAAATATAAAAACTAAACGAGAACGTGATTTTACTCTCTTTCCTTACAATACACTACTCATTTAAATAGTGTTTTGTTTTTCTTTTTTCTCTCTTTCTTTTTTCATTTTTTATCTATAATATTTCTATAGTTTTAATTTCACATTTCCATATTAGATTTATTGAACGTTGAGTTTCATAATTTATTTTTTACAAGGTTATCTTTATAGAACATTGACAGTCTCTTTTAGTTTACTGTCTTTGAATTCTCTACACACCCATTTCATTTCTAAGCAAGTTGTCTATATATAGACTTTACATGATTCTATCTAAGTTTGGACAGTTGGCTAATCGACTTCTATATCAATTATGATTTTTTTTTTACTAAAATACAACAATTTGATTTACTCAATGCATGATTCTTGGCTTGATTTATTTCTGCAAATGACTACCAGAATCAATGCATGATTCTTGTCGTGATTGCTTCGGTAATTTGGTGTGTGTTGATTGTTGCTCTTGTGTGGGATCACCTTCCTTACTACAGCCCCACAAAAATGGCCTTCCATCGATAAGACAAATTTTGGCTCGTAAGAAATCATTACGCTCATGGGATAGGGGTTTCGTCAACAAGTCAGCCAATTGATCTCGAGTGTGCACATGACTTACCGTGAGTGTCCCTTTTTGAACATGATCATAGACAAATCGAAGATCAATTTGAATATGTTTCATACGAGAATGTTGGAATGGATTGAAGAGGAGATAGGTTGCTCCAAGACTGTCACAAAGAAGAGATGGTCACTGTTTCAGGGAAAAACCAAGTTCTTGAAGGAGGGCAAGCAACCATAGTGTTTTAGAGGCTCCATTTGCAAGAGCTCTATATTCGACTTTCGTAGTAGATCGGGCAGAAACTCTTTGTTTGTTAGATTTCTATGAGATGGGATTACAACCCAGAAATGTAATATAGGCTGATGTAGAGGATCGGTCATCAACATCACTAGCCTTGCCGACATCACTGAAGGTGGCGAGGAAGGGAGCTGTATTTTGTTAATGTTAATACCATGAAAAATGGTTTTTTTTGAGATATCAAAAAAAGTCTTTTTGCTGCAGTCCAATGAGTGACAATAAGCGTATGTATAAATTGTGACAATTTATTGACAGAGAAGAATATGTCAAGATGACTAAGGGAGAGATACTAGAGATTACCGACGAGCAGCTGGTAAATAGTGTTATACACTGCAATTGTGCTTTCCATTGTAGGAGTGCCATCCAAGATCGAGAAGTTGACAATGGAGTAAAGATATCATTTGCAATAACCATGTGTGTACTGTCCAAAAGGTCACAAATATATTTGTGTTGGAAGAGGAAGATGCTAGTAGTGGTTGACACAACTTTCACAGCGAGAAAAAAGTGAAGAGAGCCCATGTCTTTCAAGGAGAATTATGCACCAAGTTAAAGAACAACATGAGCCACAAGCCCTTGATCATTTTCCGTAAGGACCGGATCATCTACATAAACAAGAAGATAGTAGGTAACAAGATCACAATGATAAATAAAGAGAGATGGATCAACCCTATAAGTGTGAAGCCCAAGTGCTAGGATAAAGTATTTCAAGGTAGAATACCGTGCCCTGAGTGCTTGTTTTAGTCCATAAATCATCTTACATAACCTGCACACATAATTAGGGTTATGTAAATATTTAAAGCCAAGAGGCTGCAACATGTAGACAGTTTCCTTTAGAGTGCCATGCAAAAAAGCATTGTTTACATCTATTTGTTTCAAAGGCCACCCATTCATCATTGCAATGCTCAACATGGTGTGGATTGTGGCCGGTTTAACCACTGGGCTAAATGTTTCATTAAAGTCAAGGCCAGGACGCTGGTGGCAACCTTTTGCAACCTATCAGACTTTGAATTTATCCACTGAGTCATCACCTTTGTGTTTAACTCTGAAAACCCATTTGCAACAGATGGGGTTGCAGTCTTTGGGTGGTTTAATTAAGGCTTAAGTGTTATGTTGCATGAGAAGTATGAGTTTAGTGGACATGGTAGCACACCATTCAGGTTGAGAGAGAGCTTGACTCACACATGTGGGTTCTAAAGGGGACGAAAGAGATTGTTTGGAGACAACATTAAATTAACTTGCTTGGTTTTATAGATATTGTTCATAGATGGTGGTTATTGAGTGAGTGCGAGTGGAGAAAGGGTCATTTGATGTAGAGGGGGTATGAATCGGAGATAGTAGAGAGTGCATGGGATAAAGGGGCAACGTGAGCAGGCTCATGAGAACCTGTGAATTGAATTTAAAGGCAGAGTATGCCGAGTGTCAAACACATCACAAGGAGATGAAGTAGAAGAAGAAGGTGTACCTGGAGGAGATATAGAAATGGCAGCACCATGGTCCAAACTCGCGGAGGGGATAATGGAGTGTGGGCTCTGTGGAAGTAGGAGAGGGGGAACATGAAGTGGAGTTATGGGGGAGCCGGTGGAATGCCGTGTTTTTGGAGGGGAGGAGGTTTGCAATTCATCAAAAGTTACATGCCAAGATACATAAATTCAACCCGTTAAGGGGTCTAGGCATTTGTAAGCATTTTGTGTTTGAGAATACCTAATGAAAATGCAGGAGAAGGATTTTGATTGCATTTTATGCTTATTATATGGTCGAGTAAGATGATAAGATAAACACCCAAATTTTCTCAGTTTCAGATAATTTGGGCGTTGACCAAAAAGAGCCTCAAATGGGGATTTGTTATGGAGAAGAGGACTTGGGTGACTATTTATGAGATAGGTGACGATTTGGAATGCATAAGGCCAGTAAGATAGGGGTAAGGAAGCATCATGATGTAAGGTAAGATCGGTTTCAAAAAGGTGATGATGACGACGCTCAGAGACACTATTTTGTTGGGGAGTATTTGGTGGTGGTGTAATGACTTACACTATGAGTAGAGAGATAAGGTTTTAATGTATAAATTCACCATCGTTGTCTGAGTACAAACTTTTGATTTTTGATTTAAACCTTGTTTCAACAATTATCTGAAATTACAAAAAAATACTAGAGACAAGTGATTTTGCAGACATTGGGTAAAACCATATATATTTGGTAAAATGGTCCACAAAAATAAGATAATAGTGTGCACCATCAGAACCCACAATAGGAGTGGGTCCCCAAACATTGGTGAATATTATCTCTAGTGGAGAGTGACTTTGAAGACTTGTGGAGCCAAAAGGTTGTTTATGCGCTTTACTTAGAGAACAGGAAGTACAAGAGGAGGGTGATTTCTTTGTGGTGAAGGGAAGGGAAAATAGATGAACAAGGTTTTGAACAATTTTAATCAAAACGTGACCAAGGCGTTTGTGGCATCTGTTAATTGAAGTTCATTCATGAATATAAGCAACCATTTTGGGAGTGGAAGAGACCATCCTTGAGTTTGGAAACATGTAGAAGCCATTTTCACATGCTCCTCTTAGTAGTGTCACCCCCGTGAACTTGTCCTTCACAAGAAAATAGAATGAGTGAAGTTCAATAAAAACATTATTATGGTTGGTGAAATGATGAACTAAAATGATATTTTTTTTTGAAATATTATGAACACATAATGTGTTTTTTTTGGAACAGGAACTAAAGTTTTTTTTTTAATTGAATTTTTATTTTCAATTTCATCCATAAAATTAAGTTTGTTGGTAATTGTACTTCATAAATTTTTTCAATTTAATTTTTATGAGGCTTTTCCAATCTCATTACCTGAATCGCGGGCTCCAAAAGTTAACTTAGTTGACTCATATTTTTTCTAATTGATTTTTTTCTTAGTTTTTTCTTTTACTATTGGGATAATTAGAAATTGGATTTCGTGACTTGTTTAGCCTTTTCTTCTATGAGATTATCGTCGTCTCATTGTTTTTTCTTTAAAATAAATCTGATCGCAGCATAATACGAGCATATTATATTATTATTCACTTAGATTCATAAGCTCGTATATCTTATTCATTTTTTTTTTATAATTTTCATATGGGATATGAGATACTACTTTCTTTCCCTTTTTATGAATGCAACGTCCTTGTCATGCCATGGAATCAACAAGCTATTTGACCGCTCTTTATTGCATATGCATATTTTTTTCTAGCAAAAGAATTAATTATACATGTTCTTATAATGTTTTGTTTTATATAAGTTTTAAAGTGTAAATACAATTTTTTTTATATATAATTAATTAAATAAAAAATTATTTGTCTAAATAATAATAAAAAATATCAATAATAACTATTTTTTATCATAATATTTGATCTCACAATATAAAATATTACCTGATTGTATTTTATAAAATTATTTATTAAATTTATTTTTTATTCAATCAAAAGATAGTAAAAATAGAGACACACATAAGAATAACTGAAAAAAATAAAATAAATATTATGCATGATTATAAATATTAGAAATATTATAGACAAATAATTATTTTTATGTTTAAAAATAAATTTCATCTATATAAAATGAAATAATTTAATCAAATTCTCTATTCAAGAGTTTAAATAAGCAAAATAAAAAATATAGAGGAGAGATACTAATTGAAATATAAATTAAAAGATTATTTCATAAAAAAATACATATTAAAAAAAAGTATCAATTGAAGAATAAAAAAGCAACAATAGTATAGGTGTCGCAAAGAGGTTTAAATGAAATAAAAAAACAACTCGACTCATAGCCCAATTAATGCAACCATATTATTTGATAGTTTCACCCATATTTACCTAGTGTTTTGCATATGTTTTGTGTTAAAATGCCTTGATATTATTTGTTTTATGTTTTGAAAGCATTTTTGGATGAAAGATGAAAAAATGAGGTAATTAGAGTGATTGATAGATTTGACCTTCAGTTGATGTTTTGTGCAGAGCGGAAGCTCTAGAGATCGAAATGAAGAGATTCCAGTTGCATCAAAAATCTAACATCCACACCTTTCTGGAAAGCTAAGGGAAAAAATAAAATAAGAAACAACATGGAAATGGCATCCCTCAAAGTCCAATATTGCAATTTGCAGATGTTGATCGTTGGATGTTCTAACTTAAATATCTGGAGTTACAAATGTCAGATTGATGCAAATCCCATTTTGTTGGATTCCAGACTCAAATACCTATGAACGATCCAAATTTTAGCTAAACAATATGTCTTATAAATGAGATATGATTTTTACAAGATGACAACTAAATTATACCAACTTAAGGAAGAACTATTTTGTAAAATATAAATTAGAATTTCTAAGCATATATAAAGGAGGAGAGGCAACAAAGAAGGATTCAGCCAACACAAAAGAAAACAAAAATCTTCCTCCAATCCTTAAATCATGTTTTCTTTTATCTTTTTAATTAGTTGTTCAACAAACATGTAAGGCTAAACTCTTTTTCTTGGTTGGAAGGACACAAAAACCTTTAGATTTCAAGAATTGTGAGATCTATTTTACCTTTTTTTCCCAGTTTATATGATGAATATGTTTGTTCTCTTATCCTTATTTTTCCTATGATTGTTTATTTAATTGCTAAGAGCGAACTCTAAGTTATTATTGTAGACAATCTATTGCTACGTTTGATATCAAAAACCAGAGTTGTGGTATATGAACTTGTGAAGCAATTGAGTTAATAATTGTGGCGGATCTACGTTATTAATATTAGGGAGAAAATTCAATCAAATAAAACATAGATTGCAGACAATTATGTTTCTTAATTGATCAATTTATCTAGTTCTTAAGGCTGCCATTGAATTAAATTACTAGTACAGACACTGTGGTTGTTTGATGGTTAGGGCCAGTTATAAGACGGATCCATTAACAAACCAATGTTAAGAAGAGATAAATATTCAGAATATAAATTAATATATCGTTTCCATGATCAATTCTGATTTTTATAGGTGGTTATTGACTTGTGACCAAGGTTTGTTTTATTGTTAAATTTTGGTTTTGTTTAATTTTCGCTTTGTTTTCTTTTTCCTTTGTGTTAGCCTAGACAACCTCCAACTACCCCTAATTGCATAGCATATAGCACAAAAATCTAAACTAAAATGTCCTCGTGGGATCGACCCCTTGCTTGCTCTATACTTCTTGTGTAATTTGTTTTAAGATAGGGTAATTAATTTGTGCGATTGCGACATTGCAACACCAATAAAGTTTAAAAAGTGGTTTAAAAGAATAAGGACTAAAGCTGAAATTAAAAAAAATAAAGGTGACCAAGCTGCATTTTTTAGGAGAGGAGAGTGGAAAGAAGGAAAAAAAAAGGAAGGCTAGAGAACAACAAACCACCTCGCCTCCACTACCACGCACAACACCAAAAAAGAGAGGAAATGGGGGTGCTTTAAAAGACATGATAAAAGAGGAAGTCATACCACTAAAAGGCATTTCACTTGTTGCCTAAAAGATATGGGTGCATGTGTACATCATACGCCAACAACTTTTTAAGTTTTGATATTAATTAATAAAAACTTTTAAAGACAAAATTACCCCTAGAGGTTATTGAATTAACAAAAAAAAATGAAAAATGCCCTTGAACTCATGTTTTATTTATTTTTATTGCAAGGATAAAAATATTGATGCAACTATATTGTTTGATATTTTCACCCACATTTACCTAGTGTTTTGCCTATGTTTTGTGTATAGACTGCCTTGAAAGTCTTTTTTATATGTTTTGAAGGTGTTTTTGGATGAAAGATGCAAAAAGGAGGTAATTGGAGGTGAGATTTGACCTTCAGTTGATGTTTTGTGCATAACGGAAGCTATAGAGATCGAAATGAAGTGATTCCAGTGGCATTAGAAATATAACATCCATTTCTTTCTTGAAATTTATTTCAAGAAAAATAAATAAATAAATAAATAGCATGGAAATTGAAGTCATCAAAGTCAAATTTCAGAATCTCCCACTACTGACCCTTGTCTATTTCAATTTGAATATCCGACACTATAGGACTACAAGTGTCCAATTGATGAAAACTCAATTGTTTTGGATTCATGACTCATGCATCTATCAACGCTCCAATTGGCATAAAAAAACGATGTCATATGAGGGAGATATGAATTTTGAAAGATAACAACTGAATTCTGCCAGCAAAAAGGTTTCGTGAAAAAAACGAGTTCCAATTACTTTTCGAAGCATCTAAACTGGCATCAAAGTTTTTATTTCATGAATTCATCTCCTCTAAGTCAAAGCTTGAAGATTTTTAATTCAAGTCTAGTTCTCTTTCTTTGGAAAATAGTTACTAAAGTACTTAAATATAAAACTGTTAACTTAAGAGAGGACTATTTTGTATTTTAAAGACTAGGTTTTTCTATATTATATTGAAAGAAAGAGCAAAAGAAGCTGAAGAAAGCTGGCTAGCTAGAGGAGAAAATAAACAGAAAAAACGCCCTAAAAATTCATGTATTCTTCCATCTTTTTAATTACTTGTTCAACAAACATGCAAGGCTAAACTCTTTTTCTTGGTTGGAAGGACACAAAAAGCTTCAGATATCAAGAACTGTGAGATCTATTTTACCTTTTTTTCCTAGTTTATATGATGAATATGTTTGTTCTCCTATGCTTATTTTTCCTATGATTGTTTATTTAATTGCTAGAGTCGACTCTAAGTTATTATTGTAGACAATCTATTGCTAAGTTTGATATCAAAACCAAAGTTCTCGTATATGAACTTGTGAAGCAAATAGGTTAATAATTGTGGCGGATCTACGTTATTATTCTTAGGCAAAATATTAAATCAAATCAAACATAAATTGCAGACAATTATAATAAAATCTTTCTTAACATAAAAATATCAAAACAATGATAATTTATATAAACTAGGGTTAACTTTATTAATAGGTGACCTTAAAATATGAGATTGAGATAACCAACAACAAAAAAAGAGAAACATTTAAAAAAAAATGATGAAAAAAACCCAAGGCTTAATAGCCTATTATCAAATGATGAAAAAAAAATATCATTTAAAAAAAAGTCAGAGAAAAAACCTAAGTCAACCTTTATTAATTTTACTAATGAACCATCATGCGACTAGGATAAAAAAATTAGGCTCTCAATAGAAGGAAAAAAAATAGCCCGCACTCAAGATAACCTTAACTAACTTTACTAGCTCACACTCAAGATAAACTCATAAAAAACCCTAATATAACAAAGCTTAAGGGCCAATAATTTGATGTCAAATGATGAAACTAAAAAAAATCAATTTCATAAAAAAAAGGTTGAGAGAGAAAACTAAGTCAATCCCAATTAACTCAACAAACCCGTCACCCTTGGTATAAAATCAAGATAAGAAAATATTAGACTCTTAAAAGAATACCATAACAAAAAATAAAAAAATCAAAAAGTTAAAAATATGTTGAAAAAAACCCAAGTTAGTCTAGGTTAACTTGATTAACCCGCACCTAGGATAACCCTAGTTAAAGAAAAACAAAAAAAAAAATCATAAAGCTTAAGAGCCAATAATGTAATGCCAAAAGGATGAGGTTTAAACAGAAATCGATTAACTCGTAACCAAAAATATAAGATCAGGATAACCAAATAAAAAAAGTGGAACAAATAATGAAGTTCAAGGCTTAATAACCAAAATGTCAAATGATGTTTTTTTTTAAAAAATATTTTTTAGTAAAAGTACATAAAAACAATCTTAAATTTATCATAAGACCGAGATTATTCTATAGAATGATAAACACTTAAATATAACAAAGTACAATTTTAAACAAAATAAATTTAAAATATAAACAATGATGGACTTGGTATAATTAATGAAAAAATAATAATTAGATGCTAAATTGATTATTATTTTTAAGAAAATAATGATAAATTAAAGGAACAAGTACTCACATCAAATAAAAAAACTAAATAGAACTAGATTCAATTCAACTACTTTATCCTCTTCATGCAGCTCGACCAACTAACTCCAATTCACTTGCTTTTCTCATCACGGGTAATGTTCTTACCTCTTTATTTCTTAGTCTATTGTTATTCCATCTTTTTGATACACCTTTTTAACTTCACAATAGAAAAAATCATTTTTAACCCATATCTGACCTGTCCGTTCAACAGTTCTTTTGCTATTCATGATTTGAAACTCTCATCAGATGTCACCAAACTTCCTGGTATGCCTTCATTGAGTTAGAGGCGCCTTACTGGTGTTTCTGATATATTTGAAATATTAACAAAGAATTCATTGGTCCTGTCTATCCATGCTTCCAATTTTGGGTGGTTGTGGGTGTCTTTTTGATTGCCACAAGCTTGAGAATGCATGTAACTTGTCAACAACTTCAAGCACAGTGGCTTGATGGGTCACACTGAACTGGGTTTGCATATTTCACCATCAATAGCTTTTACAAAAAGAGGACAATTGCAAGAACTTAGGCTCCAACTTTCTCTTCTTGCCGTGAATTTGATGATATAGGGATGCCACTTTTTTTTTTTGGAAATTTTGCAACTACCAATAGTTACTGTTGGAATTATAAAGATCCCAACTGTTAAGATTCAAAGATTCAAAGAACAACAAGAACAGTGGGCAATCAATTGACAGAAATCAAGAGCAAAATTGTTTGTAAGGTTACTACCATCCCTTTATTTTATTTATAGATAAATTCAAAGCATTACATGAATAAGAACCCTAATCAAACATAAACTCCTTCACTATACTTATCCTAGATAAGATTTAAACTAAAAGTAGAAAAGAACAATCAAAACACATCACTAATACTGGAATTAAATACTAAACATTAATAAAAACTTATCCCTAATCTAGGTGCTGTTTTGGAGCCAAATTCTTCAACACTCCTTCTTGGTTCCAAAACTACACTCGCCAATCATCTCTCGTAAATCCTCAAACCTGTCCTTAGCTAAGGGTTTGGTAAATAGATCAACTAGGTGCTCCTTTGAGGGGCAATATTCCATATCTAATTCCTTTTCTTGATGAAATTGCCTTATTGCATGATACTTAATTTTCATGTGTTTGGTTTTTTCATGAAATACAGAGTTTTTAGAGATTGCAATTGCTGATGTATTGTCACAAAACAAAACGTGGGACTTATTTGTTACCTACTTTTCGAGGCCTTACAGGTGAAGATCCCCATAAGCACTTGAAGGAATTTCATGTTGTATGTTCAACCATGAAGCTGCAAGGAGTGAGTGAGGAACAAATCAAATTGAGGGCTTTTCCATTCTCATTGGTAGACAAAGCAAATTGGTTGTACTACCTTCCTTCAGGGTCAATAAGGACATGGAACGAATTGAAGAAAAAGTTTCTAGAAAAATTCTTTCCAACTTCAAGGGTTGGAACAATGAGGAAAGAAATTAGTGAGATTCGCCAAAATAATGGAGAAACTTTGTATGAGTATTGGGAACGTTTTAATCAGCTAGTTGCTAGTTGCCCACACCACCAAATTTCTAATCAATTGTTGCTGCAATATATTTATAAAGGATTATTGCATATGGATAAAAATATGATAGATGTTGCAAGTGGGGGAGCACTTATAGAAAAGACTCCGAAAGCAGCAAGAAATTTAATTTCTATGATGGCAGCAAATTCACAACAATTTGGAATCAGAAGTGACCACAATCCTAGAAAGATAAGTGAGGTGAGTCATTCTAATCTTGAAACGCAACTTTTAGAACTAACCTCTCTTGTTAAGCAAGTAGTTTTGGGATAGGTAAGACAAACCAGAGTTTGCAGCATTTGTGCTTTTCCAGATCACTCTACTGACATGTGCCCACAACTTCAAGAGGATGTAATTCCTCAAGTGAATGTAATTCCTTAAGTGAATGTTGTAAGTGGGTTCGGTAACCAGCCAAGGAACCATGACCCATATTCAGATCAGTACAATCCAAGTTGGAGAGACCACCAAAACCTGCGGTATGGACAACTCCATAATCGGCAACAATTCTTTTCTTTTGGTCAAAATAAAGCAGCCCCTCTACCTCACCAAGCATCAAGCTCAGGTATGTCTATAGAGGAAATTGTGAAGTCCTTAGCAACTAACACCCATTTGTTCCAGTAGAAGACAGGAGCTAGCATCCAAAATTTAGAAATTCAAGTGTCACAACTGATAACGTCATTAGGCAAAATGAAGGCTAACAAGGGTAAGTTACCAGCTCAACCATAAATTAACCCACAAGAAAATGTTAATTCAATAGTCCTTAGAAGTGGAAAGGAGGTGAAGACCTCATTACCAAGGCTGACAGAACCGATGGAAGCTAGAAAGGAAGGAAACACACCACTTGAGACCCACGTTATGCCAAGTTTCTCAAGGAGTTGTGCACCAACAAGACGAGGTTAAGAACTGAAGAAAAAATTAGAGTTGTAGAGAATGTGTCAGCAGTAATACAATGAAAATTGCCTAAAAACTGCAAGGATCCATGTATGTTCACTATTTCATGTGTGATTGAAAATCATGCGTTGGGAAGGGCAATGCTAGATTTAGGAGCATCAATAAATGTTATGCCTCTTTCAATCTACAAAGTTTTGAATTTAGGACCTTTATAGGAAATAAAGGTAATGATTCAATTAGCAGATAGGTCTAATGCATATCCTGAAGGTATTGTTGAGGATGTTCTGGTTAGAGTAAATGAATTAATTTTTCCTGTAAATTTTTATATCATTGGCATGGATGATGATTGAGCTTTAAATTCAACTCATATATTGTTAGGTAGACCATTCACGAAAACAACTAGGACTAAGATTGATATGCATAAGGGTACTTTATCTTTTGAGTTTGATGGAGAAACAATAACATTTAATATTTTTGATGCTATGAAATATCCTAATGAATTTGAATATGTTTTTTATATTGATGCTATTGATCCCATTGTGCAGATTTTGAGCTGAATCTTATGAAGGATGAGTTGAACTTAGTGTTGCAACATAGTAAGACAGATAAGGATGCAAATAGGGAAATTGATGAAGACATGAAAAAAACAATTATATCCTTACATTCATTGCCTATAATATCTAACATATGGACTAGCTTACCTGTTAAATTACCAAGTTCACATGTTAAAAATCTACCTTCCATTGTGCAAGCACCAAAGATAGAGTTAAGAACTTTGCCCACACATTTGAAGTATGTGTACTTAGGAGAAGATGAAACATTGCCAATCATTATTGCAAATGATCTGACCGAAGTTCATGAGGAAAAATTATTAAGGGTTTTGAGGGAACATAAGACAACAATTGGTTGGACATTGGCGGACATTAAAGGGACCAATCCTACACTTTGTATGCATAGAATTTTGCTTAACAATGATGCCAAACTCGTGAGGGAACCTCAATGCAAATTGAATCCAGCAATGAAGGAGGTTGTGATGAAAGAAATTTTGAAGTTATTGGACCAAGGGATTATTTGTCCAATATCTGTTGTTTATGGGTAAGTTCGGTGCATGTAATTCCTAAGAAGACCGATCTTCCTCTTGTTCCCAATGAACAAAATGAATTTATCCCCATCAGAGTGTAGAATGGGTGGAGAATGTGTAATGATTTCAGGAAGTTGAATGCTCATACAAGAAAGGATCACTTCCCAATTCCTTTCATAGATGAAATGCTTGAAAGACTAGCAGGTAAGTCATTTTTCTGTTTCTTAGATGGATTTTCTGGTTACTATCAAATAATTATAGCTCTAGAAGACCAAGAAAAGACAACTTTTACTTGTCCATTTGGAACATTTGCTTACCAATGTATGCCTTTTAGATTGTGCAATGCCCCAGGTACATTTCAAAGATGTATGATGAGCATTTTTTTTTGACTTATTTGAAAATTGCATTGAAATTTTTATGGATGACTTTACTGTTTATGGCAATTCTTTCGATCAATGTTTAGATCACTTAACTAAGGTTTTGAAGTGATGTATTAGCACAAACTTGGTTTTAAACTATGAAAAATGTCATTTCATTGTCCAACAAGGGATAGTTTTGGTTCATGTGGTTTCGGCTAGAGGTATTGATATTGACAAAGCAAAAGTTGATTGATTACAAGTTTACCCTATCCTACTAATGTTTGGGAGATTCCTAGTTTTCTTGGTCATGCAGGTTTGTATAGGCGATTCATCAAGGATTTCTTGAAGATTGTACAACCACTATCTCAACTGTTGCAAAAGGTTGTGACTTTCAACTTTGAAGCAAGTTGCAGAATAGCATTTGACAAATTGAAGGAGCTCCTCACCTTGGCACCAATCGTACAACCACTAAATTGGGAGTTGCGCTTTGAAATCATGTATAATGCAAGTAAACTTGCTATAAGAGTTGTACTTGGCCAACGAGATGAAAAGAAAAGCCATGTTATTTGCTATGCTTCAAGGACACTAAACTTGGCTCAATGCAATTATTCAACAATAGAAAAAGAGCTTTTAGCTATTGTGTTTGCCTTGGACAAGTTTAGATCATATTTGTTAAGATCTAAAGTGACTGTTTTCTCAGATCATGCAACCCTTAAGTATATCAAAGAAGGAATCCAAACTGAGAATTATACGATGATTTTGCTGTTGTAAGAGTTTTTGGAAATCAAGGATACAAAAGAAGTTGACAATTCTGTGGCAGACTATATGAGCATAATTGTGAATAAGGAAGATATGTTGTCAATTGCCAAGACATTCCCTGATGAGCAACTATTGCATTTACAAGGTAATGAACCATGGTATGCTGACATTGTTAATTTTTTAGTTACATGAATCTTACCTAATGAATTAAATAAAGAAAAAAAATGACAAAATAAAGAATGGGTCCAAGTATTATATATGGGATGAGCCATATCTTTGGAAATTACATTCAGATCAAGTTATCCGAAGATGTGTACCAAATGATGAAATTTATTTCATTCTTATTTATTGTCACAATTATGCATATGGTGGACATTTTGGACCCAAATGAACAACTAAGAAAATTTTAGACAGTGGGTTTTATTGGGAAACTCTTTTTAAAGATGCCTACCAATTTTGTAAGAGTTGTGAAAAATGTCAAAATATGGGTAGTTTATCCCGTAGGAATGAAATGCCATAAAATCCTATTTTATATTGTGAAATTTTTGACGTATGGGGCATGGATTTTATGGGACCTTTCCCTAGTTCTTTTGGTTTAGTTTATATTCTACCTGTTGTGGATTATGTGTCAAAATGGGTAGAAGCAAAACCTACGTATACTAAGGATTCTAAAGTTGTTGTAGGATTTCTCAAGTCTAATATTTTCAGTAGGTTTGGAATTCCTAGAGCAATAATAATTGATCAAGGTACCCATTTCTGCAACCGAATTGTGGAAACATTGATGCGAAAATATAGAGTCCACCACCGAGTAGCCACAACATATCATCCATAAACCAATGGAATAACTGAAGTTTTAAACCAGGAAATTAAGAATATCCTTGAGAAGACAGTGAGCCCCAACCGAAAGGATTGGAGTCTACATTTGGAAGATGCATTGTGGGCATACCGAACAGCGTACAAAAATCCAATTGGGATGTCACCATATAGGTTGGTATTCGATAAGTTGTGTCATTTACCTATCGCAATTCAGCATCGTGCTTATTGGGAAGTGAAGCAATGTAACTTGGATGCTAAAGAAGCTAGAATAAAAAGAAAGTTACAACTCCAGGAGTTGGAGGATATTCAGTTGGAAGCTTATAATAATGCATTGTTGTACAAAGAGAGAACAAAATAACTTCATGATAAGTTGCTGCTCCGAAAACAATTTTCCATTGGTCAGAAGTTATTACTTTTAAATTCTAGGTTGAAATTCATGCCAGGTAAGTTAAGATCTAGATGGTTTGGACCATTTTTTGTAGTGAATATTTTTCCAAATGGTGTTATCGAAATTCAGAGTTTGGAAACTAACAAGATTTTTAAGGTGAATGGTCATAGACTTAAGCCTTGTATTGATGATTTTGATGGCTCTAACATGAAGGAGATACAATTGATCCGTCCAATTTACCAATATTAATGCTGCAGAAGGACGTTGTCAAGCCAAAGACAATAAAGAAATGCACTTTTGGGAGGCAACCCAACTATGGTGGTGCACCACAATGAATAAAGATTTCTTTTTCGTTGGATTCCTTTTACTGTTTTCTCTATTTTTATTTAATAAGATTTTAATTTGTTTTTCCTCATCCATTCTCTCAAATTGGTTCTTGATCCAGTTGCCACTCCGGTCAGATATGCAAATAAATGCTCCATTGAATGCCCGGTAATACAAAGAGTAATCATGGCAGTTTTCTCCTTTCCCTTCTCTCTTCACTGAATTTACTTGCATACATTGAGGTCAATGTACATATTTAGTGTAGAGGGGGATTCATTCCTTAAAATATGTCTCCAACATTTTTGAATTAAAAAAAAATACAGAAGAAGTTTTTTTTTCACGGGCAAATTTATTTTGTTTGCAATGTTAATGTCATGTATGACTTTTCAGTTGAACTCAAGAAAAATCATAACATGATTGAATGATGAACTTGCTTCTTAAAGGTTATTTAGTCAAACAATATTATTTGGAATAAAAGTACCTGAATGTGATAGACACAAGCCTGTGAGATTTTGAGCCTAATGATCGAAACATCCATATCGGTCTCTATTTTCCTTTCATGCATGATGTTCTTCCATTTGTTTTGTCTCTCTAGAACTTGCCATGATTCTTTTCGAGACCACATTGATACATGCATGCAGAAACATGATTAAGGCATTCTTTGTTATATGCCACATATAGCCTTTCAACCCACTTTTGAATTAATATTCCCGTTGCGAACCCTTTTGAGCTAATGAATTTTTCCCTTGATAACCCATATTACAAGGCTTACCATTTATCTCACCTAATTCGTAGGGACCAGTGGAGTATGATTCATAATTATAGGAGCATGAGACTACCTGGAAGTTGGGAGAGTTTTGAAAGGTGACATGCTATGGTAGAGAAATACCATAGATTGTTACTCTAAAGTACTTTTAGTATATTAGTGAAAATATTAGTTCTATTGATTGCTTCATCCCTGATGACACATCAATATATATTTAATCATGGGTTGGAGAAAAGGTATGAAGAAAATATGGAAATTATAAGAATCCATGACAAAAAGCTAAGCTTTCTATTTGATAGCAACCATTTGTTCTTATCATTGATTCCTCAACAAATTTTGATAAGAGGTTAACGATCGTCCCTTAAGTTGAATGCAAATGTTTTTTGTGAGTGATAAATTATCCAGTAACAAAGGATATAGTGGGTTTGATATCTATAAGTTAAAAGAAGGGATGGATGGAGTATTTGAGGATTCATTTCAAATTCAGGGTATTATGAACATCAAGTTGATGAATAAACACCCACAGGTCAAAAAAATAGTAATTACTAACCTCATAGTGGCATGTTTAACAACCGAACTGAAAGTCTCGAGGTAGTTTATTCCTTCTTGTTGAGTGAACCCTCGGGCAATAAGATGAGCTTTATAACTGTCAATACTATGATCCGCTTGCCGCATGATTTTATAGACCTAGGGATTGCCAAAAACATTCATAAAGGAACAGTAAGGAACTAGAGTCCACATACCATTTGATTGCAAGGCCTGAATCTCATCTTGTATACTTGCTTCCATGCCGAATGTTGAGAAGCTTCTTTGAACGTGAGAGGTTCACGCTCAGGAGAAGCAACACACAAGGTATTGTGACACGGTATCAGTGTGTGTGTGTGTGTATCACACACACCACAACTATTATTATTAAGAAAAAAGCTAAAACAACTCGCTCAAACACTGTGCACACACTCACAAAACACTATGGATTACAACAATGTATTAAAGATTTCGTCCTTCAGTATGCCTCAGCCCTTGTCTTGGGATCAGGGGTAGCAACACACGGTATTGTGACACGGTATCAGTGTGTGTGTGTGTGTGTGTGTGTGTGTGTATCACACATACCACGACTATTATTATTAAGAAAAAAGCTAAAACAACTCGCTCAAACACTGTGCACACACTCACAAAACACTATGGATTACAACAATGTATTAAAGATTTCGTCCTTCAGTACACCTCAGCCCTTGTCTTAGGATCAGGGGTATTTTTAATTTTTTCACGTGACTGGTTGGCATACCAGATTGTTTGGAGGTAGTTTTGTATTTTCCCTGTATTTTTGCACAGTAAAATAACCATAATATCCATGAATAAGATAAAAATGCACATGAACGGTTCAGGACATTAAGGTTATTGCACATATTTTTTTAAATAACTATATATATATATATATATATATATATATATAAATGACCTACTTATTATTTTCAAGAAATAATAATTTGCTATCAGTATTATAAAATATTTTTAATATAATAATATGAGGAATAAATCTTAAAAAATGAAAAAAATAATTTTGTTTTGAAACAATAATTACGGTGTCATCGATAGTATGAAAAATAATGATTAGAATATTAATTATGTATAATAATATTTATAATGACAACTATAATAATTATGACAAAAATTCATTGGTCAATGTTATTTTTTTGAAAAATAACTTCTGCGTCTTTTTTTTATGTATGATGTTTCAGATCTCATATTATAAAAACAAATATACGAAACCACACGTGGACAAGACAGGTATAAAAATTGTGTCAAATTATCTACAATAATAAAATAAAAAATTGCCCTACATTTGGCCACAGTCGGCACCAATTTTTTTAATGTGTAACAAAATTGTTAATGGTCCTAAAATTTATATATATATTATTTTTGTGACTTTTTTCTTAAAAAATAGGAGAGACTAATTATATATTGTGATATTTTTTTCATATTAACGTCTTAAAATATTTATAAAAAATTGAACTGAATTTTCCTTAAAAATCTCACATTAATTTAATCTCAACGCTCTAAATTTTTTTAATATAATAATATGAAGATTTAAAAAAAAAAAAATAATCTTTGATAAATTTTAGCAGTTGTATTTTTGCTATCCGTCAAATAAATTATTCGACAAATAGTTAAAACATGTCCAACAAATAATTAGTATGTTGCAGGAAACAAATAATATACCTTTAGTCAATTTGATCAATTGTGATTTTGCCATCTACCAATTAAATTATTACCAAAGTAGTTAAAAAAACGATTAATCAAATTATTTTCTGCATAAAACAAATCACTCATTTGTGCTACAATTCAACGATTGTAATTTTACTATTTGCTAATGAAAAAATTCATGAAACAAATAAAACATACAAAACAATCACATAATTTTTTTTATTCTAATTGTACAATCTACCGATTAAATAATTATCAAATTAATTTTAGCTATAGCAATATTCAATCACTTTTAGGCGGAAAAAAACAAATTTCTAATAGATTCTATCAATTATAATTTTATTAATTCAATATTACAATAAAAAATTACAACATACATAAAATCAATCAATTTTTTACATAGAAAAAAAACAAAATACACGGACAAATTCGTATATATTAAACAAACTCACTAGATCTCTATGTATCGTTGTTGTTGCTTGGAAGAAAGGTGGCTTAAATGTCTTTCTCCTCATGGAAGAAAGGGCGTGTGTGTGGTTGCACATAGGTTATCACCAACCACTGTACATGTCCCACAGTCCCAGCGAGCAAGTCTTAATTATGAAAATGATCATTAGCATGGAACGTTAAATTGACTCAAAAACAACCTGTTCATTAGCCGCAGAATTGGCAAATGGGATCTCTTTGATTGTTCTGGTCATCCACACCAGCGGTTTGATCTTTGAATTCTGTAGCTGAATAAGACAGAGGCTTCCATTTTTATTTACAGACACGTACGTAGCCCCCAATATATATATCATTGGAACATATTTTTTGGCATTACTTTGATCTTCTTCAGCTTTTTTGGTGGAAGATACATTTCATCACTATATGTGGGCACACCAAGTCAAATTTCATTTCCAAGCAGGTAACTTGTTTTTTTGGGAAGATTTTCTTCGAGAAGAATTTTGAATAAAAAGGGTTACTTAGGTTTCTACGAGAAGAATGTTGAATAAAAAGGGTTACTTAGGAAAATAACTACCATGCTGGCATTTCTTCCGATTAATCAATAATGGTAAATATTTACGGGATCAAATATTATTCAAGATAAAGCACAAGTAAAACTAACTAATTAATTGACTTAGATTACACTCCAAATCAAACATGAACCGACAGTAGGTCATTCTCTCTTTCTCTCTTTTGTCTTATCTGAGACATCTAATTACCTAATCAACCGGACGGTACTGCTCTGACTATAAGCTATTTGCCTATATAAACAGCTTCCACTGGGTCTAATGATCATATCATTCAAGTAAGAGAAGCAAAGTCTCGAGTTTCACAAATAGCTATCACCTAGCTCCTATCTCCATCCATTTTTCTAGCAAATTTAACTTCACTTTGGTTGGCACGTAAAGCATGGGCGCCTCACCAGAAATTCTTCTGACAATCTTACTCTTTGCCATGAGCTGCGTCTGGGCCTTTCCTGAGGCTGCCAGTGCAAAACATGCAGGCATTACGAGGCACTACAAGTTCAACGTACGCGCGCGTGTGTGTGTATATATATATATATATATATATACTTCGCCTAAGCTAACACTGATCAGCTTTTGACTAAGTATTTAATTATATGCTTTTGTCTTGCAGATAAAACTGAAAAATGTCACCCGGTTGTGCCACACTAAGAGCATGGTGACTGTTAATGGAAGGTTCCCGGGGCCTCGCATAGTTGCCAGAGAAGGTGACCGTGTAGTGGTGAAGGTGGTCAGTCATGTTCCGAATAATATCAGCATCCATTGGTATGAAAGTGATCAAGTTTTCAGCTGTATGGCAGTACTGTTATTAATGGATTGATTAACAATGACATGCATGTAGTTAAATTATATCTATATGATCCGTACGTGCTGAAGGTTCTTAACGTGTACTTTTGGTGATGAACTGAACAGGCATGGAATTCGACAGCTTCAAAGTGGATGGGCAGATGGGCCATCATACATCACACAGTGCCCTATCCAGACAAACCAGACTTACGTGTACAACTTCACCATTACAGGACAACGAGGAACTCTCTTCTGGCATGCTCACATTTCATGGCTCAGAGCTTCTGTCTATGGATCCCTCATCGTCTTCCCCAAGCACAATGTTTCTTACCCCTTCGCCAAACCTCACAAGGAAGTGACTATCATGCTGGGTATTCAATTACCTTCTTTTTATTTTTCTGACGACCTTCTCTTTGTATATTCTAGGGTTGAATATAAACACTTTGGCTTGGTCTAAACAAATCCAGTCAATTGGGTTGTTTTCGTCAATTTTTCTTACAAATGTTCTAAATAACTCAGTTATCTTACTCGCCAATTGCTATATATCTTCTCCAAAGTCAAACGAGCTAATTAATAAAGAATATTAAACCACAGGAGAGTGGTTCAATGCTGATTCAGAGGCAGTGATTAGCCAGGCTTTACAGACAGGAGGGGGACCAAATGTCTCCGACGCCTACACCTTCAATGGATTTCCAGGACCATTGTACAATTGCTCTGCAAATAGTAAGTGATCGAAATACTTGAAAGCTTATTATATATAAACACACACAATTATATATATAAGCTTATCATATTTTCATCATAACTTGCAGATACATACAAGCTGAAGGTGATGCCAGGAAAGACATATCTTCTCCGATTGATCAACGCTGCACTCAATGACGAGCTCTTTTTCAGCATTGCAAACCACACATTCACCGTTGTTGAAGTGGATGCGACTTACGTGAAGCCTTTCGAGACAAGCCTTCTGGTTATCACACCAGGGCAGACCACAAATATTCTTCTGAAGACAAAACCCATTGCCCCCAATGCATCATTCTACATGTTAGCACGACCATATTTTACTGGCCAGGGCACATTTGACAACACAACTGGCGCAGGGATACTTGAGTATGAAACCTCTTCAAATTCGACAACCTTTACACCAACCCTTCCTCCGATTAATGCTACAAATGTCGTCGCGAATTTCACAAGAAAACTTCGCAGTTTGGCTAGCTCTCAATTCCCGGTTAATGTGCCTCAAACAGCAGACAAGAAGTTTTTCTTCACAGTTGGTCTAGGAAACAGCCCGTGCCCGAAAAATCAGACCTGTCAAGGTCCTAATGGTACAAAATTTTCAGCTTCTGTTAACAACATCTCCATGGCTCTCCCTTCATCAGCACTCCTTCAATCCTATTTTTTCAAAAAATCAAATGGGGTGTACACCTCTGATTTCCCAAGCTTTCCTCTCCATCCATTCAATTACACAGGGACCCCACCGAATAATACTCTTGTGGTCAATGGTACCAAGCTTGTAGTGCTACCATTTAACGCAAGTGTGGAGGTAGTGATGCAGGGCACTAGCATTTTAGGTGCTGAGAGCCACCCTCTCCATATTCATGGCTTCAATTTCTATGTTGTTGGGGAAGGGTTCGGAAATTTTGATCCGAATAATGACCCCAAAAACTTTAACCTTGTTGATCCTGTTGAAAGGAACACTGTTGGTGTGCCTTCTGGTGGTTGGGTGGCGATTCGTTTTTATGCGGACAATCCAGGTTCGTAGCACTATTTTCTTAATAATAATAATAGTAATTAATAAATCAAAGCACACCCTTTCCTTTTTCTTTCTCTTATTTTCATTCATTCTTCTAATGTTCTCTTAATCATATCAACTTATTATTTTTAATCAGATAATTAATGGTATCCAAATGTGTCAACGTAATTTACATGTTCTATATTGGGTTAGAATTTTTGTTCATTAACGTTATTAATGTGCTGGGACGCAGGAGTATGGTTTATGCACTGCCACTTTGATGTCCATTTGAGCTGGGGCTTAAGGATGGCATGGATTGTGTTGGATGGAACACTCCCCAGCCAGAAGCTTCCTCCTCCACCGTCTGATCTTCCCAAGTGTTGACCAATGCCTATGATCATGTTGTTTTCTTCTTCTTTTGGTTTGCAGATTTAATTTTGACTTAGAATTTTGCTGCTGCTGCTTTCCTTGAAAAATAGTTAGTTGCCCACTATAGGATTTCTCTGTATTTCCGGCTTGCTATTCTCAGAAACTGACTATCGAGTTCATTGTAAGAGAAAACTTGCAGGAGGTTTTGTATTAGAGTTCATTGCTCTTCGTTGGAGCATAAATAAAAATTGTTCGTTGATGAAATTACATCCCCCCCCCTCTCACTCTCACTCACTCATTTTGTCCAAGAATTTACATCCTTAATTCACGAAACTGTACTTTTGAATCGTCAACTATGCCCTTGTCCCTGAATGACAAGCAAACTAAATAGACAGATTAATTAAGTTACACCACGTATCATCAACTAGAAGCGACAAGCAGACTAATCACGAGAGGGAAAGCGAGAGAAGAATTTATTGAGTGGGCTCTGTATTTTTCCAGAATTATATTTTGATCTTATTAATTGAATATGAATGATACACTTTATAGGTACAAGCCTATATCACAATAGAAAACTAAATATACAAGCAAATCTGGAAATAATTACAGGAATCAATTAACCTATTTTAAGGAACAAATATATGATCTTACACCTATACAATCCCTAATTAATCGAGATAAAATCTCAACACTCCCTCTCAAGTCGGTGCATAGATGTCACACATGCCCAACTTGTCTAAAAGCTTTGAGAACACTCGATTTGAGACTGCTTTGGTGATAATCTCAGCCAATTGATCCTCGGAACGAATCTTAGGCAACTCCACAATTTATTCATCCAATTTCTCTTTAATATATTTGATTTTTATTTCGGTCCTTATACTTTTAATTTTTATTTTAATCCCTTTATTGCTTTTATATTTCTAGAATAGTCCCTCTTTTTGTCCATGTATAAATGAGTGTGCTCTTAGCTTTGGTTTTTAATTTTTATTATTTTCTTATTTGTTAAGGTGGTATTTTTTAAAAAACATTTGGCTTTTAAATTTTATTTTATGTGTATGATCACTTAAAAATTGATAATTCTGTTTTTTGCTCTCTCTTTGTTCTTCTTTTAGTTTTTTTTTTTTAATTTTCAAGTCAAATGAATTTTTTTAACCTCATAATTTTTAATTTTATTTTATCATTTATTTTATTTTTTTTGTTTGATCTTTCGTTAAAGTTTTTAGGATTTTTTTAGTCTTTCATTTATTTTTGTTTTTTTGTTCTTTATTAACACAACAACAACAACAACAACAACAACAACAACAATAATAATAATTTTTTTTTCTTGCTTACTCTTTTATTAATGTTTTTGACTTTTTTATCTCGGGATAATTTGATAATTTTTATTGTTTTGATAGTAATAGTAATGATAATTTTAGATGTAGAGAGTTCAATATTTTTGTTGTTATAATAGGGTGTGTTGATATGTTTTGTTATATTAAACTTTGCATATATAGATATTATATTTTATTGTTGAACTAGCAAATCCTATGAATTTGTTTAATGCCAACAATTATAAAAATTATTTGCTCATCCCGCAACATAGTGCGAGTAATTTTTTAAATTTTCAAGTCAAATGATTTTTTTTTCAGATGATAATTTTAATTTTTGTTTTATCATTTATTTTATTTTTTATTTGCTCTTTTGTTAAAGTTTTTATGATTTTTTTAGTCTTTCATTTCATTTTGTTTTTTTTGTTATTAACGTAATAATACAATAACAATAGCAACAACAACAACAACAACAAGAATAATAATAATTTTAGCCTTTTTTTCGTGCTTATTTTTTAGTTAATGTTGTTTAGTTTTTTTTTCAGAGGATAATATTTTTTTGAATTTTTTTTCTTAAATTTTAGTTTGTCTTTATGATCATTTAAAAATTGATATTTTTTTTTCCCTCTTTGTTAGTTCTTTTAGTTTTTTATTAGTGTTTTTTTTAAGTCAATGATTTTTTTTCAGCTGATAATTTATGATTTTGTTAAAGTTTTTAGGCTTTTTTTAGTCTTTGATTTAATTTTTTTTTCATTATTAATGCAATAATAATAATAATAATTTTTAGTTTTTGTTCTTTACTTAGTTTTTTGTTATTTTTTTTTCTCGGGGTAATTTAATATTTTTGTGTTTTAGCAGTGATAGTGGTGATAATTTTAGATATTAAAACTTCGATGTTACTTTTTTTATAATAGGATATGTTGATCTGTTTTATTATATTAAACTATACATGTATAAATATTATATTTTAATCTCAATAGTTAGAAAAATTGTTTGCTCTGCCCGCAACGCAGTGCGAGCAATTAACTAGTAAAAATGTGATTTTTACTCTCTTTTCTTACAATACACTACTCATTTAAATAGTGTTTTTTTTTCTCTCTCTCTCTTTCATTTTTCATTTTTTATCTATAATATTTTTATAGTTTTAATTTCACATTTCAATATTAAATGTAATGAATATTGAGTTTCATAATTTATTTTAATTTATTTTTTATAAGGTTATTTTAATTTTATGACTATGACAGTTAGTTTGACAACTAACTCAAGTTTTTCAATCTTTTCTAATTGACTCTTTTCTATGAGTTTAGAGGGTTAACACAGGTTGATCTAAGTTGTTGTTGTTTTACCTTTTTTTAATTGAATTTTCAATTTCAATTTCATCCCTAAAAATTAATTTTATTGATAATTATACTTCATGACTTTTTTCAATTTAATTTTTATGAGGTTTTTCCAATATCATTACCTGAATTGTGTACTCGATAGGTTAAGTTAGTTGACTCCAGTTCTTTATTCTTTTTTTCTTCTAATTGATTGTTTTCTCAGTTTTTTTTTCCAATATTGGATTGATTGGAATTAGATTTTGTGACTTATTTTGGTTTTTCTTCTATGAAATTATCATTGTCTTATTAACTGAGTCATCAGTTTAGTGAGTTACCCTATTAAATCGAGTTATTTATTTTAATATTTATTTTCCAACATCAAGTTGATTGAAAATTGGGTTTTAGAATTTGTTTTTCATGGGTTATTTCGGTCTCATGACCTAGGTCACGAATTTGATAGGTTAATCCGAGTTGACTCAATTTTTTTAAGCTTTTTTTTTCAATATGTTTTATTTTCAATTTCATCTTTTAGGATTGAATTCATTGAAAAATGAGTTTTGTAATTTGTTTCGGTTTATTTTCTATACGGTTATCATGATCTCATGACCTAACATAAAAATTAGTTGGTTAATCCGAGTTGACTTGAATTAATTTAAGATGTAATTGTCCTATTATTCATAAAAAAAACTCATCTTGAATATTTATTTTGAGTCAAAATACATTTTTCTCAATTATTCAAATTGTTTTTAAATACATCAAGTCAACTGAGTTATATCATATCAATCTTTACATGGCTTATTATGTACTAGCCATGGCACCCGCGCCTTGTTGCGGCCGAAATCATATTTTTTTCAACGCAAAAAAATATTAATTATGTGTGATTTTTTTTATTATAATATAAATATGGACAAAATAATAAATTTGTGCAGAAATCTTGTAAAGTGCAAGTTTTCTATAAAATATATGAATTTTAAATGGATATAAATTTATCTATTTAATAGGTTTCAATGAAATAACTAGTATAAAATTATCATTATCATTAAAAATAACAAGAAGATTCAGATATCTGAATTATTGAATACATTGTATTAAGATTAGTTTATTTTATGATTCAATTTAAATTAAACACACCAAACAAAATATAAAATGTGAAAGAACCTGCATTAATAAAACAACAAAAATAAGTAGTTAATTTTCTATCTCCAAAAAGAAGAAAATATAAATTGAAAATCCATCCTTATGTTACTGTCATTATCACTACTATATCAGTTAAATATTATCAACATTACTGCTCAAACAGTGGAAATCAATAAATTGCCCCAAAAAATTAAAAAAAGAGTAAAATATTTTGTCAAAAAAACATTAAAAAAATAATCACTAAAATTATCATTATTATTGTGCAAACAATAAAACCATAAAATAATCTAATCCGAAAATCAGATAAAAATAATAGAAAAAAAACAAAGAGAAAAATGGAGCAATATTAATTTTAAAATGATCACCAATGTAAATTAAAATTTCAGAATTGAACCGAATAAAAATGAAACCCCAATAAAAGATAAAATGTCAAAAATTCAAAACAAAAACAAAAAGTATAAATGAATGAATACGAACAAAAAATAAACATTGTCCAAGAAAGACAAAAAAACAAAAGGAATTAATACAAAAAATAAATAAAAGAATAAGTGTCAAAATCATAAAGAAAATATATAATTAATTCCAATTGAAGTATAAAAATGAAACAAATCAGAACTTCAGAATTAAAAAACAATAAAGGGATTTTAAAAAATCAATAAAGTGCAATTGTTGAACAAATTAAAAGAATAAGGAACGAAATGACAAGTAGCATATATGACCAATTTCAATTTGGAGACAAAATTAGAACAAATTAAAACTTGCATACCAAAATTATTAAAGGAACAACAACAAACCAAGAATTAAAACTTGAAGCACCAAAATGAAACTTACCGTATATAATCAATTTTAATTGAAGAGCATAATTGAAAATAATCAAAATTTCCATTGAAAAATCAGTAATAAAAATAAAATCAAAAGATCAGGACTGAAATTAACTTTATACAAAGATGAGGGATTGTACCGTACTTTCCAGCAGCAGGAGAGTGAAAAGGGTGGGGAAAAAAACTGTTTACCGGAGATTAAACGGTCACATGTTAATCACACGCGTCGCGTGTGGAGTTAGAGGACATGGAGGCGAACCATATGACACGGTGGATGACCAGGTTTTACTGACAGAGCACACTGCACGCACCGCCTGAAAAGGCGTGTGCTGGTAAAACACTGCGAGAGCGTTCGGACGGCGCGCCTGCAATGTTCTGAAAAAAGAAATAATAAAAAATTGTTCAGTTACCCATACACCCCTGGAACCAACGATATTTACGAAAAAATTCGGGGGTGAAAGTACTACACTACCCCCAACTTCAGACGATGGTTTTCATCGTTTAGGGGGACGAATATCATTGTTTTACTGTGCAATAAATTCAGAAATACAATCCATGTCCCTTGAAAAATGCTAAAGTACCCCCGATCTGGTTTGCCTTATTTTATCATTTAGGGGGCTATTTTTGTAGTTGTACTATGCAACAAATCCAGAAATACCATTCATGTCTCCTGGAAAATTCGAAAATACCCCCAGACTCAGGGGCTAAAAATTTTCTGTCCTGAGGTAAAATGGTAATTTTGCTGTACTAATAAATAAGAAACTGAGTCTCTGTAAACAATAAAAAAACTACAATGAAAGGCCGACGCCTTTTATATTTTAGTTAATTTCTACTAGAAATACATTAACAATACCTAAGTATTGTTTCTACATTGAAACAAATCTGACCGCCACATAATAAGAGCATATTATATTATTATACACTTAGATTCATAAGCTTGTATATCTTATTCAATTTTTATTTTTATTTTAATTTTCATACATGGGATAGGATGCTTCTTTCTTTCTCTTTTTATGAATGCAACGTCCCTGTCATGTCATAGAATCAACAAGCTATTTGACTACTCTTTATTGCGTATGTATTTGTTTTTCTAGCAAAAGAATTTAAATATACATGTTCTTTTAATGTTTTGTTTTATATAATCTTTTAAGTCTAAATACAAAACATTTTTATAATTAAATAAATAAATAATATTTGTCTAAATAAATAATTTTTTTATCAATAATAACTATTTTTTTAAAAAAAATAAAGAAACAAATATGGTTTGATCATAATATTTGATCTCACAATATAAAATATTTACCTGATTATATTTACTAAAATTATTTATTAGATTCATTATTTTATTCAATCAAAAGATAGTAAAAATAGATGCACACATAAAAATAATTGAATAAAATAAAATAAATATTATTCAAGACTATAAACAATAGAAATATTATAGAAAATAATTATTTTTATGTTTAAAAATAAATTTCGTCTATATAAAACAAAATAATTTAATCAAAGTCTATTCAAAAGAGTCTAAATAAGCAAAATAAAAAAAATATAAAGGAGGAATATTATTTGAAATATAAATTAAAAGAATATTTCATAAAAAAAATACATATTAATAAATGTTTCAATTGAAAAACAAATAGAATAAAAAAGGCAACAATAATTTAGTCGCCAAATGACCTTGCACACCCCTCTTGAAAAGCTTGGGGCCCGTCACATGTTAATAATTTTCTTGAAATATTATTTATATTTAAATAACAAAAGGACCTCTAAGAAAAACTAAAAATAATAAAAATAAAAAGGGATTCAAAAAAGCGCGTTTGATGGAGGAATTTTGAGGCGTCATGTCAACTTCCGACGCTACTCTTATCGCAGGTGGCATGTAAATAACCTTGTGGTGGAATTACGAACAATATTTTGTTATTGTTCTTGCGTCTTCCATTACTGATTTTTGGAAAGATAGAATATGCAATTCAGTAGGTGCTTATAATTCAACCTCTTTCTTTTCTTTTTGTTTCCTTTTTATCCTGAATTCTTCCAATGCTCTTCCGTGGAGACAAGATGACTGGTGGCAGTTTCCCCTGTGAACTTATATAGTGTAGATACTCAATAATGCAGTTCAATTATGGATTCAAAGTAGGCATATTGCCATGTGTACTGCATAGTTTCTCCCATAAAATGCATCACATTCACACGTTCCACTCCCCACAAGAGCACATGGGCTTGAGTTTTATTGACTCATCAGGCTGTACGTTTAAGGTTTTGTTTTTAGGATGATGGATTGAGATGGCTTGATGCATAGTAACTAGAGTGTGACTGCTGATGAAAATCGAGAAGCTAAAAGCTTAGACACCTCCTCAATTATGACAAGTTCTTAGATGCTATGTGCTGATTAGTTGAGAGAGATTCTTGGAAAGAATCCAGATTCTTACTTTAGAATCAAACTGTGTGCAAGTAGTTCATAGGAGGATCAGTTTTGCTGGTATTACCTTTTACAGAACTCTTTTATCAGTGGTAGAATGATGAGTGACAATCCCAATGCAGATCCAATAACCAATAATGTCCTACCTTACTGCCAGTTCCGACAGCTGAAAGAAATCTCTCTCCCATCAACACAAAACAGAGAGGAAAACGGAAACAGAAAAGATGAAATAAGACTGCTATCAGACAACTCCAATGACAGAGCAGAACAAGTTTTGTTAATAGTGTTGAGATCCAATAGGACTAAGAATGCATGCAGAGAAGAAAAATAGAATCATCGAAGTAAATGTAAAAGGTTAATTGGAGTTTTTGTGGGATTATATCTGATGCATGATCTCTTGCAGAAAAGTTGAAAATTCTAGCTCTCTTCAAATTGTAATTACAACTGATATTAACTATCTATGATACCAATATCTTCTTGATCAGATGGTAGAAAATTTACGAGTTCAATCAAACCCAACATCCATCTTTCAGAAAGAAAAACGGATCAACGGCAAAAAAAGGAAGAAGAAGCAACCAAGAAGATACATTTAATCCCTTACTCGATCTCTTTGCATGTTCCATCAAGAATCACCATGTTTGTGCCAGCAAACAAGCATGGCTACACAGCGCCTCATGATATAAAACCTTGCCTTCTGCTCCTTGGCCAAGCTACTACATTTACGTGAAATGGAAGGGTTTTTCTGAGAGTAACTCCTTGGAAGAGGACACTTTGGAGAAGAGCTTTTGAGGGATGAGCTCCTCAGGAGAGGAGCCTTGGAAGATGAGCTCTTTGTTGAGAAACTTCTTGTGAAAGAAGATGAACCTTCTTTCTTCGATACCTTCCACTTCTCATCCATCTAAACCTTGGAAACTCGTAGCGACTAGCAAGTAATATGATATTTTGTGATACTTCTTTGTAAGTATATGTGTATGAGAGTGAGAAAGAGTTAGTGTGTGAGATGCACGATCAAGAATGGGGCTTGGGAATCTAGTGGGGCGTAGATATTTTATATAGTAATAGCGATTTGGGTTGCTAGATGTGAACCAGTGTTCAATTTTCTGCTCGGACTTGTTGCCTGGTTTGAATATGTGGTCACACTGTATCCATATATATATATTCTTATTTGCTCTCATGGCATCATCTCATTGGCTGGTTCTCTGAAGTCTCATGGTCGTCTCTGTTCTCACTAAATGACCTCCTGATTCTCGAACCTCCTTCCTCTCTGGGAGATCCATCATTTATTTTTTAAGAAAAAGGTTTCAAGTTCATCACACAATCCATATAGAAGGAGTGATCAGTGAAGAGATCTCAGTAGACAGATAACTATTAGCCGGTTCGGTGAGGAGATCGAGTTGTGCCAATTGTTCCACGAAGGACAGGGTTCGATCGGTATAATAATTGAAGTGTTTGCCAGTTGTGGTGAAGCCAGGGATGCGGTGGATATGCGGTGGCCATGCGGTGGATATGATCGGTCACAGTCATCTGTTTCTCTCTTTGGCTGTGGCTTTAACTTCATCCCGAGTTACTGTGCCGTGTAGAAATTCTGTCTGCCAGGAATAAAAAAACTTTCACCATCATAAATTTACTTGTAAATTTCCCACCACAGGTTTGCTGCTTCTGGGGCCCCTTGTTTGACCATGTCAGTGTAACCGGATATGCTTATAATTTAATTGATTATTTATGAAAAATAACATGTTTATTTCAGAAAATAAAATTCATTTTGGAAAGAAAGGAAAGTGTTTCGCTATAATGCATTGGACCAAAGTTTTTTTTTTTTTTTTTTTTTTTGTCGAGGAAATATTTCAACTTTAATAAGTTATTAGATGATATACTAACATATGATTTATATATTATTTTTTAATATTTTCTAGTTTTCTTTTCTTAATTTTGGCTTAGATTAGAGCAAAGAGTTGTAGTGGTTGTGTTTTTAAAATGATTTTTATTTTTAAAATTTTATTTTTGATGTTAATAACTTAATATATTAAAATGATTTAAAAAATATGATTTTTTTTAATTTAAATAAAAAAATAAAATATTTATAAAATGCAAAAATAAATAATGTGAATCACTAGTATGTACATGTACCCTACATTTCGTCCTGAATGATTCCATGCTAGCTAGCTTAATTATTATGGCATAAAATAGCATAGGAGATTCGACTGCATTTCATATTTTTATATGCGAACCTTGGAATTTTAGATTCACTTGCACATGCAACCCTTTGGATCAGTAGAAATGAAGCTCAACGTTCTTAAATTAATTACTTTTTTTATAATTATTATTCAATAGAAAACAAATGAAGTTTGAAGTTACCGCAAATAAATAATTCACCAATGGATGCTCTCTTCTGAAACCTCACCATGTGATCTTAAAAGTATTTTTAATTTTAAAATATTTTAAAATAATATTTATTTTATTTAAAAAAAATGTTTTTAAAATCAGAAAATGATATAAAAATATTTTTAAAAGGTTGATTTTAAAAGTATTTTTTATTTAAAAATATATTATAATAATATTTATTTTATTTTTAAAAAATTGTTTTTAAAATCAGAAAATAATATAAAAATATTTTAAAAAATAATTTTTATTTAAAATATTTTTAAAACGTAAAGCAAAATAGATGGATATTGATTTGTGATCTGAGTCATCCTGCGGTGGACAACACACTTCAAGATTGTTCTTCGTAAGACATTATTTAAAGCCACCTAACCCATGGTCAAATGCATTCTTAATCAATTATGGATTCCAAAACTTTCTCACAAGTAATCATTTTGTATTTTTTTTCCCTTCGAAAATCACTAAGCTGCAGTCTTTCAAAACAGCAATAGTATAAAATTATTCTTAGTCTACTAGCTTGATAATTTAAATTTTTTTATACGATATTCATATCTTAAAAAAAACTAAATAATTACAAATTCAAAGTTCATCATCTTATTCTAACAGATTAAATTAAGCATAAAAAAATGAAGAAATACATGATATTTTTAGTTATTTTGGAAAAATATTAATTATAGTCCTTATATTTTATAAATTATAAATATTAGATGATCCCTCTAATTTTTGAACTTTTAAGAAAATTCAATTTTGATACAAAACTTTATTTTTTATTTTTCACTCTCTCGTTTGAGAGATGAGAGATCTTGGTGTTAAAGAGTTCAATGAAGGGAGTTTTACTTAAGTGTTATTTTATTTTTAAATTGCCTAAAAAAATAGATCTACATAAAGGTTTTTTTTATTTCAAGTTGATTTTGAGTTTTTGGATTAATATTTAGGTTATTGGAGGTCATAAATAGGTTTATCAAGAAATCTAAGGTATTCTAGGTGTTTTGGGGTCAATAATAGATTGAAAAATGATTTTTTTTAAAAAAAACTCATGCCTAATTTTATATACCTTTGTGTTTTAACGAGGATGTTGAATAATATATCCTTTAAATTGAAATAATAAAAGGAAGTAGAGAAACTATGGCACTGTTTGACTGGTCAATATTTGCCCAAACACAAAACAAGTCATCATCCTGGTCGTGGTTTGTGAATTTTGTAGACGATAATTTGATTCAAGTTGCTAGAATCATGTAAAATATATTTAGTATTGTTGTATGCGAGATACGATGTTTTGTGCATGTGATTTGTGACACGATCATATGAAAGACACCATTCTTCTTGTTCCTTTTTTTTTTCTTCTTTTTTTCCCCCTCCTTGATTGAAGATACCCAATGAGAAGAGATGGGCAAGGTCTAATTCAAAACCATAATTCTCCATTACAAATCTCTTTGAACAATGTGAAATCAAACCCACAATTTCACCTTATTAATGTAAAGTAACAAGGAATGAAAAACGGAGGAGAAATCAGAATATGCAATGGCTAGTCTTGTTTGGTGTTTTTTTTTTTTTTTTTTTTTTTTTGTACAACCTAAAACACATTCTAGCCAAGACTAAAGATTCGATTGGTCAAAGAGATAGAATAGAGGAGTCAACATCTAGCCACATGGTATGTTCTATTGGGTATACAATGCACCTCTTTTTTAGGGTTTCGAATTTTTTGCTTGATCATGTGGACTTGTGAATGTGAACATTTTGGGAGACCCACATGGAGACATGTGAGCTGCACAAGGGATGGCCAAGGTCAGGGTGGGGAAGGTAACCTTATGAAACCATGGACCCGTCGCTGCTCCTAGTACACTCCATTAAAACAACAGGTCAAACTTCCCATGATTTTGTGTCTATGAATGGTCTATTATTATTTTTTGCTGTTGAAAAAACAAAGGAGTCAGAAAGGGTCTTTCACAGTCCATATTATTGGATACATTTACGTACATACCTATAATATTTAAACACAATACTAGGAACGATTATATATATATATTCACGGGAGATTTTATGGTGTTATTCCTACTCATATATTTATGATCCCAAAACCCATTTTCTCAAAGGGTATGGATTTTTAATACTCAAACCCGATCCTTAAAAATACCCATTTGGTTTCAGGAAAAATGACGTTTACTGATATATATATATATAAATCAGCTCCAACTTTCGCTGTAACACAAACACAAATTATTATGGATTGTAATAATAAAATTACTATTTTGCACCTCAATTCGCCTTAGCTTTAGCTTTGAAATCAAGAGTATTTTTGATTTTTTACATTCCTGTGCACAGTAAAATAATCATCATACTCCCAAATAAGATAAAAACCAAGAGTTAAAAGGGTGTCACGGTAATTGCATATTTCTAGTAAACAATAAAATAACTATTTTACCCTCAAATAAGACAAAAAAGATGAATCACCGCGAGGGTCTTTCAGTCTGTTCACATTTTTTAAAAATATATAAATACTGATATGCCCCAAAAAAAGACAAAACTGATGAATTGCCTATGAGGGTCTCTCAACCCATTCATATTTTTTAAAAATGAACAAATATTAATATGCCCCAATAAAAGACAAAATACAAGAGTTGGTTGTAGAGGTGTGTTGATAATTTATGATTTATTTACTATTAATTCTTGTCGATTTCAGATGTGTCGATGATTTATGGCCTCATACCCCCTTCAGGCGGCACGTGCGGCACATTCAGGCGATGAAAAATATGCATTCAGCGTCTCATTGGATGCGCCTCCATGTTCTATACCTCATGGTGGGGCGCGTTGCGTCCCACGGTGGCCGGAAATGTCCCAATTGTCAGTTGATATTTATTTCCTCCTTTTTTCTCTTCTGCAGGTGAAAGAGTTTGGAACTCCCCAATGTTGTTTTGGTTGTCATTTCAGTCCTAACTCTTTTGATTGTGTTGTATGATCCTGATTTCTGTTATATAAGTTTTGATTTGTTTCAATTTTATCATTCCATTAATATTTATTCCATTATTATTCTTTTAATTTCTAGATTTGGTAGAAATCTCTTAATATTTTCGGTACAGAGGTTTTGAGTTTTTCAATTTTTTCCTTCAATGAAAATTTATTATATATGTTGTTTTCATTTCAGCCCTTATACTTTAAATTTTTTATTTCAATGGAAATTGTTCTTTTTTTTCCCTTTGCTCTTTCTTTTAGTTTTTCTTTTATTTGATCTTCAAGTCAAATGATTTTTTTCAGCTTATTATTTTTTTGCTTGCTCTTCTGTTAAACTTTTTAAGTTTTTTTATTCTTTGTTGTAATTTTGTTTTTTCCATTATTTACGCAGTAATAATAATAGGTGTGGTTTTTTTTTTTTTTTTTGCGTACTCTTTAGTTAAAATTTTTGATTTTTTAATTCCTCGGGATAATTTAATAATGTTTTTTGTTTTAGCAGTAATAGTAATGATAATTTTATTTATTATAATTATAATTATAATAATAATAGTGACATTATTAATCATAACAATAATAAAAATTATTATTTATTTGCTTATGGTGTTAATAATTATGACTTTGATAGTAATAATAACAATATCTCATAAAATAATATAGTAAATATAAATAATGACAACGAAAATTACAATAATGATAATAATACTAATTATAAGTTTGATCATATGAATAAAAATAAGGGAGCTAATTATCACGATGATTATTGATATAACAATGACAATGATTATAACATAATTATAGTGGTAGCGATAGTACTGTAAAAAAAATCAGAATATTGACTATTTACAATAATAGTTGTAATATTAGTTCTAATAATTGGGACAATTTAATAACAATGTAACAATTATTATAATACAAATGAAAATAATAATTCATTTTTTTTAGTTGATGTTGTTTTTGTTAAAAATTGACCTTTACAACTTTTTTATCTATAATATATCATATTTATTATCACGTTAACAAAAATTATAAGAAGTCACACGTTGACAAAATGGGTAGAAAAATTGGGTCAAATTATCTACAATTAAAAAATATACAAGTCACTTACCCTGCACTTCGCCACAGCTAGAACCAAAGTTTTTTAACAATGGATAAAAATGTTAATGGTCCTATATTTTTTTGATAATGCTATAAATATGAGCGAAATAATCAACCTATAAAACTTTCAATTATGTAGTTTTTTTATATTCATTTTATTATGGATAATGTGTTTAAAATAAAGATAAAAATTATTTTAAAGATATTTTTTTCTAAATAAATTGAAAATAATTATATATTTGATATTTGTTTAATAATAATGCCAATATATATATAAACTATTTTTTTAAAAAATGTCAAATTAATTTAATCCTAATGTTATAATATCACATAAAATATAATAATATGAAGAATGAACCTTCAAAAATAAAATAAAAATAGTTTAATTTTTTATAACAATAATAATAGTGGCAACAATAGTATTGCCACTAATAATTAGAATGTTAATTATGTGCAATGATGGTCATAACTATAATAATTATGACAATTTAACAATCATGATACTAACAATGAGAAGAATGATGGAAATAATTCATTAGCCAATGTTATTTTTTTGAAAAAATTACTTTTGTGGCTTTTTTATGTATGATATTTTAGATCTAATATCATGTAAATGACAACTAAATAGAGCCACACGCTGACAAAACATGTCAACACAATTGAGACAAATTATCAATAATGAAAAAAATATATGAATCACTTGCCCTACGCTTTGTCGAAACAAAAAACAAATGTTTTAACATGTGACAAAAATGTTAATGGTGCTATATTTTTTTGGTGTTGCTATACATCTAATCGAAATAATCAACCTACAAAACTTTTAATTATTTAATTTTTTTATATATTCATTTTATGATGGATAAGACATTTAAAATAATAATAACAATTACTTTTAAGGTATTGTTTTTTCTTAAAAATATGCAAGGCTAATTATATCATTTTGATATTTGTTTAATATTAACGCCTAAAAAAAATATAAATAAATCAACTAATTTTTTTTTAAAAAAATCAAATTAATTTTATCTTAGTGTTCTTAAATACTTTTAATATAGTAATATGGAAAAAAATTAATAATTTAATTTTTTTATAACAATATTGATGGTGGCAGCGATAACATTACCAATAATAATCAGAATATTAATTATTTACAAATAATTTAAAAATATCAATATTTACAAAAAAAGAATTATAATAATGATAATAATACTAATTATAATTGAAATAATATTAATAAAACAATGATTTTGGTTATCGTATGATTATTGTCATGATAATGACAACGATTATAACAAAATTATCAGTAATAATTAGAATATGAATTATTTACAATAATTATTATAATAGCATCTATAATAATCATAACAATTTAAGAATCATGATGATTAAAATATAGTAATTGAAATAATTCATTAGTCGATTGTTCAAAATTTACTTTCAAGATTTTTTTATGTATGATATTTCAGATTTAATATCTATTGCAGATAAGCAAGCAATTGACAGCTTGGTGTCCTGCAAATATATGGAAACAATGGAAGATAAGGATGACTGTCGTGTTTCATGGAAGATTGTATTCGACTCATAGAAGTCCTAGTAGAATTGAAATTGTAATTGCTCTATATATACATGCATTTCTGATGTAAATAATAAGAATTGTGAAACAATTTTTTTCACTCTTAAATTCTTCATGATATCAGAGCTGTGATCGTTCTATTTTCTGTGGATTTTTTTTTCTCTCTCTTTTCTTCTTTACTGTCATGGCTGATTCTTAGAGTCACGACACCTCTGAGGGGACTAAGGAGAAAGTTATCTCTGTGTCCAACAGCTTAGAGATTGATATCAGCACTGCTCACAAATTGAGTTCCATGTTGTTGAATAAATTCAACTACCTTCCTTGGTCAAGAGCCATTAAAATTGCTTTAGGAGGAAGATCAAAACTGGGATTTATCACTCGAACAGTCAAACCTCCTGAAGTTGATTCACAGGAGTATAAAGCATGGTTATCCAAAGATCAATTGATTATGACCTGGATTTTAAATTCAATGGAACGCAATCTTGCTGAAATTTTTAGTTACTCTGACTCCTCTTTTGAGCTTTGGAAAGAAATTGGTGATATGTATGGAAATCAAAACAATGTTGCACGCATCTTCCAAATTCATCAAGACATCTTCAAAATCACTCAAGATGGAAAATATTTTGTGAACTTACTGGGCAACCTGAAATGTTTATGGAGTGAATTAGAGATTTATCGACCACACACCATAGATGTTGTTATTCTGAGAAAACGAACAGGAGAAGACAGGATTTTTCAACTATTCGCCAGCCTCAACCCAGAATATGAAGATCTTAGAAGTCACATTCTGATGAACTGATGTAGAACAGGTTGCGGAATCCTACATACTCAAGAGGGATCATCCGAAATTCAAAGGCAACTGAATTTCAGCAACCGGGTTGTCGAAGTCGGAATGATGCAAAACTCACCCAATCAATGCGTTTTGTCATTTGCGGAAGAAGTCAACGGCTTTGCCCTTGATCTCGACCGATTTTTGGCCAAATTCCATCGTTTCGGCCCCGAAATCGTTATTTTTGCTATTTTAGGAAAGTTTCGTTTTTGCAATAACTTTGGATTTAAGAGTCTGAATTGACTTTAGTCAATTGGTACTCTCTCAGAATTCATAGGCCTTTCACATTCTGCATTTATCTCAAATTTTCCATTTATGGCAAATTTAATGTTTTATGTCCTTTCCTTTTCTGTATTGAATTAGGCTAGGGTTTTTACTTTAAGTATCAGTGTAAAACCTGCAGCCGACTCAATTATCATTTTATTGAATAAACACTAAGTTTTATTAAGATTTATTCTCGTTATTGTTGATTTACAGAATATTGACGTTGGTCATATTCCCTTGTGATTTTCTGCTGCGTCATGAACTCTGAACTTCCATCCTTCCAAACTGTGTGTGCCACAATCCAACGTGAAGAAGTTCGTCGAAAGGTCATGTCTCGTACCACTACTTCTACTAATTCTGATGTACATGCTTATATTTCACGTCTATTCTCTGACAATAAAAGCTACAAAGGGAAAAGACCTGATCTCAAATGTCTACACTGTAAGAATACTGGCCACACAGTTGACAAATGTTAGAACCTGCACCCAGAACTGAAACCTAAATTCATGAAGGATCACAAAGGGAAATTAGCCACTCCTCATAGAGCAAACTTGACTACTCATTCCAGTGACTCCTTCACTGCTAGCCCTGTTACATTGGTGAATGAATTTGCAAGTTATTTGCAAACAAAGCATGGTCAAGGAACAAGTGAAGAATAGAATCAATCTGGGGATTTCATCAATAAATTTGCAGGCTTCTTAGCTGGTGCAAATGCCGAAAACAGTCAAGGTATTTTACTTGCATTTATGACTGCATTAGAACTCGGTAATTTGCATAATTTATGGGTAATTGATTCTGGTGCCACTGATCATATGTCTAATAAATTGGAAAATTTCTCTGATTTTTCAACCTTCTCCACACCTGTGTTTGTATCTGTAGCAAATGGGAAAGGAGCTTCAGTTAAGGGTAAGGGAAAAATGAAACTTGTATCACAAATTGTCGAGTCTGATGTCCTCTACATTCCTTCTTTCCCTTTCCAGTTACTTTCTGTAAAACGTATAACATCCTCTCTCAATTGTGAAGTTATACTCTCTCCTTACAAGGTTATATTTCAGGACCTCGTAACCAAGAAGATGATTGGTGAAGGATTCCTCTTGCATGGACTTTATTTCTTCTCTCCCGATCCTCAAGTGTGTAAAAGCTTCCATGCAATTTCTGCACCTGTAATTGAGCAACTCCTTTGGCATCGTCGTCTAGCTCACCCTTCTATGTCTGTTTTCAATAAAGTCTCTCCTGTAATGCACAAAGAAAATCTTGACTGCGAAATTTGTCATTTTTCTAAATCATCCAGACTTCCCTTCAAATCATCATCATCTCAAACTACTCAGAAATTTGAAATTGTTCATTCGGATGTTTGGGGACCTTTCTCCACTTTCATTGATGGTTTTAAATATTTTGTAACATTTATTGATGATTTTTGTAGAGTTGGGTTTATCTGCTAAAGTCTAAATGCGAAGTGATTGACTATTTTAAACACTTTCATAAACTGGTCTCTACCCAATTCTCAACAAAAATTAAAACTCTCCGATTAGATAATGGCACAGAATACATGTCCCATAATATGATGCATTACCTGAACTCTAATGGAATAATACACCAAACCAGTTGTGTGAATACGCCACAGCAAAATGGAATTGCTGAAAGAAAAAATCGTGATTTGATGAAAAAACAAGAGCAATAATGTTTCAAATGCATGTTCCTAAATACATCTGGTCCTATGGTGTTCTTACTGCCACTCATCTTGTAAATCATTTACCCAGCCGAGTGCTGGATTTCAAATGTCTTCTTGAAGTGTTGCAGGAAAAAATACAAGATGTGTCATACATGAAAGTATTTGGTTGTATCTGCTATGTACATTTACCAGCCACTCAACGAGACAAACTTGATCCAAGAGCTGTTAAATGCGTCTTCTTGAGATATTCACAAACTCAGAAAGGGTATAAGTGCTATGAGCCAAAATCCAAGAGGCTATACACCTCTCAAGATGTTCGATTTATTGAAACTAGTTCTTATTTTGAAGAAACTAGTTCTTATTTTGAAGAAACTAGTCAAAAAGACATCTTCCACGAGTTTTTTCCTCTGCTTAATGCTGATCATCACGTTACAGATGCTAATGATCTGGTTGAAACTGCTAGCAATATTATTCCAACGACACCATCTCCTATGGCAGTCCCTGACAGTGTTATGGAAACAATTGCAGAATCCACTGCCAATGCTCCTCCAACAGGTATTAATGATATTCAAAACAGAGGAGAACCCACTCAAAATAGAATTTAACCCCTGCGCTGAAATCTATCAAGGGCACATGTGCCCCATGACAAGCTACAAGACTACGTTGGATATACAGTCAGGTATCCCATGCATAAATCCATGACTTATCAAAAACTATCACCTGTGCACACAGTCTTTCTTACAGCAATCTCCAGTATTCAAGACCCCAAGACTTTTAAAGATGCTCAAAGCCAAAGTGTTTGGCAAAAGGCCATGGCAGAAGAACTAGCAGCCCTTGAGGAGAACAAAACTTGGAGCATAACTCCTCTTCCTCTTGGCAAACATGCAGTTGGGAGTCGGTGGATATACATAACAAAATTCAAGTCTGATGGTTCGATTGATCGACACAAAGCTCGTCTTGTTGCTCAATGATTTACTCAGAAATTCGGCATTGATTACAAAAGACATTTGCTCCAGTTGCAAAAATGACCACCGTTACATTTTTATTATCGATAGCCATCAACAACGGATGGAAACTGTCTCAGATGAATGTTAAAAAGGAATTCCTACACAGAGAACTTGAAAACGAAGTTTTTATGAAACTCCCACTTGGATACCCTCAAAGTGGAAATTTCAGCTTGGTGTGCAAACTATATAAATCAATTTATGGGTTGAAACAAAGTCCTCGCGCCTGGCATGCAAAATTAAGCACTGCCCTTGAAGCTCTCGGTTTTCAAAAGAGCTTAGCTAACTCCTCTTTTTATGTCAAATTAAAAACAAATGACAGTCTCATGGTGCTTATATATGTCGATGATCTCATCATCACCGGGCATGACAGTGGGTCGATTGCACAGTTGAAGAAGAGCCTCCAGCTCAAATTCCCAATTAAGGACCTTGGACAGTTGAAGTATTTTCTTGGGATTGAAATGGCAACCTCTAGCAAATGACTATATCTAAATCAAAGAAGATATATTATCGACTTACTGAAAGATGCTGATTTGTTATACTCTAAACCTGCAGCCACATCATTTGACAGCAAACTGAAATTGGAATCTGTTGGAGAACCTCTTGAATCTCCTAGCCATTATCAAAAAATTGTTCGGAAACTGATATATCTAACCATCACGAGACTTGACATTGCGTTTGCGGTTAGCCTTGTAAGTCAACACATGCATGCACCAACTCTGCAACACCTAGGAATGGTGAAGCGTATTCTTTGATATTTAAAAGGATCTATTGGTCGTGGCATTATTATAAAGACTAACGGACATACAAACATTATAGGGTACTCTGATTCAGATTGGGCAGGTAATGCACTTGATCGCCGGTCAACTACGGGTTATTGTATGTTCGTCAGTGGTAATCTTGTTTCATGGAGAAGTAAAAAACAACATGTGGTGGCTCGTTCTAGCGCTGAGGCTGAATACCGCGCTATGGCCTTAGCAGCCTATGAACTTATATGGTTAAAACGTCTTCTCACTGATCTAGGATGTGCATGCCATACTCCCATGACTCTTTATTATGATAATCAAGCAGCTATGCACATTGCATCTAATCCCGTGTTTCATGAACGCACAAAACACATTGAAGTTGATTGTCACTACATTCGGCAACAAGTTCAAACAAAACTTATTGCAACTCATTATGTGCATACAACAGATCAATTAGAGGATGTGTTTACAAAAATCCTACCAACTACCCAGTTCCATCAGCTCGTAAACAAGCTTGGATCCATCAATCTGCTGGATCCAGCTTGAGGGGGTGTATTACAGATAAGCAAGCAATTGACAACTTGGTATCCTGCAAATATATGGAAACAATGGAAGATAAGGATGACTGTCGTGTTTCATGGAAGATTGTATTCGACTCATAGAAGTCCTAGTAGAATTGAAATTGTAATTGCTCTATATATACATGCAACTCTGATGTAAATAATAAGAATCGTGAAACAATTTTTTTCACTCTTAAATTCTTCAATATCTATGTAAAGTTTGTTATCTATTGGTTAATAGAGAATCATATTATAATATCAAACACTACCAATAAGATACTGCAAAATGAGATTGTTATTACAAAAATATAATAAACAAAATAAACTTAACAACATCGATCCAAACACAATGATCAATAGAGAACCATATTATATTTTTGTAATAACAATCTGATTTACAATATTTTATTGGCAGTGTTTGATATTATATTATTAGCTGTTTTCACATTATTTTTATTTACAATTGTATTAAAATAATATATATTAACATCATTACAAACATAGTGACAATACAAACATATCCTCACTTACAATTTTGGCACATTTTTTAGGGTATTGTGGTACTTTCACCCAGGGTTTTTTTTGTAATTATCGCTGGGTACAAGGGTCTATAGGTAATTTATTATTTTTTAATTAATTTTTTTCTGAAACACTACATGCGCATCCTATGGACGCCCCAACAGTGTTTCACGTGCACGCGCCATTCAATCGGCTTGTGCAGTGTCGTTTAGCTGTGGAAACTGCCCATCTGTTGTGTCACCTGGTGCTCCACCATGTTCCCTGCCTCGCGGTGAGGCGTGTGTTTGTGAACGGTGGTTGGTGAATCGTCGGTGAACGATTTTAGTTTTTTCTCCCTTTTCTCTTTCCTGCCGCCAGAAATTATATGTAAGCTCTTAATGTTTGTGATTGTTTTATTTTAGTCACTTCTCTTTTGATTTCAGTTTTATTCGTTATTTCTTCAAGAAATTTTGATTTTTTTTCAATTGTACTCTTCAATTGAAACTAGTTATATAAGATGGTTTTCATTTCAGTCTTTATTCTTTTGATTTTTGGTTTGTTTTTTGTTCCTTTAATTTTTTTCGGTACGCATTTTGTCCTCCAATTGAAATTGGTCATATATGCTACTTTTCATTTTGGTTCTTATTTTTTAAATTTTTTATAAAATTACAGTGCATTTGTTTTTTAAAAAATGCTTTTATTTGTTTCGGTCTCAAGGTTTTTATTTGTTTAAATTTTGTCTTTCTATTGGAATTAATTATATATTTTATTTTTCATTTCAACCCTTATTCTTTGAATTATTTATTTGGTATTAATTCCTTTTGTTTTTTCAGTCCGTTTTGGACAATGTTTAGTTTTTACCCGTATTTATACACCTATGCTTTTAGTGTTTATTTTTAATTTTTATAGTTTTATTTTTCATTGAGGTTTTATTTTTATTCGGTTCATTCCTAAAGTTTTAATTTATATTAGTGATCATTTTAAAATTAATATTTCTCATTTTTTTCCCTTTATTCTTTTTATATATATATATATATATATTTATTCTTCAAGTCAAATGATTTTATGATTTCATTTTTTGCACAATAATAATAATAATTTTAGTGATTATTTTTATTTTATTTTGTAAGAATGTTTTGCTTTTTTTAATTTTTTGGAGCAATTTAATGATTTTAATTATTTGGGTAATAATATTGATAATAATTTTAACTGTTATAGTTATAATAATGAATGTAACATAGGGATGAATTTTCAATGATGTTTCTTTTCTTTTTGTAGATAGAAAATTACCTACTTATTTTTATATTTAATTTAAATTAGATTGTAAAATGAACTAATCCTAATACAGTGAATTTGATAATTTAGGTATCTGAATCATCTTTCTTTTTTAATGATGATGATAATTTTATGCTGGTGATTTTGTTGAAACCTACTAAATAAATAAATTTATATCGATTTAAAATTTATGTATTTTATATAAAACTTGCACTTCATAAGAATTTTGTATAAATATATTATTTTGTCCAAATTTATATTATAATAAAAAAAACTTATATAATTAATATTTTTTATATTGAAAAAAATATGAGATTTAGTCGCAACGACGCGCGGGTAAGTGTATATATATCTGCGCTCGCGGGGTACTAACAGGGTTAAACGGGTGCAAACATACCCCTTGCATATGATCACAAATATTAAAATCAGCTCAATCTAATAATAAGTTGATCCTGATCTGGGTTTCATAAAATCAACTTGGAATAGAGTTAGGTGATCCTGCGAGTTAATCTATGATACGGTTAAATATCAAATAAAATTGAATTTATTATTTAAAAAAAAATCAAAACATTATTATTTTTATTTTTTATTTAAAAAAAATCAAAACTATATTATTTTTATTTTTATTTATATTTAAAAAATCACCAGGAATCAATCTAAATTAATTTACTAAAATTTTGATCCGGAACTTGAAGCTGGGAGTGTGTCAAGTTTAATAACTTACAGTTATTAAAAATCCATTTCTTGTGGTTATTTTTCAAAGTATTTTTTTGTTTGAAAATACATTATAATAAATTTGTTTTTTTTTTAATATTTTTATATCATTAAATAAAAAACACATGAAAATAAAAAATAATTTGAAGCAAAAAATAGAAATAAAAATAAAAATAATTTGTTTTTAAAAAACACTTATACAATACAAAAACAAAAACAAAAAAATCCAAAGAGGGAACCTACGAGTTATTGTGTGTGGGCACTAGCGCAAGAGTATAGATTGAGGACATGATCCTAGGCACCATTTTGTTTTGGGATTTGGCCCACAACAAGGACTTGTTGATACCATATCCGATTAACCACTTAAATTTATTTGATTAAGCTCTCCTTGTATTTGTTTAACTAGCATTGGAATATTGCTCGCGGTTTGCCTTAACTGGAGTACTGGATTGGAAATATTCTTCCTTCTCTATAATAAATACGTATGATGTTCAAGGAAACTAAAATTATTATCTGATGGATGGTATTGAATGAAAACTCAGATAAAAAGGAAATTGGTTCTTAGGGCATCTCCAGCGGGAGGAGTTATCCCGGAGCCAAAGCTAAATATTTAAAAATATGGTTGTTTTTGTCAATTTCTGCTCTCCAGCGGGAGAGCCATCCCAGGAGCCATTTTGCCTCTTCTTCTCGGCTGAAGGCATTTCTACATATATTGATCCAGGAGCAAAAAATTAAACTAGCCGTTGAAATGACCTGTGGACATAAACAAACAGCACACAACAAACAAACAAGCACAAAAATTAATCTTATTCTCTTCAGATCTCAGAACTGCTGTCAGTGTCTTCTTCTTCTTCAAGGGGCGGCTGGACTGTTAGGTGCGCTGCCGAGGAGAAGAATGGAGGTTGGGGCCGTGCGGGCTGCAGCCGAGGGAGATGGGGGGAGGGAGCAGAGAGTGATGGAGGCGAGATCGCCATGGGAGAGGGACAGAGGCGAGAGGTAGCCGGGAGGGAGGGGGGCTGGAGGTGGCAGAGGGAGGGAGGGGGGATGGAGGCTGAGAGGGAGGGGGGCTGGACGCTGAGAGAGAAACGGGGGCGGCACTGAGAGAGAGGAAAAATAGGGTTTGGGTGTGGGGAAGGGAACGGGTGAGGGTTTATATATGGGGGGTTTATATATTATTATTATTAATTATAATAATTATAATAGTTAGCATAAAATAATAGTTAGCACAAAAAAAAATATGCGAAATTCGTTAATTAGGATTTTTTTTTCGGTTAAAATAGTTAGCATAAAAAAATAGTTAGCACAGAAAAATAATTATGCGAAATTCATTAATTAGGATTTTTTTTGTCAGTTAACTTAATTACATACTATAAATTTACTGTTAGATTTATAAACTGTTTAAATTTTATGTTTAGAGCTGCTGTGAATTTATTCGTAAGTTGTATGTTGATAATGATGTTATTTTCCTTGTATTAAATATATGTTTTTATAAGTTTATTAATACTATACGTTTGATAGAATTTCATTTAGAAGACGGATGCTTCTTGTATGGATCCAATTTCTGCAGTCTATTTTCAAAATAGAAAACTGGAAATTATGGCAAAGAGAGGTTTTAATTTGTAATTGATTTGATTGAATTATTTGTAATGAAATATATGTTTAATTAATTATTTTTAATTTGCTTTAAATATATTGTATCGTGTTATGAAATTGATGGCAAATTTATTCTTTAATTGGCAGTTATTCTTTCAATTTTCAAATTTTAAAATTTCAAAAGTTGGTGGCAAATCAAATTATGGGGGAATTTAAATATAATTAAAAAATTAATAATTATATTGTTGGAGGGTTTTTTAAAAGTAATTATTTAATTATATAACTTACTTCTATTAATTGTATAATTAATTGCATAATTAAATTATATACAAAATAATTGCACTATATCTAAAATAATATAAAAAAATGGCTCTCCAAAATAGCTTTTACCATTGGAGCACGCATCACCAAAAAAGCCATATATACACTATTCAAAAAACCATTTTAAAGATTTGGCTCTTCAAAATAGCTCCTCTCATTGGAGATGCTCTTACACTTCAATTCCGAACTCCCTGTTTGAAAACCAATAGACAAACTCGAACTTTGTGAACACTAAGAGAGAGTTGGAACAATCTTATTAAATTACAATTTGGGAAGAAACCCATGAAAGGGTATATATTATCATTATAGTATGCTTGAAGAGTCGAGTTTCGAAAACTTATATTTTTTTTATTAACGCAAGTGTCTGGGTCAACTTGTGTGTATTTTAACTAATTACACATCTTATGAAATTAAAGATCATATAAATTTTTAGTGAATCATCATATTAGCAATCACATGGCTCAAATCTGATCACGTGAGAATAAAATCCTTAATATCAAGATTTTACTACTGCACCACTTACTAGATAGTTTTCAAAAACTTAATTTTACTTGGAAACATCGAGGAGACACTAGTGATCAGCAATATCAGTTAATATATATTTCTTCTCCTGGTGACGCTATCGATTCTTCAGATCAATGAGAAAATTCGGTTCCTGTGATCTTCAGCCAGGAATATTAACCTTTGACGTGAGACAAGCCTAGCGGGTTAAGACTTAAAGAAGAAATTTGTAGGAGTTAAACGAGCTTCACGATTATAACTTTTAATTAAGTAGGTTGATTAGGCTGAAATTTTGCGATAGCTTTGTAGAATCTATAAGTTGAGATTGTTTTCATATCCAAATTAAGTACAGAGATTTCTATTTTGGAATTTAGTTTTAGTGTTTTTATTTGTTATTTTTGGATTCCATTCTTATTTAGGTTTGAGATATTGATTTAATTTAGATTTTATTAATTATGTCAATTTAATTTACTATTTAAAATAGTTTTGTATGCTAGTGGCATTCAATTATGAATATTTAAAGTTTATTAAATCCTAATTCTTTACGAGATTGTGAAACTTTTTATTTTATTTTATGCTGAGTTAAGTTGCCATGGCCCATGTGATGTAGCCATTCTAAATATTCCGTGAAGACATGATATTACTGTAGGAGATTTTGACAGAATTTTTTTCTTTTTTGACTAAGTGTGATGTTTCTATGTTCAGGAAAAGATTTGAGAGAACCCAACTTAATTAGCTCAAGAAAAGATCAGAGTATTGTGGGGCTATTTAGCTGTGATCTCTATCAGCAAAATATGGTTGAGGTTTCACAAGCTACTGTTTGTGGTTTATGTAACTTTCGACAACTGAAACAATGGAGGTATCATTTGTGTTACCATTGATCCATGGCAAGGTTTACAATTTCCATCAATAAGTTTAAATAGAACAAAACTATTCTCATTGTACTTATTGCCACTACCATAAGAACTAGATGATCACTAAAATAATGTGTTTGGTTATTATCTTTATTATATCAGTGAAATTTCAGTGAAGTTTCTCCTATACCGGGAGATCTCAAGTTATCAACAAAGCATATTACACATACCTGATTTCATTTCACAATCCAATCTAATCATTTTGGAACTCAACCACCTTATCATCATTATCATCACAACACATTCAAGTTTAGTAGTATCACACCATTCCATTGTTCACAAGGTAATAGATACAAAAACAAGATTTAAGTCACATGTACTTATAAATTCTATAACATACCTTAATATACTCACACCTATAGAGAACTAAAGTAATTAAACACACATATGGCAATTTGTACAGAAGTAAATGATTAATATTTTACATCAATTATTTTCTTACAAACTTCATTATATAAATTAAGAGACAACATAGGTAGGATAACATCATTAACATGGTACGATGATAAATGTAGTTTTGTTTAGGATTACATGACTAATACACATACCATAAAAGTTCAAAAGTCCTAGAGGCCATCCACTACCTAATTGTTTGGCCCGCCAATATGTGAAGGTCCTGCAACAAAAAATAAGGTTCGCACTAATTTTTATATTTATAATATTAATTAACCTTAAGTATGATGTTAAAAGAAGATACACATTTCCTTTCATATCAAACATTTTAATAGGGTCACAAACTTTAGTTCCATTTTCACAATAAGAGATAATACTATACTACAATTTCAACCTTTACTTTCACTCAATTTGGAAGCTATTCAATTTTTCTTTATTTTCTAAGCTCCCTAAACAACCTATCTTTAACTTTTACTCATTTTCAAACACAACTCAAATTCATTGTTTTCTAGACTTAAGAATACAAATATTAACATTGGCTTTCGTTTAACACAAAAGAAAATTTAAATTCATTGATTTTCACATGTTGAAAACAATAGAACTTTGACTTTCGCTCATTACGAAAGCAATTCAAATTCATTGATTTCCACTCTTTAAAAACAATGTTAATATTGGTTTTCACTCATTATAAAAGTAACTCAAATTCATTTGTTTTTATACTTCAAAAACAATCATAACATTGGCTTTCTCTCATTGCAAAAGCAACTCAAGTATCATAATCTACATCATGATTTCTATTCAAATCACATCATTTTCATGCTTAGAATTCATACTTAAAACCTAAAATTCAAAATTTAATCTCATGAGTTATAGGTAAGTTCGTACATATCATCTTCTTTGGTTGAGTGAGCAACACCAATTGATGATCTTGTTCTCAGTGTGCCTTCTAAACCACATTTTTTTTTCATTCCTATCTGTTTGATAATACACAACCTAACCATTCTCTAGTTTTTTTTTATATCTAGAATTTTATAGCTCCAAATAGGGTAAGATTTATATTTTATAATAGTCAACATCATTTATCATATTTTGTTTGAAGATATCAACCCTATATTCTCCCATTTGAAAATCCAAGTTTCCAATCTAAGGTATGATGTTCATTTCATCCAAGAATTTCAAGTCTGATCTATCTTTTGGTTTTCACTTATTCCTAGAGTTGTACAACTCTAAGTTGAGTAATTCTAGTCTTATTAAAGTGTTAACATACAGTTCTACAATATTTATGAAGGTAGCGGCCTAAATTCTTCATTTAGCTAGGTTAATTTTTGGTCACAAGTTAGCTAATAATGTAGTCCAGATTACCAATTTATACACTTAGCACATTTCCATGCATTATTATGATTCTCTATAACTGCATGCATCATAAGAATTAGTTTTCATGTTCATGCTTTTAGCCTATTTTAACTTCTTATATGACCTTACTCCTATTTGCTTCAACATATATAAAGTTTTAACATAAAAAATATCTTATTTCACATCTTCTTCTCTAGTTCTGACTAAAGTTTTGATCCTTCATCAATAATTTTATTATTAATTTGTTTTGTATCATTAACAAGTTTCATTCACCCTCTTTTTTTTTTTGCACTTTATTCCCTCTTCATTTACACCCCAAAAATCTCTTAAGAACCTTACTATAAGGAGTTGATATTTTGAAGAATACTTAAGATGTTGGAGGTTTGTTTAGGAAGGTTTTAGGTTTATCCTAGTTTTGTTTCCTTCTCCTATAAGGCTCCTTCCCCCCTCAAACTTTTTGGCTTTCCATCATTTTCCTTCTTTTTCCGCGAGCCTACTCCTTTCCTTAACTTTGTTATATGTTTTGTTTATGGTATAAAATCATCACTTAAGGCCTCTATTTTCTCTCATGTTTGTGTTGGTGTGACTCTCATTATTTTTTTAAGAGAAAGTGTTATGAAGGAAATCAACTTTTTATTTTTCCTTTTGTTTTTCCTATCATCAACCCCTCTTTTTACCTTAGGGCCGATGTATTGTTTTCTTCTTTTTTAATCATATATTGTTCATGCCTATTCAATTCAGTCCCTTCACTCTTTATCTTTCTCATATGTCCCTAAATCCTCCCTGCTCCTTTATTTGTGCTCCATATCTCTTACTAAGGCTTTGTATTCCATTAATGGGTTTTTTTGTTCATTCTTGAGGGCTCACATGTATCCTACTTGGTTATGATGGATAAAACATGATAAAATTTATTAAAAAGAGAGTATATTTTGCCTTTAATATATAGTATTATCAAACTTACATATTGTTTTAAAAAATAAATAATAGCTTTTTAGTTAATTTCTATTAAATGTTAAAATTAATAATATTATAATAACTAGTTAAAAAACCAAGAATAGTCTGGGAGGTTGACCTTGCACAAGGTCGAAGCAGAGCCTAAATCAATCTAAGCTTAAGAAAAATTATACAAAAGATTTCTTTGATTATTTCTTAAGAAATTAGATCGATTATAAAGTTAAGCTCTAAAAATATGACAATAACAAATTTTATCCATATATTGGTCCATGTCAATCTGGGTTGACCTTTCTAATTTGTGACTTGGGTCTTATCCCGGATTAATCTTTGAATTAAATTTTAAAACTATGATAATAATCACTTATTCTTATATCGACTCTCTTGACATATGACTGAGGTCTTTTCTAGAGTCAACTATTAATTTGAATTTTAAAATTATGATAATAAACACTTACGTTGACTTGGATCAATTAACCTATATGAATTCGAGAAAAAAACATTGTGAAGAAAATATATTTTTTTTCTCAAATTCAACAATATAAATTCGAGAAAAAAATTCACCAATGTTTTTTTCACCAATGTGTATGTGATATCAATATTCCTTTATATATATATATATATATATATGAGGACAAGTTCATTAATCACTTGAGAAGAACATAGAGTTCACACCTGCATTATATATATATATGAGGACAAGTTCATTAATCACTTGAGAAGAACATAGAGTTCACACCTGCATTATATATATATATATATGAGGACAAGTTCATTAATCACTTGAGAAGAACATAGAGTTCACACCTGCATTATATATATATATATATGAGGACAAGTTCATTAATCACTTGAGAAGAACATAGAGTTCACACCTGCATTATATAATGAATAAAAATAATGCATATGTGGACTTTAAATTCATAGTTTTACTGTTTTAAAAGTAATAATAATAAATTTTATGTTCATAGAAGGTTTATAAAATCTTATATAGATTAGAAACCTTAATTGACTAGAAAATAATATAAAAATCTGAGCACAAAAAAAATAATCATAAAATATAAGAAACAAAAATCTAAATTATTCAAAGAAAAAAAAAACCTTTCCAAATCAGGGCTCATGATGAGATTTTTGATATCTCAAGATCCGACAATCCACTTGGCATTGTAGGGGCTATTGCAAGAAAAACAGCTTCCGAAAATTCCTGTAAAAATATGATTCGTATCAAATAATGATATAAATAATTATGATGTTTTTAAGTCATTATTATAATCTTAAACAACTGGTCCTTCTCGTAGGTATGGATATGAGCTATTGGTCCATAAATACATTTATTATGCATCTTCACATGGCAGATGCTATCTTGTTATAGTAGATCTAAAATCACACTCTATCGCAATCCGTCCGGAAAAAAGAAGTGATTCTAGAGGTACATGCTCTCTTCTGAAAAGAGCGAGCTGATTAACTTTACAGTACAACCGAAATTAAGATAAATAAATAAATTTAGAAAAAAAAATAATAATCCTTTGAGAAAGGTTTCTGGCTGCAGTTTTGATACCATAAAAGTGGAGAAGAATCATTGAGTATAGTAAAAAGAATTTTGGATGATATATTATCTCTATATATCCGGTGAGCTCTCAAAACTAAGCTGAGGGTTGACAGAAACACCACACCTAAATATTAAAAAAAAGAAAAGAAGGGCTAGCTAGCTAGTCTAATGACCATTTTTATCTTGCAATAATTCATAAAAGTTTTCTGTAGCAACACCAGCAAGCTAAGGAAATCTCACTTAGTTGACAACACAATCAATCACCAACCAGTGAAATTAAGTATAGGCAAGTGAAGCAAGTGGGGTCTTGGCCTAGCGGTTGAAGGGACTTGTTTCCTTCCTCTGCACCAGGGTTCAAGTCTCACCATGCACGCCTGTCACCCCCGTGGTGCCTTACATGCTCACTGAGTTTGCAGGATGTTCAGTGAGTCCGGGGATTAGTTGTGGTGCGCGTAAGCTGGCTCGGACACCCCGGTTATCAAAAAAAAAAAAAAAAAAGTATAGGCAAGTGAATATGGTCTTCAATTTTCAGGATCTATGAAATTACTCGAGATGTAAGGGAAAAGAAAGTGTAGGCAAGTGAAAACTACATAAGGAAATGATAATTAAGTTCACACAATTTATCGGGAAATAGTAGCTTGAGATTTGTTAAAGAAACATTACCTTCATGGCTTTGGTTAGATAATTAACTTACACTCCACCTCTGATCAAGTTGTAGATGGATCTCGCTGTACTTGTTTGGTATGGAAGAGTAAATTAACAAGAATAGTCATATATTTGCCGATGCAGCATCATCAAGATTCCCATCAGAAAGGAGCCTTTCGAGTAAGGGAGGTGACCGTGTACCACCCCTACTCAAGCCTTAAAGTTTGTGAATCTTGATGCTGCCGCATCAGCCAATATAGACTGATAGTCGAGAGCAGATCTTTCATGAGTATTAATGGACCAACCCTAACCCTAAAATGAAATAACCCATGAAGTAAAAGTAAAGAAAAGGAAGATTGAATATGAATGGCCTGGTAATTAAAGCAAACAAATCCACCTGAATTAATCATTCTGGAGCTAAATAGGAGTGACCCACTAGTGGTTAAACCAAAGGCCAAATAAATAAATGAATAGACAAGAATGAAAGGTAAGAACAGATGTTACTCACGAGCTGATGACCAGCAACAGTATTACATCTCGACGGATACATACCTTAAACTTGAATTGTTGGAACATGTTAATAACAAAAAAAAGATTGAAAACGAGGATCACAAGAAACTGTGTGTTTTTTGTGAAGCTACGGATGAAGAGAGGAAAGGGGGTATGTGTGTGTGTATATATATATATATATATATTGTGTGTGTGTGTATATATATATATATATATATATATATAGAGAGAGAGAGAGAGAGAGAGAGAGAGAGAGAGAGAGAGAGAGAGAGAGAGAGAGAGAGAGAGAGAGAGAGAGAGAGACATGGAGTTGAAGGAGCTGGGGTTTGATAGTTGATTAACCCACAAAGATGATTCTATGGTTTGAGGGTGGATAAGAATTTCTGAGATCAAACGGGCTGCTAACTAAGCTCATGAATCTGATCATATCGAGTTGATTGTGTGTGTATATAGTGGAAGGATATAGACCCGAATTACTTCATGTTAGTAAGAAGAAATGATTTGATGGGACTCAAAATATTGATTAAATCAGCTGGAAATCCAAGTTAATCCGCAGCACGTACCAGAATATAAAAAAAAACTATTGCAAGGATTGATCCACGCATACCCACAGCTTAATCATACAGAGTCTAGAAAGGAAATGGTAAGATCTATCTTTTTCTAGCCAAGCGTAAGATCTCCCTAGAAGAAAATGACAAAAATATGCAGGAGTGGTGGCCTTAAAGAATGGTAAGAACTACAAGTTTTCCTTTATGTAAAGCCGATACCCAGGTTCTGAGGATGGGTAAATAACAAAATACTATATAGGAAGATACTCAGGATTAGACAATCATTCCATGTAGACTGTGGGGACGAACGCAGAGGGATGTGACCCCAGATATCTAATGCTGCTTCCTCCAATGATTTTTGGATTCTTGCTTACCACACTTCGCTTTTCAAATGCCTTTACTTTTCATTTTAGACTCAGTCACCTGACATTTTTTTGTGGCCCTAGCACGATCATTTCAAGATGTATACTTTATATCATCATACTAAATTTATATTTTAGCAAAAAATTAGATTATAAATATTTTTAGTTATTTTTGCTAAAATTCTAAAAAAATTCTTAATACATCAGCAACACAACTTCAAAATAATAATAAATTTTTTTGAGAGAAATCTTTTGATCTATGCCTAGTAGTAGTTGTAAATGGACTACACAAACTATTATTTATAGGTAAATCAAAGACCCTTCTCATCAATTTATTACTTAAGTTTTCTACTCTCATCAAAGAGAACATTAGATCATTGATCCCCATATTTAATCCCCATGATCAATCTCTATAATTATAGTTTTGAATAGACAAGAACATGAGTGTGTCATCATGGATATAATGATAATTTCTCGTATTCTCCCACTTGGCCCTTATGACACATAAACTCCTCATTATGTTGTGTTTTTTTAATATGATCATTGCTTTATTTATTTCAATCAATTATGAAATCCTCTCACTCACATATTGAATACTACACATGAATCATGGTGGTAAGACTATTATATAATTAGTCATTCCTTCCATGTATTACATATAAAATATTCTCTAAATAAGTAACATATGGGCGGTCAAAAACTTTATGAATAAATTTTCCATAAGTTATTTGGGTCTAAACTTTATTTTTATCATCATGAATAAAGTAATAAATGTGCACAAAAACTTTATTACAATAACTTAATGTATATATACTAAAATTAAGACTAAATACAAAGTGAATCAATCAATCTCATATGCTCCACATGACTTTTAAATAGCTTTACCGATAAATTTTTAGTCATGGGATCCACGATCATCAATTCAGTACTTATATGCTCAATAAACACTTCATGCATTTTGATATTATTTCTCACATGAAGGTACTTGATGTCGATATGTTTACTTCTGCTTTCACTTTTATTATTATTGGATAAGAATATGGCAGCACGATTATCGCAGACGATCTTGATTGGTCTCTCTGTAGAATCGATAATTCTGAGACCACAAACAAAACTTTTCAATCAAAGTGCCTGTATGATGGCTTCATAACACACAATAAATTATGTCTGCATTGTAGATGTAGCAATTATAGTTTGCTTGTTGCTTCTCCAGGATATAGCCCCTTCAGCAAGAAGGAAGATATATCCTAAAGTAGATTTTCTACTATCTACATATCCCATAAAATCAGAATCTAAATATTCAACCACCTCCAAATGGTTAGTGTGTCTATATCTCAAACTGTAATGCTTGATTCCTGGCAAATACCACACAGTTTTCCAATGTTCCAATCTCGGGTTGCTTTGATATTGACCAAGCATTCCAACTACCATTGCTATATCAGGTCTAGTGCAGACCTGTGCATACAATAGGCTATCTACTGCAGATGAATATGAGATATCTTTTATTTGTTCCTTTTCCAATGCATTTTGAGGACACTGATCATTACTGAATCTATCCCTTTAATGAAAGGTGGTACATAATCATTACAGTTCTTCAGTCTGAATCTCTCTAAAACCTTTTAGTGTAGGCCTTTTGAGACAGTTTCAATATTCTTTGTATCCTATTTTGTGAATCTCTATGCCAATGACATTAGAAGCTTTACCCAAATCCTTCATTTCAAAGTTCTGAGAGAGAAATCTTTTGTGTAGCAAACCTAAATCAGTACTTTCAAGAAAAATATTATCTACATATAGGATTAGAAAAATAAATTTACTCCTATAAACCTTAAGGTGTATACATTGATCAACAAGGTTCTCAATCAAACCATGTGAGGTAATGACCTAGTGAAATTTGATATACCATTGACGGGAGGCTTGTTTTAGTCTGTAAATAGCTTTCTTTAGTTTGCAAGCTTTCTGACTATTATGATCAAAACCTTCAAGTTGTTTCTGTTAGTTATTAAACTTATTTATCAAGATTAAGTGTATTGAAGTTAGTACAATGCATTACTATCCACATTAGAAATACTATGAATCTAGAAATACTATGAATCTGGTAATACTATGAATCTAGAGTAAGTATTGAAGAGTCTCAATATTAATTAAGTACTTTCAATATTGTAAAAGGCATTTTATAATGTCTATATATATTGTATGAATTTCATAATAAAAAGATGTGAGAGTACCATTTCTTAATGTATTGTATTCTACCAAAAATCTGAGTGTGTAGCCTAAACCCTCAAATCCTCTCCTTTGTTACTGTTGTATTTCCAACAAAATTGGTATCAGAGCTTGAGAGTAGACATGACCTCCAACAACAACAATTCTCAATTCTATATTCCCCGCCTTACCAAACAAAACTATGATTTGTGGTGTATCCAATACAAAACACTACTTAGATCACAAGAGTTATGGGAGTTAGTTGAAGACAGTTATACTGAACTGAGAGAAGATGCAGTGATGAGCAATGAGAAAGACAAGCAATGAGAGAATCAAGGAAGAAAGAAAATAAGGCGTTATTCATGATTTATCAAGGACTTGATGAAGCAACCCTTGAGATGGTGGCACCAGCAAATACGTCAAAAAAGGCATGGGAAATGCTTAGCAAAACTTACAGTGGAGTTGAAAAAACGAAAAGAGTTCGGTTACAATCTTTGAGAGGATATTTTGAGAAGATGAACAAAGAAGGTAATGAGACAATTTCATATTACTTCACAAAAGTAATCTCTTTAGTTCACCAGATGAGAAGGAATGGTGAAAATATTGATGATGTTCGTGTGATGGAGAAAATTCTGAGATCGCTGGATTCAAAGTTTGATCATGTGGTTGTAGAAATTGAAGAATCAAAGGATTTAAGAGATCTGACAGTAGAAGATTTAATGGGATCACTGCAAGCCCATGAGTAAAAAATTGACAGAAGAATAGAAGAAAGATCTCTTGAACATGTTTTGCAGACACAATTAACTATGAAGAATGCTAGTGAATCTGGTAGAGGAGAATTCCAGAGAGGAAGGTTCCTACATAGAAGAGGAAGAGGAGGAAGATCATATAGAAATCAAGAGTATCATGGAGCACGAAATCAAAACTTCAATGTTAGAGGTCGAGGCAGAACCAGAGGAAGAAGTCATGGAAGATATTCAAACTGGAGAAATAATAATGCAAGCGTGCAGTGTTATAATTGCAAGGAGTATGGTCATTTTGCTTCAGATTCTTCACAATACAAATTTGAAGACAAGAATGTAAACTTTGCTGAGAAAGTGAGTGATTAGGAAGAACCTGCATTACTATTGGCATGTGGAAAATTTAATGGCAGCAACTCCAGCACCTGGTATCTAGACATAGGAGCATCAAATCATAAGTGTGGCATGAAGGAAGCTTTTGTCGATATTGATGAAGGTTATAAGGGTAAAATTACCTTTGGAGATCTTTCTCAAAGACCAGTTGAAGGAAGAGGCAGAATCCTTATAAAACTCAAGAATGGTGAGCAAAAGTTCATAACAGAAGTGTTTTATGTTCCAGACATGAAGAACAACATTTTAAGTTTGAGGCAGTTTCTGGAGAAAGGGTTTGAAGTCCAAATGAAGGATAAGAATTTGAAGATCTTTGATGAGTCTGGAGCTATGATTGCTTCAGTTAAGATGACCAGAAACAGGATGTTTCCTCTAGACTTGAATATATATCTGTCAAATTGTTTCAAGGCAGAAATCTCCAACATGATGAATTTGTGGCATTTGTGATATGGACATCTGAACTGTGGATCACGATGCTGATGGAGAAAAACAAAATGGTTCTGGGAATACCAAAGCTAGAGCACACAAACAACTTGTGTGAAGTATGTGTAATGGGAAAGCAACACAAAAAGTCTTTTCCAAAGAAGAGTTGTAAGCATCTCAGCCTCTGGAATTGGTGTATTCAGATGTGTGTGGGCCAATTACGCCTACATCAATAGGAGGAAACAGGTATATCCTTACATTCACTGATGATTATAGTGGAAAAACATGGGTATATGTGCTAAAAGAAAAGAAAGAAGTGCTGAGTAAGTTTAAGGAGTTTAAAAACTTAGTAGAAAAACAAAGTGAATGCAAGTTAAAGAGCCTAAGAACTGATAGGGGAGGAGAGTATGATTCTCATGCTTTTGATGATTATTGTAAAGAGAATGGTATAGCACATCAGCTTACAATGCCATAGACTCCATAACAGAATGGGGTATTAGAGACAAAAAATAGGACTATTATGAACATGGTTAGATGTATGCTAAAAGAAAAAAATTATCCAAAAGAGTTTTGGGGAGATGCAGTTGTATGTGCTGTGTACTTGTTGAATAGATTTACAACAAAGAGACTTCATATGCTTACACCAGAAGAAGCCTGGAGCACGAAGAAACCTAGAGTCAATCATCTGAGATTTTTTGGCAGTATTGCTTATGCCAAAATTCAAGAAGAAAAGAGAAGTAAGCTTGAAGATAAAAGTCAGAAATGCATACAGCTGGGATATGGAGAAAATTCGTATGGTTACAAATTGTTCAATCCAGTGACAAAAAAGGTGATCATGTCAAGAGATGTGGGGTTTGATGAAGAACAAGAATGGAATTGGAGCTCTGAGAATCAGCTGCAAAAACTGATTGTAGATGGAGAGCAGATTCATAAAGATGAAGGAGAAATCATGATAGCTCCATCTCCATCAACTAGCAGCCCAGCTAGTTCTCCAAGTTCAACAAGAAAGATAAAGAGCATACAGGATATTTATGATGTAACAGAAAGAATGGATCTTAATGATGTAAACATGCTTTGTCTATTTTTAGAAAATGATCTTATGACATTTGAAGAAGCATATCAGGAAGATAGGTGGAAGAAAGCAATGAACGAGGAGATCAATTCCATTCAAAAAAATGATACATGGGAATTGACTACACTTCTTGAAGGACACATGCAATAGGAGTAAAATAGATCTTCAAGACAAACAAGAATGCAAAAGGAGAAATTGAAAAGCATAAAGCCAGATTAGTAGCAAGGGGGTACAAGCAACGATATGGAGTGGATTATGAAGATGTTTTTGCCCCAGTAGCTCGAATGGAAACAGTAAGATTGATGATCTCACTAGTAGCTCAAAAAAGATAAAAGATATTTCAGATGAATGTAAAGTCAGCATTCTTGAATGGCAATCTTGAAGAGGAAGTATATGCCGAGCAACCAGTAAGTGTGTAGATTGAAGAAAGCTCTTTACGGGCTTAAACAAGCACCAAGAACATGGAACTCAAGAATTGATGGTTACCTTTCTCAAAAGGGGTTTACAAAATGCCCATATGAACATGCATTATATGTGAAGAAAAACTTGCATGGTAGAATAATGTTTGTTTGTTTATACGTGGATGATATTCTGTTCACATGGGATGATCCTACAATGATTCAAGATTTCAAGCAATCCATGGTAAAGGAATTTGAGATGACAGACTTAGGTTTTCTGGCATATTTTTTGGGATTAGAAGTGAAGCAATGCAGTATTGAAATTTTCGTTTCTCAAGCCAAGTATGCAACAGAAGTGTTGAAGAAATTTGCTATGGAAGATTGTGATCTAGCAGAGAATCCAGTTGAGTATGGAACGAGGTTAACTAAAGAAGGAGAATGAGATTTAACTAATCTTACATACTACAAAAGTATTGTGGGGTGTTTGCGTTATCTAACTTGTACCAGACCAAACATTCTGTTTGGAGTTGGTTTGGTTAGCAGATACATCGAGAGACCAAGGAGTTCACATTTGAAGGCAGCAAAGAGGATCCTTCGGTTTATTAAAGGAACATTAAACTATGGATTATGTTATTCATCATCACAGAATTTCGAAATCACAGGTTATAGTGACAGTGATTGGGCAGGAAGCTTGGAAGACAGGAAAAGCACAACTAGATTCATATTTTTCATGGAAGAAACAGCATTCACATGGACATCCAAGAAACAATCTATTGTTGCATTATCCACATGTGAAGCAGAATACATTGTTGCTGCATCAATATGGCTAAGGAAATTGATGGAAGATCTGCAACAGAAATAGAGTGAAGCCACAAGAATTTTCGTTAATAACAAGTCTGATATAGCTCTTGCAAAGAATCCAATGCATCATGAACGTTCAAAGCATATTGATACTCGATTTCATTTTATTAGAGAGCACATAAGGAAGGAGATGTGGAGTTAGTTCATGTTAACACTCATGAACATATTGCTGACATTTTTACAAAGCCATTGAAAACTGAAGTTTTTTGTTATCTGCAGAAGAAGCTTGGAATCGTGAAGGTTGATGAAACAAGTTTAAGAGGGGTGAATGTTAGTTATTAAACTTATTTATCAAGATTAAGTGTATTGAAGTTAGTACAATGCATTACTATCCACATTAGAAATACTATGAATCTAGAAATACAATGAATCTAGAAATACTATGAATCTAGAGTAAGTATTGAAGAGTCTCAATATTAATTAAGTACTTTGAATATTGTAAAAGACATTTTATAATGTCTATATATATTGTATGAATTTCATAATGAAAAGATGTGAGAGTACCATTTCTTAATGTATTGTATTCTACCAAAAATCTGAGTGTGTAGCCTAAACCCTCCAATCCTTTCCTTTGTTACTGCTATATTTCCAACAATTTCATGTAAACCTTCTCTTCAATATCCCCATTTAGAAAAGCTATTTTCACATCCATTTGATGTAGCTATAGATCAAGATGAGCTACTAATACCATGCTTGTCCTAAATGCAAAACATTTTATTCTAATTAAAAAAAAAATATCAACCGAAATGAAATTAAAACCACCCTTGATCAAGACACAAACACGAGGCAGAGGATGCTTGTAAGGCTCAAACATGATGGAGTTTAGTCGTCGGTCATATGGCTAGATTGATCCCCATTCATTTTCCCTTTTTTTTTTAATTATTTAAGCAACCTCTCTCGACCTCTGACCTCAAACTCTGGTCACCATGACAAAGTTACCAGGCCACCCAACTGTTTTGAAGGATTAACATGTATGATGTCACAAGATCTTCCAACACAAAATCCATTTTCTTTGAAGAAAACTGGCAAGCTGCAGATCTATGGATCAGAAAGGCATCAATTTAGTCCGGCTCCCAGAAGAAAAAGTGGAGCGCATTTTGTTCATATGGGGGCAAGTGGCGCCATGTTGTCATGTAGCTTTATGCTCATCATAATTGTGATTTGCTGCAACTAAGCAAGGAAACGTGTGCTCTACGTGTAAAGGCGAAGACACCTGATAAAGACCTCCATGCTTTTGATTGCAAAGAAGATCTTCCGGGAGGGAATCAGTTTCATCGGCGTGATGTAATCTAGTGGATAACCTAGGACTATTATGCTTCATCTGGAGCTTAGTGGCAAATATTAGTTCATAGCCACTTGTCCATACATGTTAGTTTTTTGATTGAGATGATGAGATTAAGATTAATTAGTTAAAAAATAGAGGAGTTAATCGACGTGACATGATCGAGAGAAGAAAAAAATAAGAATGAATCACCAAAACTCTGTTTTTAACGCACATTGGAAGTATTAAAATCTTCTCGATGAAAAGATTCTAACTATATATTGAAAAGCAGTTAAACAAGGTCTAACTTCCTAGGAGTTTTGTTCGAGCGTTAATTTGAGTTGATTACGACCTTCTTTGGTGGTTTTCAATATATAGAGTTAAAATTATATTTGGAAATCTTTTTAATAGTATCAAGCGTGTTTAAAATGAATAATTGATATGTGACCCATCTTATTTTTATATTTTTTTCTTCCCTCATTTCTCTCTTATGCCACGTCACATTATCTCCTCTTTTGTTTTTTTGCTATTGGGTCTTAGATCTTACGAGTGGTTTTGCCCGCATGATACGTTGAGATTTTTTATTTATGTAGAAAATTGATTGATTTTATACGTATTGTATTTTATTATTTTAATATTTAATTAGTAAAATTATAATTGATAAAATCTATTAAAAACAGTTTTTTTTCCACCAAAAAGTGATTAAATGTTGTTATTTTTCAAATATTTTTGATAAAATTTGTTAGAAAAATTGCTAAGAAAATGAAATGATTTATTACAAATTTGTTGTCACGGATACCCTGGTTAAAAAATACAAAAAAAGAAACCCGGTAAAAAAAAAAGCTGACTTGGACACCTTGGTTATAAAAAAATTTTAAAAATATGAAAAAAAAAAAAAAAGTTCCCCGTTCATTAAAAGAAAAAAAAAAGGAAGCCAATCATAAAAAAAAAAAAATGCAAGGGGAAAGCATTTTTTTAAGAAAATTATTTGACTTGAAAATTTAAAAACTATTCCGCACTATGTTGCGGGCTGAGTGAACAATTTTTATAATTGTTTGGAGTAAAATATTCAATAGGATTTGCCAATCCAAAATTCAAATATAATATCTATATATGCAAAATTAAATATAATAAAACAGATCACCACACCCTATTATAAAAATAGCAACATCGAAGTTTTAACATCTAAAACTATCATTGCTAATACTGTCAAAATAATAAAAATTATCAAATTATCTCGAGGAAAAAAGCTGAAAAACAATTAAAAAAAGTAAGCAAGAACAATAATTAAAATAATTCTTCTTCTTCTTCTTCTTCTTCTTCTTCTTCTTCTTCTTCTTCTTCTTCTTCTTATTATTATTATTATTATTATTATTATTATTATTATTATTATTATTATGTTAATGATGAAAAAAACAAAAATAAATAGAAGGTTAAAAAAATATTTAAAACTTTAACAAAAGATAAAAAAAATCATTAGGTAAAAAAAATTTAACCTGACTTGAAAAGAGAAAAAAAAAACAATAAAAAACTAAAAGAAAGAACATAGGGAGAAAAAAAAAATATCAATTTTCAAATGATTAACATAAAATTTAAGAGCCAATTTAAAAGAAAAAATATCACCTCAATAAATAAGAACATAACAAAAATTAAAAATCAAAGATAAGAGCACACTTATATATACATGGATAAAAGAGGGATTATTCCATAAATAAAAAAAATAAAAAGATTAAAATAAAATAAAAATTAAAAGTATAAGGGCCGACATGAAAATTAAATGTCTAGGGATTAAAATCAAAAATTAAAAGTATAAGGGCCGAAATGAAAATCAAATATATTATCAATTTAAATCAAAGGATAAAATTGAAAAAATCAAAACTTGTGTACCGAATTTATTGAGTTATTTAAACCTAATCCGGAAATTAAAAGAATGAGGACCGAAGTGAAACATTAACATTAATTAATTTCAATCGAAGGACCCAATCGAATTAAATCAAAACTTATATAACAGAAATAAGGACCAAACACAAAATTGAAAGTTGAGGCACCGAAGTGAAAACGGCAAACACTCGGGGGCCTCTTCTGCACTTTTACGTGCAGGAGAGAGAGAAACGTGGCCAACGGGTTTAATCGACCACCGCCGCGTCCATGGCCATCCGTCTTCGAAACGCGCCACACCGGGAGGAAGAACACGCGGAGGCGCATCGATTGAGACGGCGGTAGCCCATCTCCGGTGACGGGATCAAACCTCACGCTCCACCTGAACAGGGCGTGAGGCGGAATACCGTGGGTCGCGTGCACCGCACGCGCCGACCGTAAACCGAAAATAATAATAATTTAAAAATGTCAATTACCAGTATGCCCCTGTTCCCAAGTCATCAATTTTGTCTTATTAGGGGCTAAATCAGTATTTAGCTAATTTCAGAAAATAATAAAAAAATGCAAAAGTGCGGCGAACCGGACCGGCATGCGCAATGACCACGAAGCCCCTCAGTCCGACGGCGTTTTTTGTCGTTTTCGTGGGGTTTTTTCGTTAATACATTGTTCATTACCGGGAAAAAAAAAGGTGGACGTGCGCAAGCGATGCACCGAAGTAAATCGCCAGTGAACAGTACGCATGAGTGTAGAGCTACAGTGAACATACAGTGAAACGCCGAGCTCTTTTAGGTTTTTTGTTAATATTTTGACTATTGAATCTTCGTAATGATTTTTATTAAGCTTAATTAGTCTGCAAAAAACATGCATTTTGAAATACGAATAAACAACCGCTATTTATGAAACTAATATTTAGAAGCATGGTTGGGTTTAAACTATATCACTTTTTTTAGAAGAAAAAAATCAAAATATATAAACGAATGTTAAATAAAAAGAATATATTTAGTGGGTGTTTGTTTTTGTGGATGTAACTGAGTTTAAAATAATATGATGTATTAGTGTTTGGTTATGTATTAAACTTATTCATAATTTGTATGGGACCCACAAAATAAAGCACTCAAACCATGGTTTAGGAGAAGCTGATATTAGCTGTTTTTTGTTGCTTTCATGGTCCCCGTTGCAGACCGAGTTAGATTTGAATTCACACATGAAATTAATTGTCGATGCATGAAGGTGATATTTGACTATAATAAAAATAGAGAAAGTCATATCTCATGAATGGTCATTTTCTTGTGCCAAATTAGTGCATGTTTGTAATTAAGGTTGGACATGTCTTTTGTTCATTGTTTTTTTCTTTTTAAATTAATATTGTGAATTGTTTTGATATACTCGTATTAAAAATAAATTTTAATAAAAAAAAAATAGATTGAATGGAAAACAATCACACTCACACTTTCAACTATCATTTTTATTTTGGTTCAACAAAAGATGAGAGGACAAGTTAAGAGTTTATATATATGTGTGTATATGTCATTTGAAATAATTTCATAAACTGACAACAAATAAAAAGTTTGGTAACCAAATATACAAAACTATTTTTCATTTGACCTCAAACTCAATTATAGTTTTAATCAAATACTTCAACTTTAGTTATGATTTGCACTTTAAAATACTTTTTGTAAAACAATTTTTTTTAAAATTTCAATTAAAAGAGCAACCACAATATCAAATAGGGCCAGCACGACAACCCTGAACCCAATATTCTGTCGTGGTCATGCTGGGTCCCACCACTTCAAGCTCCAGTCATAAGACAGGGCTCACGAGCTCACTCAAGGGCTTCATGAGTTGCATGTCTTGTATAGACCAGATAAAACTCCCCTTTGTTGGTCCAAACATAGCCTTGACCTAGTACGACGCCGGACCCTACGTGGTGTTGCTTTTTTCAGAGTAGTCCAATTCACCCTATTGGCTCGATGTTTTAAGTGGGATAACCGACTTGTCACTTGTCAACTTTCTTGAACCCTAAATCTCTGCTTTCACTTATCAACCACCTAACCCCTCAATGATTTCAAATTGGACTGGGCTACACACAACCAGAGGTTACCTCACCCCTCCATAATTTCAATCCGAGTGAAACCATTCTCTCCATGAAAGTGGAGCCGAGTAATTAAACCATTTTCGAAGTCTAAACTGAAGAGGTGGTCATCTTCTCTCGACTCCTTATGACACCATGAAGCTATCTCAAAATTGCAAGGCGACGATGGCAAATTATCACAATATTTGTTAGAGATTCATCAGTCTGTCCTGCAACAGCACACACTCCATTGATATTCGACCCCATTTCTATGTACAAAAAGAAGAGGAAGCACAAGCCTCCTATTTGAGCGGGACCATTCTCTCCATGAAAGTGGAGCCAAGTAATTAGCCCATTTTTTAAGTATAAGTATCTATTTGGAAAAATAGTTGTGATTGTTTTTTAAAATATTTTTCATTCAGATATATATTAAAATAATATTTTTTTTATTTTATATAAAACATTTTCAATATCAAAACATTAAAATGATTTAAAAATACTAAAAAATCTTAATTTAAAATAAAAAATAAAAAATTACAAAAAATCTTTTAAAATACTGTGTCAAACAAGAGGTGGTCATTTTCTTATAAGCTGAAAGAGGTCGTGGTGTCAACAGTAATTAACAGTGTTTTGCATTGTTCATCTAGACTCGGAGGCATTGTGGATTGAAATAGTAAAATTATTATTTTGCCCCTCTATTTACTACGTTTTTAGCCTTGGGTCCCATGGTATTTTTGATTTTTTTTTCTTTTATGTGCACAGTGAAATAACCCTAATACCCACGAATAAGACAAAAATACACAGTTACCGCTAGGGAAATTAAGGTTATTGCACATATTTTTAAATGACTAAATACTAAAATACCCCTAATAAGATAAAAATGAATGGTAAACCCCCAGGGTCAGTAAGGTAACTGCACATTTTTTAAAAAATTGATCAAATACATATATACCCTCATATAAGACAAAATCCAAGAGTTGGTTGCAGGGGTGTGCTAGTAATTTACCATTTTTAATATATATTCTGACGTGGTAATGTTGGCGCGTCATCAAACGCACCGTCCATTTTTATGCCCACGTCGATTTCGGACAGCGCATGCGGTAATTTACGGCATACAAAAATACCCTATTAGCATCTAGAATTATTCTCCGTCATGTTTTCTTCCTCATGGTGCGGCGAGTGGGGGTCTAAGATGGTAAGAGACGTGTCGGTGGTCGGTTGAAGTCCCCCCCCCCCTTTTCTCTCTCTTGCGTGCAAAAGTACCTGTCAGCCCCCACTGTTTATTGCATTTTCATTGTAATCCCTGATCTTTCAATTGTGTTTTATGATCTTTATTTCTGTTATATAAGTTTTGATTTATTTCAATTTGGTTCTTCAATTGCAATTGATTATATATTGTAATTTCATTTCGGTTCTCAGTCTTTAATTTCCCGATTGGTTTGAAATCCTTAATATTTTTGGTATCAGAGTTTGATTTGTTTCAATTGTATCCTTCAATTCAAATTGATTATAAATTTTAGTTTCATTTCGGTCCCTGGTTTTTTAATTTCCAATTTTGTGTTAAATTCTTTGATTTTTCGATATCAAAGTTTTGATTTGTTTCAATTTTATCTTTTAAATGAAATTTATTATATATATGTTTTCCATTTCGGCCCTTATACTTTTAATCTCAGATTTTATTTTATTTCCTTTATTTTTTTATATATATATTTCTTAAATGGTCATATTTTTGTCTATATTTATATGTACATGCTCTTAGTTTTTGTTTCAAATTTTTATTTTTTCCACTCTTATTAAGGCTTTTTTTATGTGATGTTTAAGTTTTAATTTATGTTGGTGATCATTTGAAAATTGATATTTTTTATCTTTTATCTTTCTTTTTTTCTTTTTAATTTTATTTATATTTATTCTTCAAGTCATTTTTTTTAATTGCTTTTTTTGTTATTATTGTTAGGTGTTGAAATTTCTAATTATTATAGATAAGGCATTCACAAAAATGATAATGATTATTTGTAAGTTTTTTTTCTTATAAATATGTGAGAATAATTATATATTCTTATATTTATTTAATATGAGCACCTTAAATACATACACATATATATATATATATATATATATATATATATATATATATGTATATGTATTTAAGGTGCTCATATTAAATAAATATAAGAATATATAATTATTCTCACATATAAAAATATTAAATGACCTAGGTTTTTTTAAAGAAAAAAATTAATATTAGTGTTCTGAAATATTTTTAATATAATAATATGAGGAATAAATCTTATAAAATAAAAAATAATTTAATTTCTTTTTCTAACAATAATTATGGTGCCATCGATGGTATGAACAATAATAATTAGAGTATAAATTATTTATAATAATATTTATAATGACAACTACAATAATTGTGATAATTTAACAATCATGATAATAACAATGACAATAATAATCGAAATAATTCATCAGTTGATATTTTTTCTTAGAGGTTGATTTTTGCAACTTTTTTATGTATGATATTTCATATCTTATATCACAGAAACAAAAAATATACGAAGTCACACGTAGACGAAATAGGTGGAAAAATTGGGGGCAAATTATCTACAATGAAAAAATAATTGAGCCAATTGCCCTCTACTTCACCATAGCCATAAACAAATTTTAAAAATACAAAAAAAATATTAATGGTCTTAGATTGTTTTTATAATGATATATATCTAAGTAAAATAATTAACCTACAAAACTTTTGGTTCTTACTATAGCAAAAATATTTACAATAATAATAATTATTATTATTATTGTATATTAGGTTTCTATATATTCATTTTATTATAAAAAAATACGTTTAAAATAATAATTATTAAACAATATTTACAATATTTCAGGTCTGAAATACAATTCTTAGATTTTAGGTTGTTTTAGTTAAAAAAAATACTGTTACAATATTTTTATGTATAATATTTCAGATATAATATTATGTAAGAAAAAAAATATGAGGCAACACATAAATAGAATGGATAGACAAGTTTGCCTAAGTTATCTACAATTAAATAATATACGAGTTATTTCCTCTGCGTTTCAATTACAATATTCCTTTTAGGTGGAAAAAAAAACTCATTTCTATCATATTTTATCTATTATAATTTTATTAATTAAATATTAAGAAAGAAAAAAAAACCAACACTGTACGCAGAAAAGTTAGCTCGTTTTCTAGTCCGACTCCAGTGGCACTAATTATAAACGTGGACTGATATATGACACCATGAAGCTAATTATCACAACATTTGTTAGAGATTCATCAGTCTGTCGTGCAACAACAACACACTCCATTGATATTCGACCCCATTTCTATGTACAAAAAGAAGAGGAAATACAAGCCTCCATCTTCACATCCACAAAATTTCAGCACCCTTCCTTCCTACAAGCTACACCTACTGCTTCTATTTGGACAAAAAGCTACATTACATATATCCACAGGCTGCCTCTTCCCGAGTCCTGACCTCACAAAAACAAGCCAATCCCACAATGCAACACGAGCCAGCCCCGAGAAGCAAAGGGGGAAAAGGATGGCAAAGCTCTAATTAAGCACAAGCTTGCCGTCTTGAAACCACGGGGAAAAGAAGCTGCTCGAGTTCAGGAGGACTGAAATAGCCGTCCTTGGGCGGGTCCCTCTTTTTCCAAAACTTAAAGGGCTTCTTCTTTGGTGGCGGTGGACACACTACCGGCTCTGGTATCCGCGGGTGGTTTGGCGTAGAGCATCCATCATTCTCCCCCACCGCCACCGCCACCGTCCTTTCGAATGACCCTTCTCTCTTCATCTCTCCAAGATAGAAGAAACCCAACAAGTTGGGCAAGAACTAGAACAATGTAGAAGGTCGGGAAACCTGACAGGCCGGGAATTACAAGTGCTGCGGTTTTATATATTTGTTTATATACTAAGATTCTGACAAATTTCAAGGGGGGGAAAGTATGGAGCCAGTTCTGGACGATTCCAGGATTAACCACATGTTGTGGTTCATGTAATTACAGATCAGCATGGATGGTATCTACGTTTCGCAAAATTATGCCGATGGTCTAATGACTGGACACGTGGCCCACTTCTTACAATTCCATCTCATCTTAAAATGGCGCCAAAGTTGTTTTTTAAGCGCGGGAGCTTGTGTTTTATGAACTTGGCCATGATTTTTTTTTTTTTTGTCCTTTGGATCGACAAATTTGGTGTGATCGTTGCGTTATCAGCCCTGTTTGTTAATTTCAAAAAAAAAAAATTAATGAATTTTTTTTACTTTACATTAATTTTTTTATATTTTTAGATATTATCATTTTAAAAATAATTAAAAAAAAACAAAAAAAATATTTTAATAAATTTTTGAACAAAAAATATTTTAGTAACATTAACCATATTTTCAAATAAACATATTATAAGGAATATGGGGTAGTAGTGGTGAACTACCTCATTTTCTTTTGAAAACAATTGGCATTTATCTATATTATTGATAAACAAAATTCAATATATTATTGTTGTTTGTTAGCTGGAAAATAATTTTTTTAGAGTGAATTTATAAAAAGTGAATTATTTTAGGATATTTGATAGTAACATGAAAGATAAGTTGAAATTATTTTATAGTGTTCGACTATGTCATAAAAAATAAGCTGAAAATAATATATTAATACTTTAATATTTATTTTCAGGTTCATTAAAATAATGAGAACTAAATTCTAAGTGAAAAAGTTTAATAATAATGAAATTAAAAAAAAACCAAATTTCATAAATTATTTTAAATAAAATAAATAACAGTCAAAATAATGAAGACCAAATCTTATGTATAAAAAAAGTTAAAAGATGGTGCTGCAATAAAAAAAAGTAATTTGATAAATTATTTCAAATAAAATAAAAAAAACTAAAAAAATCTAATAGATAAAATAGTTTCAATTATGAAAATGATTAGAGAAAAGTAAATAACAATAAAAAAATAAGGGTCAAAATTGATATAAAAATCAGATTCTAAGGGATGAAATTGAAAAATAAAATATTTAAAATAGAATATATAGCAATAAAAATATTGAAGACAAAATTTGATATGATCAACAAATAATAGGATAGTTTTTGAATTTTTCACAACTTTTGAAAGGTATTTTTTTGTTATGAATAAAAGAAAAACACATTTTGGAAACCAAGCTAAAATTTCTTTTAACTAGATAGTGTTTTCCATTGACTAGTTTTTTTAATGGTAAATAAACAAACAAAAGTTTGAAAAAAAAACACTTTATATAATAAAAAAAGTGGGGCCTGGGTTATGTTGTTGTTAATATCATTTCGTTCCAGCCGAAACGGCCAGTTGGTTTCATGCCATTCAAAAATTGAGACGAAACGGCGTCGTTTTTATCTCGGTTTTAATTCCGGTCCGTTCCAGAAATACAAGCTAAATATCAGCCAGAACACCTCGGTACCATTCCGAGTGTGCTGTTTCGACGTCAAAATCAAAACGACACCGTGGTGTTCGTCTCGCATTGCTTAAAGCCTTAAACACACACATCCGGCACCCCAAATCAATTTTCCATCAGCTCAAATCTCATATTATCAATCCCTAATCTAGTAATCCCTCAACGCAAAATCTCAATCCCTAATCCTGGACTCTACTTCTTCCTCTTCTCCCTCCTTTATATACTCGAAGTCTCGAAGATTCTCCCTTTCTTTCCTCTCACCAAAAAACCTTTCCCAATCCTAAAATTTTCTCCAACTCCATCACTACCACCGTAGCTCTCTCTATTATTTTTGTTTTGTTCTTGACAAAAAGAAAAAAACTCATTTTTTTTAAAGCTAAGGAAACGATCCAGTGTTGAATTTTCTCTCAGGTAAACTGTCTTTTGTCTCTGTTTTCTTTAGCTTAGTAGCTCTCTGATTCTGCTGTTTTTGTTATCAAGAATCATCAGCTAAGTGTGTTGCTTTGTCTTGATAGTGATGTGATGTTGATGGTGGTGGTTTATTGCTCATTTGTTCTCTGCGATCTTGGTTTTTTTTTTTTTTTTTTTTTTTTGAATTTCGATCATACTTTACTTATATTCAAATTAGTCCATATTTATTAGACTCTTACAGAAGGGTCACGTAGCATATGTTGTTATTTTGCATTCAAATCTGAATCATTAAACCAAAAGGAAGCTTATTTTCGTGATCCTTGACTTTTGATTATGTGAATGTCCTAGTTGTGTCTAGAATTCAATTATAGTTGCAATTTTTAGAATTTCAGCTATGGTCGCAAGGCATTTTCTGTTTGGACTTCTTTGTGTTTTGAATATTGAAATTTGTATAAGAATCTTTCCAAGTTGTCTTAGAGCATGAAAGGTTCATGACTAAATGGGGCACTCTCCAATTATTGAGTTGCTGGCTTGAATAGTACTTGATGCAGCTTCCTGGTTCACGTGGTGGATGAAATACAATCAGAACGATGAAAGAATGGGATTGAAAAATTCTTTCTGCTCAAGAAAAAAAAAATCTGATGTGTTTGAGGTATTCAGATTGTGACACCTGTGATACTGTCTTGTGCTTTTGTATTCCTTTGATCAGAGAAAGCAGCAGTTCTTCAAAAAATGTACCCTGTCAAATTCTCAGTCCATATTTGCTTTGGTCACAATTCAGAAATATAAAAATATAGATTCCCTTTAAATGACATTCTTTGATCTCTTTTTTCTTGATTGCTTTGTAAACATGGTTTATTCATTCCATTGGATGAACTTGACTGAAGCTTGAGAGTAAGAGCCACTAGTTCAAGCATCTAATGTTGCATTCTGATTTCTTTTCTCTTCGTTCTGTTAATGAGGATGACAGTTTTTAAAAAAAAAAATCACTTTGTTTTCTGATTTAAGATAGCAAAGTTAAGTGGAAGAAGATCCTATAAGATGTTTCAGTGACTAAAATAATCCATTACTTAATGCAACTTTGGCATTGAATTTCGTTTCCTTTCTTTTGTTTTCTTGTTGAGATTTCTTTCAAAAGCTAATGACAGAGTGGAAAAACAATATATTGATACAAGTTTTGGTGCTTTGTTTACAGTTATGGAGTGCTTTGGAATATTGTTATTTTAGTGTCTCATAAACATATAAATATCAGAAATTTTATGATTTGCTGGACAGTGATTCCATTAGCCATGATAACATTGATCTATTAAATGAATGGATTTGTGAAGAACCCAATCTTTTTTATGGAATGGATATAAGTTGGGAGAGTAATGAAGCACCTTTGTCTACTTTAAATTTAGATGATGAAGATACATGTTTTAATGACGAGAATGAGCTTGGTGGAAATGACTAACTATTGGAATGTCTAGTTGATGACTTTCCTTATATTCCACTGCAAGATCAAGATCTTTATTTTTATATTAATGATGTAGAAGATGTTTGATTTATATTTCTTTTATTTTAAAACATTTTACTTTCATAATATTTTGGAATTTTAGAGATGTTTCTAATTTTGAGATTATGTTTTTTTGACTTTGTGTTTGTATTGTATAATTTAAAGTTAATTTATCTTGAATTTTAATTATGCTTGTTAAATTAATATTTTAATTTTTTTTCCACATATATATATATATATATATATATATATATATATATATATATATATATATATGAACAGTACAACCCCGAAACGGCACGCCGAAACGCTCCGAAACCGGAACGTTCCGTGCCAATAGAAAAACCAGAACGGTATTGACAACCTCGTAAAAGTGCATACTTACATATAAGAAAAGGAATTTTAACTTAATTAATATATAACCTTGTTTTAAAATATTTTTATAATCAAATAATAGAAATCTTAATATAAAGATATTCATAACTGAAACATTGTTTGGAAATACATACTACTTGGACTTGAAAAAGCTTAAGAAAAAAAAGCTATAATTATTGTAGTCTAAACAATATTTGAAATTGTAAGAACTTCATACTTGATTTTGTTTGATTTTTTAGCCAAGAAAATAGATAAGTTAGTGAAAATAGTCATTGACAAGAAAATAGATGTCCTATAAGAAGATAGATTATTGGAGATAATTGCAACCAAGAAAGGTAGCGTTGCAATGATAATTCATGTATAAACATAGGAGAGAGTGATGTAGAACTCACTTTCTTGAAGACAAAAACTGTGTCTTATGGTGTGTGTTGGTCTAAATGGAAATTGTTTTTTTATCATTTTCATTACTATTTTCAGGTTTTTTCTCAATATATTTGGAATAATTTATGATGAATAAAAAATCATTTTAAAGAAGCTATGATTTAGTTAAATCTTTGGAATTTCCTTTCCTAATTGCTTGCATGGTCTACATTTGAATTTTATAAATAGTTCACTATGCATTATTAGTTAGTTATTATTTGATTTATATGATTAAACTATTATTAATCATTCATTGTAATATTCTTTGATTCTCATATATTAGTTCATATTTATTGTGATTAATAAATTTACATTCATACATGTTATACAAATTTTATGAATTATAATTAATATATTTATGATTTTAATTAATTATGAAGTCCTCATGCTCATATAAATTTTTTTTGTATAACTTCAACGTTAAAAATGCTTATGAGTTGTATAAAATTATCTAAGTCATTATGATGATGTATTAAAAATATATTTTGTAATAAGGTTATTTTGTGTTTAGATAATGGGTTATCTTACGTTCAAGTTGTTATTATCTTATTTAGAGCTCACAAAATAGATTTAGTGATAGAACACCTAAAACTTATAAGATAATTTTTCTGAGTGAGGTTTAGAGACCCTTCAAAGATAAAATTAATAACTTTTAGTAAAAGATTATAACAAATGCTAAAATAAGCTATAAATTCGAAGAACAAGTATGTTTGTTCTTGTGTTTTAGATGATAAAAGTATGAATACTCAAAGAAAATAAATTGTGAACCCCTTGTTTGAATGAGGGACTAGAATGTTATTTTCTTCTCAAAACATTAATGTGTGATAAATATTTTTTACATGATATTAATGAGGCATAGATATCCCCAACATAATTTTAATGTTTATGGAAATATGGTAGGCCCTTATAAGAGTTTTATACTGTAGAAAAATAATTATTCTTAACTTTTAATATTTCATGTTATATTATATAAAAATAAACAAATAAATTCTTGTGACCCAACATGAAATCTATCAGGATCGTCAACTCTATACCCACTTGTACTTGAAATGATGTCAAGTTCAAGGGTGATACGTCTGCCACTTTGTCAAACTTATATGTACTTAGGCTCAATATGTAAGTAAATCTAAAGAGATTGGATTTGACACCTTGTTATACCTATATATACTTGCTCTCAACATTTAACTAAACTCAAAGATGTTGAGTCTAGCAACTCATTAGACCCATATGTATATGGAGTCACCGTATAGCTGAATCTAAAGATGTTAAGTTTGATACCTTGTAAGACCCATATGTATTTAGGTTCAACATGTAGGTGAGTTCAAGGATGTTGGGTCTAGTTTCTTGCCAAATCACAAGTATAGTGGGCTCATCGTGTAGCTAATACAATGATGTTGGATCTAGTATCTTATTAGATTTTATATGTACTTGGACTCAGCACGTGACTAGATCTAAAAATATGAGTTTGACAACTTATTAGATCAACATTCATTTGAGTTTAGCGCATAACTGAACCTACTATTAAAGCAAGTCAAACTCATATCATACAACCTTGATATTTAGCCCCTTTTAAAAACAATACACACACACACGCACACTTAAACCTTTTAATTTAAGAAAAAGAAATAAATATTGATAATACAATGACTTATTATTTTATTTAAAAAAAAATACCAAAGCCCCCCCCCCTTCATTGAATTAGTGGGAAACAAAATAGATTATAGGGTTTTTTTTTAATTAATGATTGAAGTATTATTATATATTATAAATACTTGAATTTTACCTACATTATTAAAAATGAGTTAGCATGAATTATACCTACAACTAAATGAGGTCTTCAAATCACTATTCATCCACACTGATTTTACTGTGGATTTGAACAGTGTATTCCACTACCTCTTTTGCATTCTTCTTCTATTGTTTAAGCTAATTAAATAGTTTCACTACCTCTTTTGCATTCTTTTGCAACTATTCATGTTAATTAATTAGCATGAACAATGTTTTTGGTTTTCCTGTGATTGTTCATGCTAATTAATTAGCATGAACAGTTTCATTGTCTTTTTTCATTCTTCTACAACTGCTTTTGCTAATTAATTAGCATGAATAGTCCTTTTGTTTTCTGTGACTGTTCATGCCAACTGGTCCCTAATTTTTTTAAGGTTAATAATATTTATTTTTATTTTGTCATTTATTTTATTTTTTTTGTTTACTCTTTTGTTATATTTTTTTTATTCTTCGAGGTAATTTTGTTCTTTTCATTAGTTATGCAATAATAATAATAATAATAATAATAATAATAATAATCATCATCTGAGATGTGTTTTCAAATTATTTTGTTAAGACTAATAATATTTATTTTTCTTTTTTCATTTTTTTTTATAATTTTTAATATTTTTTATTTTTCGAGGTAATTTTGTTTTTTTCATTATATATGCAATAATAATAATAATAATAATTTGAGATATATTTTTTTCTTACTTACTCTTTTGTTAAAGTTTTTAAGTTTTTTTTATTCCGCAAGGTAAGTTAATAATTATTATTATTTTAACGATACTAATACTAATAATAATTTAAGGTGTTATGATCTTGATGATAATAGTGACATTATAAATTATCATGATAATAGCGATTTGAATTTATTGTAATAGTTATAATGCTTATGATGCAACTAATTATGACTTTGATGGTAATAATAACAATGACTCATAAAATAATATAAAAATATCAATAATGACAAAAACAATTATAATAATGATAATAATACTAATTATAATTGAAATAATATTAATAAAAACAACAATGTTGGTTATCGTGATGTTTATTGTCATAATAATAACAACAGTTATAACAATACTGTCAATTTTAATCAGAATACGAATTATATACAATAATGATTATAATAGCAGTTATAATAATTATGACAATTTAAGAATTATGATGATTAAAATGTAATAATAATTGAAAATATTAATTAGTTGATGTTATTTTTGTTCATAATTGACCTTTACGCTTTTTTTATGTATGATATTTCAGATTTAATATCATGTCAGCAAAAAATATATGAAGTCACAAAGACAAAATGGGTGGGAAAATTGGGCCAAATTATTTTCAATGAAAAAATATATGAGATACTTGTCCTGTGCTTCAATGTACATAGACAATCTATCGATTAAATAATTATTCAAATATTTCTGACAATAGCAGCATTCAGTCATTTCGATGCACAAAACAAATAACTATTTGAAACAAATTTTATCAATGATAATTTAACTAATTAAATTTTCAGTTAATAAATAAAAACATGCATAATAATCAATCTATATACTATATTAAAAAAGCTAGTAAAGCGCGCGGGCAATGCATCTCTCTCGATGACTAGTTTTTCATATAATTAAAGTTCTAACTGAATAATGGTGAGAAAAAAGCTATCATAGAAAAACTCGACTAGTAAACATGAGACGAGCAAAACACCAGAGCAACCTCTAAGAATCTCAGCCCAACACAAACTTCACAACACATTACACAATTATAGTTTTTTTCGTTCTGTCCCTTCTAAGAAAAACCTTCAACCTGTAGATATCAAGATCAACTCTAAACTAAATATGTTATTCAACAAAACGACGTTGTTTATAGAACCTGACATTGGATGTGAGCTCAGTTATGAGCATTGGCCATTACTTATTGGGCTCTTGGCAATGGACGTGAGCTTCATCAAGGGTTCTAATGCTTTATCTATCTGGCTTCAATTCTATCCTCAATTGTAATGCTTTATTGGAAGTGGAATAGAATTGCTCAATAAAAGTTAAATTCTTTATAGACAATTAAAAAAAGAAAAGTACTTGTAAAATTATTTTAAAATTTCCAGCCCACCAACTGCTGACTCATGAAAGTCATTGCCTAACCCTAATGACCAATAAGGAGCGTAATTAGTGCTGTATAATAAGCATCATATTTATTTAAACATTAGTATGATTCCCATGAGTCATCACCTCGATCTTTTGGTTCATTATTTTTTGTTTTTTTTTTTTCTTTCTCATGGAACTTTTATCCTTTTTTTTACTTCTTGTTTTCACGTATATAAGCAAACATATACTTTGAATTCTTATTAGAAACCACTTAAAATTTAAAAATTCCATCATTTTTCTAGCACCGAAATGGGTTTGTTTGGAAGCGTATAGCATAAATATTTTTTTTCAAAATATTTTTTTGTTTATAAATACATTTGATTTTTTAAAATTTAATTCGATATCAGTATATTAAAACAATTAGAAAACATCAAAAAATTAATTTAATGCAAAAAAATAAAATAAAAAATAATTTCTAACCCACCCATATTCTACCCCTGTGAAGATTCCTCCCAATGATCACTTTCATTTACATTCATCCTACATGTTTAATCTCCTGAGATCAAAACTCACTCGACCACCTTGTAAAGGGGCATTGTAACTTTGGGGATGGTTATTGGATTCCAGAAATTTAGGGAATCAAGATCCTTAAGAATAAGCAGATTAGTCTAAACTTTAGTGCAGGTTTCTTCCGAAAGTAAAGCTATATACAGGAAGAAACAGTACAAGCCACTGAGAAGACAAAACCTACAAACAAAAGATCTAGGTAACCATTTCATTGTTCGAACTCCATAATCATAATGTTGATATATATAAACATCATGCTTGTAGAGTTTTCTCATTCAAAATCAGCAGATCCCCAACGATGTAATAATTATTAACGACCCAATATCTCATATTTTTAGAAACATAAAAGAGAAAAGAAAATTAATAGCATATTCTTTCACGATCGATATCATTTCCAGTATGGCCCAACTTGAATAATGAAATATATGACAATCTCTATTGATCCGAAATTGTAGATAACGAGCCATAAATCTGCAATCCGCCGCGAGGATTAAAATGTTTTTTTTATCTAGTTTTAACATATATAATTTTTTATTTCAGTTTTTATTCTTTTTTTTTGTTTAGCTTCGATCTCTTGATTTGTTCAGTTCTTTTGAGATAGTTTTTAATTTTTTATTTGTATCTATACACTTCTGTTCTTAGTTTAGATTTTTTATTTTTATTTTTATTTTTATTTTTATTTTTATTAAATGCAGCATGCGTTAAAAAACATAGTAATTTCAACTTTGGTGATGTAAAATGAGAGTGAAACTCTCTTATGCATGTATACGAAAGTTATTTTGTATTTGTATATTAAAAGAAACAAAAAAAATATATAAGTGGGAAAAAAGGAAAAACAAAGTGAAAAAAAATGAGTCCGGGGATTAGTCGTTGTGCGTGTAAGCTGGCCCGAACACCACGATTCTCAAAAAACAAATGTATAAGTGGGGAAAAAAATGTAAGAAAAAGGTTGGTCCGGAGATCAGTTATGGTGCGTGTGAGCTGGCCCGGACACCCTGGTTACATAACAAAAAAAAAAAGGATCCCGGTTAAAAAAAAAAGGGCAAGGGAATGCACTATAACAATCCACAGTGAAACGTGTGGGGAGCTACAATGCTTTCCCCCATACCATTTGTATGTATACACCTCTACTCTTAATTTAGATTTTTTATTTTTATTTTTATAAATGTAGCTTGTGTTAAAAAACATAGTAAGTTCAACTTTGGTGGAGTAAAATGAGAGTGAAACTCTCTTTTATGCATGTATACGAAGATTATTTTGTATTTGTATATAAAAAAAATATATATATATAAGTGGGAAAAAAAAGGGAAAAATGTAAAAATGCAATCCATAGTGAAATGTGTGGGGAGTTACAGTGCTTTCCCCACACCATTTGTATGTATAATTTGCAAGATACTAGTCCTGTGCCAACCCCCCAATTGGACATTTGTCATTCAGATTGTATTCCATCCCAAAATATCTTCTCCGTCAACTGAAAACCAAAGCCTGCAAAAACTATTTGCAAACTTTTTCTTATTTTTTTTCCAAGCATAGAAGGCTATCGCGTGCATGATGGAACAATGGGAGCTAGCCATTAGAGACAAAGTTTCCTTGTTTTAAGGTCATTTCTGTTATGTTGAATAATTTCTCTTTAACTTGAAGAACAAGATTATTTATCTGTTAAAGTAGTAATGCACCACGATTATAGGATTTGAAATCATGGGTGTTTTTTTTTCATTTTTCAGTGTAAGTTTTTTTTCATTTTTCAGTGTAAGACTATTTAATAGCCATAACAGTTCTCTAGCTAAATAAGATTCTTCTATCTTTTGAGCAATTAAACACAGCAAAACTTTCTGTTATCTTTTGTTCTCAAACATTTGATGTTAGAGCCTCTTCACGAGGTTGATCAAAACTAGAGATTTAGGTGTTAAAGTAAAGAGCCAGAGACATGATATCTAAGAACAGTTTCGTGCAACCTATAATACCTAGGTTTGATGGTCACTATGACCATTGAAGTATGCTAATGGAGATTTTTTTGTGTTTAAGAGATTATTGGAACTTGATAGAGACTAGGATCACTGTTGCAGCAAGAGAATCGAGTTTGAGTGAGATACAACAGAAAACCTATGGAGATTAGAAGCTGAAAGATCTCAAGACCAAGAACTATTTGTTCCAAGCCAGTAATCGGTTGATACTGGAAATAATCTTGAAGAAAGATACGGCGAAAGATATATGGGATTCCTTGAAGAAAAAATATAGGAACAACACATGTCAAGCGTGGTCAATTGCAAGCACTTCACAAGGAGTTTGAAGTGGTGCATATGAAGGTTGCGGAATCAGTTAATGAGTACTTTGGCAGAACTCTCACCATATCCAACAAGATACGAACGCATGGAGAACCAATGAATGATGTAGTTATCGTTGGAAATTTTTTCAGGTCCATAACTCCAAAATATAATTACGTTGTTTACACCATTAAGGAATCCAATGACCTAGACACCATATACATAGACGGGCTACAAAGCAGCCTCTTGGTGCATGAACAACGGATCAACCGACATGTAAATGATGAACAAGCACTTCAGATCACTCATGGATTCCAGTAAGGAGGTAGAGGTAGAGGCAGAGGCACTCATTGAGGACAAGGAAGAGGAAGAGGGAGATTTGGCCTCGACAAATCTATCCTACAATGTTACTATTGTCATGAGCTAGGGCATTTTCAATAGGAATGCCCTAGCCGAGACAAGGAACAGAAGGTGAATTTTGATGAAGCAAAGGATGAGATGTTGTTAATGGCGTTTGTAAATTCCAACGAGACTACAATGGAGCACATATGGTTTCTTAACTCTAGGTGTAGTAACCACATGCATGGCAAGCAGAATATTTTTTTTTATCTTGACAAGAGTTTTCAAGAATCAGTAAAGCTTGGCAATGATGCAAGCATTACTATACAAGGCAAAGGAAAAATTCGAATGGAAGTAAATGGGTTTGTGCATGTAATCACAGAAGTCTTCTACGTACCAGACCTAAAGAATAACCTATTGAGTATCGGCCAGTTGCAGAAAAGGGGCTGATAGTCCTTATCCAACGTGGAATATGCAAAATGTTTATTATACTTAGATGTTGGGAAGCCTTATGTATTTGACTGCCACACTCCCAGATTTAACGTTTATTGTTAGCTTGATCAGCAGGTTTATGGAGCGTCCTACTGATTCTCACTTTCATGCAGCAAAAAGACTTTTAGATATATAAGAGGCACAATTGGTTTTGGGATATTCTACAATAAGGGAGGTACTGAAGAACTTGTAGGGTACACAAATAGTGACTATGCTGGTGATCAAGATGACAGAAAAAATATCTCACGATATGCCTTTCTCATGAGCTCTGAAGTTGTTTCTCGGTCTTCGAAAAAACAACCTGTGGTTACTCTCTCCATCATTAAAGACCAACAGTGGTGTTTTGTGATAATATTTCATCAATTAAACTTTAAAAGAATCATGTGATGCATGATCATTGTAAGCAAATAGATGTAAGATTCTATTTCTTCGAGATCTTGTCAGGGATGGGATTCTGGAGCTAATTCATTCTTCTACACAACAACAAGTTGCAAATATTCTAACAAAGCCATTAAAATTTGATACCTTACTGAGAATGCAAAATCTATTGGGAGTATATGAATATCCAGGTATAAACTGAATGAAAATGAAATTTAGTTTAAGCGAGGATGATGGAACCATGGGAGCTAGCCGTTAGAGTCAAAATTTCCTTGTTTTAAGCTCATTTCTGTTATGTTAAATAATTCAGTTTTTAACTTGAGGAACAAGATTGTTTTTCTGTTAAAGTTGTCATGTACCACGATTATAGGATTTGAAATTATGGGTGGGTAATTTCATTTTTCATTGTAAGGCTATTACAATAACCTAAAACAGATCGGTAATGTACTTTTCAATCTCACCTACATTTACTGTGGATTGGAATAGTATATGCACTGCATTGTTGCCTTTTCAAAATTCAAATGTTCACGCTCACTGCGTGGAAATAAAAATTATAAAGTTTGACTTTGCGTGATTATTTGCTAATATACAGAATAGGTTCAGACAAAAAGTTCTGCTCAAGAGGGATGCAAAATATTTCGCACCCTATAATGTGCAGTAGCATTGTGTAAGGGTGTTTAGCTTATTTTAAAAAGGTGCTTTCCGAATTTTTTTTATAAACCGGATTTTCTTTTTTTTTTCTTATAACCGGGGTGCGCATAGCGATTAATGTTTTATAAATCGGATCCACTTTTTTCTTACCTTTTTCTTTCCACTTATAAATTGTTTTTGGTTTTCTTATAAACGAAGTGTCCGGCCAGCTTATACTCACCATGATTTTATTCCCACGTATACATTTTTTTTTATCTCTGAACCCACTTTTTTTTTACATTTTTTTTATTGTTTTTTTTTTTCATTTATACATTATTTTTTTTATAACCGGGGTGTTCAGGTCAGCTTACGCACAATTTGTTTTTCCCATGTATACATTTTTTTTTATAACCGGGGTGTTCAGGGAAGCTTGCATGCACTATGAATAATCCCCGGACCCACTTTTTTAAAATTTTATTTCTGTTTTTTCCCACTTAGAATTTTTTTTTACAACCAGAGTGTCCGGGTTAGCTTACGCGTATCACGACTATTATTTTATAGAATAGCAAAGGAGATCTCAATTTTTAAATAGTAATGAACAGTGATTTGAATTGTGATTTTCGTTGTTCATTACTATTTGAAAAGGTGAATTGAATTGTGGTTTTGGTGGGAAATGGTAGGGGTGTTTGGAAATACGTTTGGAAAACGCTTTTGAAAAAAATTAAATTTTTTATTTTAAATTTAAAAAAATTGGTGTTTCTAGATGATTTTGATATGCTAATGTCAAAAATGATTTTAAAAAATTAAAAAATATCATTTTGATGCATTTCTGAATGAAAAAACACTTTCAAAAGCAACTTCAACCACACTTCCAAATAGGCACGACATGTGATTGAGGTGGAAGGTAAAAGGCGAATTGAACTGCTAACTAAATTTTATCGTTTAAATGACATTTATTATATTTTTGTTTTTGATTTTGATCCTTATACTTTTAATTTTGGATTTTATTTTAATTCCATTATTGTTTTATATATATTTCTTAAATGGTTCCTATTTTTGTCTATATTTATATGTACATGCTCTTACTTTTTGTTTCTTATTTTTATTATTTCTACTGTTATTAAAGGTTTTTTTATTTAATATTTAAATATTAATTTGTGTTGATCATCATTTGAAAATTGATATTTATTATTTTTTCTATTTGTTTTTTTTATTATTTATTCTTCAAGTCAAATAATATTTTAAATCTAGTAATATTTATTTTTGTTTTGTCATTTATTTTGTTTTTTAATTGCATTTTTTTGTTAATATTATTAGGTGTTGAAATTTCTAATTATTATAGATAAGGCATTCAAAATAATAATAATGATAATTTTTGTTCTTATAAATATGTTAGACTAATTATATATTTTGATATTTATTTAATATTAGCGCCTTAACATATATATATGTATATATATATATGAGGAATATCAGTATTCTGAAATACTTTTAATATAATAATATGAGGAATAAATCTTATAAAATAAAAAAATAATTTAATTCTTTTTCTAACAATAATTATGGTATCATCAATAGTATGAAAAATAATAATTAGAATATGAATTATTTATAATGATAGCTACAATAATTGTGACAATTTAACAAGCATGATAATATCAATGACAATAATAATCAAAATAATTCATCAATTGATGTTATAAACAAAAAAAATATAAGAAGTGACACATAGACGAAACAAGTTAAAATATTGGGGCAATTTATCTACAATAAAAACATTTACGAGTCATTTGCCCACCACTTCGCCGTAGCTATAAGTAATTTTTTTAATATACAAAAAAATATTAATGGTTTTATAATTTTTTTATAATGCTATATATCTGAGCAAAATAATTAGCCTACAAAACTTTTGATTCTTACTTTAGCAAAATTATTTACAATAATAATAATTATTTTTTTATAATAGGTTTTTAAATATTCATTTTATTATGCAAAATGTGTTTAAAATAATAATGATGATTATTTTTAAGGATTTTTCTCTTAAAAATAATTATATATTTGTATTTTTTTTTAATATTAACACCTTAATATATATATATATATATATATATATATATATATAAATGAATGAATTTTTTTTTAAAAAAAATCTCAAAGTCATTTAATCTTAGTATTCTAGAATACTTCAAATATAATAATATGAAGAATAAATCTTGAAAAATAAAAAAAAAATCTTTTTATAACGATAATAATAGTGGCAATGATAATATTGTTGTGGAAAATCAAGCCACGTTCTCTGCATGAGATATTCCATTCCATATTCAGCCTCCCAAGTATCAGTGCTAGAGGAAAGTCAAATCTGCATAATCTGCAGATCTCCTTAACTCTAGCAAAGATCTTAATTCCTTTCCATGTAAATAGTAGTTATGTATGGTAGTAGTATTTCATTCCAGATTTAGCTATGATTTTGTATCCTATTTAAGTAGTCCTCTGTCAAGCATTGTAAGCAGAGCATATGAATAAAATCATGTTCAAACACTTTGTGTATTTCTTCATGTATTTCTTCATGGTATCAGAGCAGGTATAACACTGCATCACCATCTTCTTCAAATCCCGTATATGCCTAAATACGGACCAGCCCTTAGAATGGCTACCAACTCATCCACTTCTTCAAATATCACCATCCCATCATCTTCATCCTCCCACCAAATGGAAACCTCCCATCTTCCAATCACTGCCCACAAATTGAATGGGCAAAATTATCTTCAATGGTCTCAATCCATTCTAATGTTCATACGGGGAAAAGAAAACGATGAGTATATAACTGGAACCTCAACGGCACCAGATCCAGAAGCACCAACTCACAAAAAGTGGATAGCAGAGAATAACATGGTTATGTCTTGGCTAGTCAACTCCATGACCACCGATATTGGTGAAAACTTCCTATCATTTGACACTGCCAAAGAAATTTGGGACATGGCAAAGGAAACCTTCTCAGACAGAGAAAACACGTCAGAGATCATCCAAATAGAAGGCACACTCCATGATCTGCGCCAAGACAATCTCATGGTAACTGAATACTTCAATACCCTCACTTGTCTATGGCGTCAACTTGACACTTTTGAAATTCATAAATGGAGTTGTACTACTGATGGTTTATTGTATAAAAAGATTGTCGAAGGAAAACGGGTGTTCAAATTTTTGTTAGGGTTAAACAAAAATCTTGATGAAGTCAGAGGGAGGATCATGGGAGTGAAACCCATACCCAGTCTCAGAGAAGCCTTCTCTGAGGTCCGTCGTGAAGAGAGCCGTGATGGGAACTCACCAACAATTGAATATGTCAGAAAGCTCAGCCCTTAAGACCCAATTCCATTCACTGGAAAATCGCCAGAAACCAAAAGGGGGGAGACCCTAGTGTGATCATTGCAGAAAATCAGGGCACTTGAAGGAGACTTGTTGGAAGATCCATGGAAAGCAAGCAGATTGGAAGCCACGCCAGCCATATGAAGGACGAGGGAACCATGTGACTACCAATGGACAACAACCTCAAATCGAAACTTCATTCAGCAAGGAGCAAATGGAGATACTTCAGAAATTATTATCTCTCCTTATGGCAGCACAATCACAGACTGATTCATCATCTAACCAGGTCATTGGTTCTGGAATCTTGACTCACAAAGGTAAATTTTTGTGTGCTTTTATTGTCGGGAAAAATCACAAAAACACATGGATTGTGGACTCAGGAGCGTCTCACCATATGACGGGAGATATTACAATCCTTGACACTTATAAACCATACCTGAATAATCTTTCAGTCAGGATAGCAGATGGGTCGTTAACTAAAGTGATGGGTATAGGTTCAGTGGTGTTGTCAAAGAACCTCATTCTCCACTCGGTTTTATTTGTTCCTAACCTGGATTGTAACCTATTGTCAATTAGTAAAATTACTAAAGACAATAGGTGTATCTCTAAATTCTCATCTTCTCGTTGTATATTTCAGGATCTGGATTCGGGGAAGACGATTGGCAATGCTGAGGAATGCTTTGGACTCTATCTTCTTAAAGAACACCATAATTCCCGAGAGAAATTTGTTCCCACTGTTGGTAATTCTTTTTCGGCATCATGTCAAAATAATGACACTGCAATTCTATTGTGGCACTATCGATTAGGGCATCCCAATGCTACGTATCTTAAACATTTATTTCCTTCTCTATTTAATAAAATTCCAAAGCCTTTTAAGTGTGAAATATGCCAATTGTCCAAACAAGTTCGATCAAATTTTCCCATTCAACCCTATAAAGCATCCACTCATTTCTCAATGATTCATAGCGATATTTGGGGTCCGTCAAAAATAAAAAATGTGACTGGTACTAGATGGTTTATCTCATTCATAGATGATCATACTAGATTAACCTGGGTATTTCTCATGAAAGAAAAATCTGAGACTAGTCAAATCTTCAAAAATTTCTCAATTTGTGCGTGTCATCCAGACTCAATTCCAGTCAAAAATTTCTCAAAAATGATCCAGACTCAATTCTAGTCAAAAATTCAAATTCTCAAGTCTGACAATGCTAAGGATTACTTCAACCTCACTCTGGGAGAATTTCTTTCACAAGAAGGGATAGTTCATATAAGTTCATGTGTTGATACCCCTCAACAAAACGAAATCACTGAAAGAAAAAATAGGCATTTGTTGGAAGTAGCTAGATCTTTAATGTTCACCATAAATGTTCCTAAATTCTTCTGGGGGGAAGTTGTTCTTACGGCAACCTACCTCATCAATAGGATGCCATCTAGAGTTCTGAGATTTCAAACACCGTGTCAAACACTTCTAAATTCATTTCCAACCACTCATCTCATCTCCACCATACCTCCAAAAAATTTCGGGTGCACTGTGTTTGTTCACATCAGCCAACAATATAGAAGCAAACTTGATCCCCGGTCAATTAAATGTATTCTTCTCGGGTATTCTTCAAACCAAAAGGGGTACAAGTGCTATTCTCCAGTCACAAAGAAGATCTACAATTCAATGAATGTTACCTTCTTTGAAACCCAATCTTTCTATCCCAAAACCAATATTCAGGGGGAGACAACTGAGGAATATCAATTTTGGAACCCAGAATCTCTCAATGAGTTCCCCACCGAACCTACAAACTCGCCCATCACAAATTCAAATCCAATTCCTCCAATCACAACCGAAGACTCCATTCCACCTACTCCACCCGAATCACCCAATCAGCTTGAATCTATGGTGGACTTAAGGGATACAGAGCACATTCAAGAGGATCAGGAAGAAGGAGCATTTCCTCAGCAGACCCATGAGACTGAACTGAGTCCCGATTCAAGCCAAAATCCAGGTAACAACATTCCTATCTCAGATAACATTGTTGAATCCACTATTAATTCTGAGTTTGAAAGGGAAATTCTTGATATGCCTATAGCTTGGAGAAAAGGGGTAAGAACATGTACTCAACATCCCATTGGAAATTTCATTTCGTATGACAAGCTATCACCCACTTTCCGTGCATTTACCTCTAGCATCACAGAGATACAAATTCCTCAAAATATTCAGGAAGCCTTCAAAAATCCTAAATGGAAGGCTGCAGTTGATGAAGAAATCCAAGCACTGGAAAAGAACCGTACCTGGGAAATTACAGACCTTCCAAGAGGTAAGAAACCAGTTGGGTGTAAGTGGATTTTTACGGTAAAATACAAGGCTGATGGGAATGTGGACAGGTATAAGGCTAGGTTAGTAGCCAAAGGATTCACCCAATCCTATGGTATTGATTACGAAGAAACCTTCGCCCCAGTTGCCAAACTCAACACTGTCCGTGTAGTGTTATCATTGGCAGCCAACCTTGACTGGCCACTTCACCAACTCGATGTGAAAAATGCCTTCCTCAATGGTAACCTAGAGGAAGAAGTTTACATGGACATACCTACTGGAATGAAGATGACATGGAATTCCAACCAAGTTTGCAGACTACGGAAATCATTGTATGGCCTCAAGCAATCTCCAAAGGCCTGGTTTGAACGATTCACTAAAGTTGTGAAAGGGTATGGATTCAGTCAATGTCAATCCGATCATACATTGTTTGTGAAACACTCTCCAGAAGGCAAGTTGGCAATTATTATTGTATATGTTGACGATATAATTCTTACAGGGGATCATGAAGAAGAGATTGACTCACTAAAAGTATCATTGACAAAGGAATTTGAGATCAAGGATCTTGGAAATCTCAAGTATTTTCTCGGAATGGAAATTGCCAGGTCAAAGAAAGGTATAGCAGTCTCTCAACGTAAGTATATTCTGGACTTATTGAATGAAACCGGGATGCTAGGATGCAGGCCAGCAGACACGCCTATGGATACCACTGTCAAATTGGAAGGCAATGATGGAAGTGCCCCAGTTGATAAAGGGAGATACCAGCGTCTTGTGGGGAAGCTAATTTACCTTTCCCACACACGGCCAGACATCAGCTTCTCTGTCAGCAAGGTGAGTCAGTTTATGAACAACCCAACAGAACAACACATGACCGCTGTCACCAGAATATTGAGATACCTTAAAATGACACCAGGAAAGGGTCTATTCTTTCAACGAACAGCAAATAGAGACATTGATATATATTCAGATGCAGACTGGGCAGGTTCAATAACTGATCGGAGATCTACTTCTGGTTATTGTTCATTTGTTTGGGGGAACTTGGTTACATGGCGAAGTAAGAAACAACCAGTGGTAGCTCGTAGCAGTGCTGAGGCAGAATTCAGAGCTATGGCAAAAGGTATTTGCGAGGGAATATGGTTGAAAAGATTGTTAGAAGAATTACAGGTTCCTGTGAAATTTCCCATGACTTTACATTGCGACAACCAAGCTGCAATCAGTATAGCTAAAAACCCAGTTCATCATGACCGAACCAAGCATGTGGAGATAGATCGGCACTTTATCAAGGAGAAGATCGAACAAGGAATATTTGAAGTCAGCTACACTCGAACACATTGCCAAACAGCTGATATACTCACAAAATCCCTTGCTCGAATTAAATATGAAGACCTGATAGGGAAACTTGGAATGATCAATATCTACAACACGGCTTGAGGGGGAGTGTGGAAAATCAAGCCACGTTCTCTGCATGAGATATTCCATTCCATATTCAGCCTCCCAAGTATCAGTGCTAGAGGAAAGTCAAATCTGCATAATCTGCAGATCTCCTTAACTCTAGCAAAGATCTTAATTCCTTTCCATGTAAATAGTAGTTATGTATGGTAGTAGTATTTCATTCCAGATTTAGCTATGATTTTGTATCCTATTTAAGTAGTCCTCTGTCAAGCATTGTAAGCAGAGCATATGAATAAAATCATGTTCAAACACTTTGTGTATTTCTTCATGTATTTCTTCAATTGTCATTAATGATTAGAATATTAATTACTTACAATAATTGTTACAATAATAGTTTTAGTAATTGTGACAATTTAACAATAATGATAATAAAATAAGAATAATAATCAAGATAATTCATTAATCGATGTTGTTTTTGTGAAAAAATGACTTCTGTAACTTTTTTATGTATGATATTTCAGATCTAATATTACATAAATAAAAAATATATGAAGCTGCACATAGACAAAACATGTGAATTTTTTTTGTCAAATTATCTACAAATACAAAATATATGAGTCACTTGCTTGCGCTTCGCTGCAGCCAAAACCCAATTTTATAACATGTCAAAAAATGTTAATGGTTCTTATTTTTTTTAATAATGCTATACATTTGAGCGAAACAATCAATCTACAAGACTTTTAATTATTTAGTTTTTTAGTATATTCATTTTATTATAAATAATGCATTTAAAATAATGAGAAAAATTATTTTAAAGGTTTTTTCTCTTAAAAATAATTATATGTTTTAATATTTGTTTAATATTAACGCCTTAAAAAATATAATAAATAACTAACAATGGAAGACTAACTATACTTGTATAAGAGGGGGTTTTACTTTCATTTCACAACACCAAATGTGAACTTACTTTGTTTTTTAACCAAAGCAACATTTAATACAAAGATAAATTCTAATAAAAATTAAAAGTCAAAACTAAGAGTATAGATACATAAATACAAATAAATTATTTAAAATTATATCAAAATTACTGAAAAAATAAAGGGATCGAAGCTAAATCAAGAAATAAAAGAATTATTTATCTTTTACTTACAACACTTTTAATTTAATCCTCCCGTTTAAATTATTTACATATTTTATTTTCATTTCAGTCCATATACTTTCAATTCTTTATTTTAATTCCTTTTTTTATATATATATTTCTAAATAGTCTATATTTTTGTTCATGTTTATATATATATATATATATATATATATATATATATATATACACACACACACACACACACACACACACGCTCTTAATTTTGGTTTTTAATTGTTCTTTTAGGTGAAAAAAACTCATTTTTAACAAATTTAATCTATAATAATTTTACTAATTAAATATTAAAATAACTAATTATAACATGTATAAAATCAATCAATTTTCTACATAAAAAAATCTAGTTCTTTAATAGCTATAACAGTTCTCTAGCTAAATAAGATTCTTCTATCTTTTGAGCAATTAAACTCAGCAAAACTTTCTGTTATCTTTTGTTCTCAGTAAAACAGTGCATGCATTCAAACGCGAAAGTATCACCACAACAACATCAATGTCAGCAACGATATATGCATTTAACCCTTACCCATATATGCTGTACTGCAATAAATCAATTCATGATCCAATGCGGCACGTCACAGTTTATAAATATTATTGTAATTCAACTGGTTTGCTTGGTCGCGCGCCATCCCCAATGAAAATCACCGCACCCATACCATCACCTGTGGCCAGACTCCAGAATCGCCACGTATACGTCGACATCTAGGGTACAGCCATAAAAATCCATGGAAATCTGTTTTCTTCATGAGTCACCCAACCAGAACCCTCCACGTACACACCCTTATAATCAAAGTTGTCGTTGATCTCGAGGTCAGTCGACAGTTGGGAAGATCATCACCACCCACGTGGCACTGGAGCCCAAAGTCTTGTTTGGCAATAATAAACGTGCTGGGATTTACTTGCGGCCGCCCATGTTAGTAAAAAGTTAGTATCAAGGGAAGAAAAATAGGGAGGAGTTTACAGGATTGCCAGACACGTGTGACGTACATGTGGTGTAGTACGGATTAGATAATAGTGGGTACCACCTTCTGGTGGCCGTGAAAGAAAGAAGATTCCAATTGGAGAAAGAAAACGCAAAAAGCTAGGCAAAAACGGAAGAGATTTTTCCGAGGGTGGACTGTGCAGGTGGGAAGCATTAGTCAGGGAGGAGAATACGAGGTGGAGAGAGAGGAAGGGGCGGCGCTTGGGTTAGGGTTGCTGATCAAGGCCGGCGCACCACGTGAACCGGTTGGTGACTCTTTTGACTTGTGATATCACACGTGTGCGCATCACTTCGTTTCTTCTTTCAACCTCATCAGAAAAACACCTCGTCTTCTTCAGTTAAAGATTTCGCTTTATTTTACTTCACGGCCATATCTTAACCATTCCCCTTTCTTGATTGCTTCGAACTTTAACCAGCACAACTCATGTTGCGGAGTGGAAAGTTCCATGTACTTAGCCTTTGCTTTCGTTTGGGGAGGAATGATAAGTGTGTGTGTGTATAACCGTAAATATATAGCATTTTTTTTTTATGTATTACGAGGAAGTGAGAACTTGAGTTCACATATTAAATTCATGATAAATTATATAAAAAGCAAATTAAATAAATTATAAAACTTAATTTTCGATCACTCCATATTAAATGATAAAATTTTAAAAATAAAATCTAAAAAAAGCAAACATGATTAATCTATCAAACTTGTGATTAGAATCATAATACAAAGATAACTTCATTAAAATAAAATATATAAAAAATCATGTACTCCAATTTCCAATTTGAACAATGTTGAAAGGTGTGATTAATAAAAGAATATAGAAACAATCTAAATTAATCATTCAAACTCATAACTTGGATCATGAGATCAATATAACCTCATAAAAATAAAATAAAAAATAACATAACTCAACTCGTGTTAACCTCATATTCATGACTCTAATGAAGAGATTGATATAACCTCATAAAGAGTAGGTCAAAATAAATTATAAAACTCAATTCTCAATTGATATTGTTGAACCAAATGTTGAGTGATAAAATTTATAAGAATATGAACTGGTTAAAAAATAACATAAAAATAAGTCAAATCAATCCAAGTTAAACCGTTAAGTAGTATTATTAGATCATGAAATTAGGATAATCTAATAATAATTAAAACAATTGAGCCAATCAGGTTAATCCACAAAACCTGCGACCCGATTCATGGAAATAGGACAACTCAATAAATAGCTAATGCAATGTTAAAGTACTCATTATTCGAGTTATAAGATCAAAATAATCTCTATATAAAAAAATTGATTTAACCGTGATAAAAATGCCAAAATTTGCAATCTTAATTTTATGAGGTTAAATATCTTTATCAAAAGTAAATCAAAATAAATTATAATACTCAATTCTCAAATCGACCCAAAGTTAAATGATAAGATTTGTAAAAATATCGATTAAAAAAATAAGTTCAAGTTAACTCGTTAAGCACTATTCTTTGTTCATGAGGTCGAAATAACATAATATAAGCTAAACAAATAAATTTTAAAGGTTAATTCTCAATTAATTCAATATTAAATAATAAAATAAAAGGTAAAAACAAAAAATCTATTAATGTTAATAAAAAGGGTGAACGCATGTGAATTTTATAGGGTGTTTGGGCTGTATTTTAACTAGAGTTCCATTAAATATTAAATGTATTTTTATATTTTTAGATAATTTTGATATCTTAATACTAAAATTAATACATTTTTAAAAATATTTTAAATCAAAAATATTTTAAATCTAAGTGCCCCCGAATCCTAAAATTAATACATTTTTAAATCAAAAATATTTTAAATCTAAGTGCCCCCCGAATCCTCCGATACAATTCAAGTGGGTTCCTATTAATAAATTCACGTGAATGTTTCAAGCATACATGCTTAGCGCGTGCATGCATGCATGCCATGCATGCCTCCATTCAACAACAGAGCCATAGAGGCAAGGCGTTACTGCTGGTGAGCAAGGAGAAGAAGGTATCTGCTGCGAGGTAAAAGATTTTTTTTAAAAAAGTGAAGAAATTAATACCAGATGGAGAGAGCACACAAGGCAAGGGCAATTAGCTAGGGTGTTGACTAACTCCGGAAAGCTGGCCGCATTTACGCTGACAGGTACGGAGTGAGAGGGTACAGGTTCGGTACCCTTATGCCTAATATAGTGACACGTGAAAACTCCAGGCCCCAATTGGTAAATTTGGTAAGGTACTGGCATCTCATAAATAGAAAGCCAAATATATTTATATAAAAAAATTAATTGATTTGGCTTTTCAATATCCAAATGCTATTTTTTTTAAATATTCTATTTTTATATATAATTAGTTTGGCCAATGAATCGACTCATATTGTTTTTTTATTTTTATTTTTTTATTTAATCATTTAATATTAGGTTCATTAAAGTTATCTTTAAACCTCTCAAATTGACTATGTCATATTATATTTTAAAAATAATTTTATATCAACTATATTAAAATATAATAGTTCTTTTAAATGACTTTTTTTTACCGTTGCAATGCCTATAAAACTAAAAATAATCATATTTCTATTATTCAAAAAGATATATTACCAATCTGAGTTTTTTAAATAACATCTTTCTTTAATTATGCTCTAAGACATGGAAATCCAGACGGCTTGGCTATAATTACTTGGTTCAACTAACACAATGATTTAGATTGGTTGGGCTGACAAGTGATGATCAATTTAAGGTAATCGCGACGAGAATCTCATGCCTTCCCTTTATTGTGCATTGATGAATTAACATATTTTGTTTTGTTTTTGTTTTTTACCTAGATTCTCATTTAATGGAGTCAGAGGTTAAGTGATAATCCAATATTTTCGGGTTCAACCAAGTGTTAAACCCACACGTATATAAAGATTTCCTCCCTTTGATAAAGTCAACTATATTTCTTCTTTGATAAAACATAAAAATCTTCTCTCTAATCAGTCAAATATATTTTTTTCTCTTATGAGTGAGAGATATTTTTTCTCTTTGACACATAAGAGGTTTGAATGCAATTAGAAGAAAGGAAACTTTTTAGTCATCCTCTCTTGGTGAAAGGATAAGAAGGATAGACTATAAAGACTCATTCAATCCGTAGAAGAAGAGGCTCTCAATCTCCATTGTCCATGAGATATTTATTTTAGAGTTTCTCTAAAATGTTATTGTATTTTATCTCAAAAAAATACTTGCTTAAACATTTAAGAATGCTTAAATCCACACAAAAAGGATCTTTTATAGGTATTAATCATCAATCAACAATCACCTTGACAAAAGATAATGAATCGAATCACTAAAATTCAAAGATTAATCGATTATCCAATATATAAACCTTGTTTTGAAGTTACTTGAATTATAATTTTCTTCCCTTGTTTACTTCATTTGTAATCCATGAGTAGTATCACTAGGTTAAAATAATTTGGAATGGCGTTAAAAAGCTACACATTTTGATGGGACATTGAAATTAAGTTCATACAAAAAAAAAAAGAACAAATACATAATTGTTCATGTGATTAAAATTATTTTTAAAATTTATTTTTGATGTTAACATATAAAAATAATTTAAAAATACTAAAAATATTTTATTTAAAATAAAAAAAAAAATTTACAAAAGACTTTTGAAATGCATTTCCAACATGTAAAGGTTAGGCTCAAGGTTGTCAATACCGTTTCGGTCGCCATTCTGATTTTTTTATTGAAACGGAATGTTTCGGTTTCGGAGCGTTTCAGCGTGCCGTTTCGGGGCTGTACTATTCATATATATATATATATATATATATATATATATATGAAAAAAATTAAAATATTAATTTAACAAGTATAATTTAAATTCAAGATAAATTAACTTTAAATTATACAATACAAACACAAAGTCAAACAAACATAATCTCAAAATTAGAAACATCTCAAAAATTTCAAAATATTATAATAGTAAAATGTTCTAAAATAAAAGAAATATTATGATTTTGAGCCGGAATGGTACCGAGACGTTTCGGCCGGAATTTTCAGAACGGGCCGGAATTAAAACTGAAACGAAAACGATGTCGTTTCGTCTCGATTTTTTTAATGGCATGAAACGTTCCGGCCGGAATGGACCAAAATTAACAAGGCCTAGTTAGGCTATAGCACTAGAGGAGGGGCCTAAGACAAAGGTGTTCCCATAAACGTGGTGACGCCTGTCACCTACAAACCCCTTGTCCCTTCTATATAAGCCCCACAACTTCACCCATGAATCCTCCGTCTCCCTCTCTTTAAGTCACCCCTACCAGCATCTGTTCAATTTAAACTCTGCTAAACCTCTCTCTCTCTCTCTCTGTTTTCAATTTCTGTAGTTAACTGTTCTTTTTTCCAACCATGCAACTTAGTTTATCATCACCTTTTGCTCTTGCAACTTTACGGTATTCTCAGGCTGCTATTCTCATGGTACTAGTTCTATTCTGTAGTTTTTTGCTGTTGCTTCTTTTTCTTCAATGGCATCGCCCCAGAGACAAACGCCTACCACCTGGCTCAATGGGCTGGCCTTATGTTGGAGAGACACTCAAGCTCTATACTGAGAATCCAAACTCCTTCTTCTCCAATAGGCAAAAACGGTATACAAAAGCTAAACTATATATACATACCATATATAGCTAGCATCAAAAAGACACAGCATCGCACATCCCCGACGTCGTTTGTACACCCACCCACCCTTTCTCTTCTACGTGCGTGTATAATTATGTTTTGCTGCCCGATTCTCTTTTGATCTCGATAAATAAGCTCATTTTGTAGGTTTGGAGACATTTTTAAGACCCACATATTGGGATGCCCTTGTGTGATGATTTCAAGTCCAGAAGCAGCAAGAACTGTTCTAGTGACACGGGCTCATTTATTCAAGCCTACATATCCGACCAGTAAAGAAAAGATGATAGGACCAGAGTTTCTGAACTTTCATCAAGGGTCCTATCATTCAAGACTCAAGAAGCTGGTGCAGGCCTCTCTTTTACCCTCTGCTATAAGAGGGTCAGTCTCACAGATTGAGCAAATCGTCCTTGAACTTCTTCCCACTTGGAAAAGTAACACCATTAATACTTTGCAGGAAATGAAGAGGGTATGTATGTATGTATGTATGTATGTATGTATGTATGTATGTATACATGTCGGTTTCTTAAAAGCTAAATTTATCTCTCACTACTTTAATTTTTGTCTCATTAAGTTTCTGAAGAAAAACGTACTTTTCTTTTCTTTTCTCCCCCACTTTCAGTATGCTTTTGATGTGGCAATGATTTCTGCCTTCGGTTCGAAACAAGACCTGGAAATGGAAGGGATCAAGCATCTGTATCGGTGCCTGGAGAAGGGATATAATTCAATGCCTCTCGATTTTCCAGGAACACCCTTTCACAAAGCAATGAAAGTAAGAAATAGCGAATGGTGATTTTTCTATGTATTGATCTATTGATTTTGAAAAATAAATAATCTGTGGGTGCTGGGTTTTGATGTTTGTTTGAAAAGGCAAGGAAGCTACTTGACGAGAAATTGAGGAAACTGATACAGAAGAGAAGGCAAAGCGGGAGACATGAAGGAGGATTGCTTGGAATATTACTAGGAGCTAAAGATCATGGGAAGCTGAATCAGCTCAGTGATTCTCAGATTGCTGATAATATAATTGGAGTGATGTTTGCTGCTCAAGACACGACTGCTAGTGTCCTCACATGGATTTTGAAGTACTTGCATGATAATCAAGATTTACTAGAAGCTGTCACAGTTAATATCTCCCCCGTTAATTATTTATTAACTGATCCATTCATACCTTTTAACTTTCTCCTTCTTCCATTCTCTTATCATTCTACATTTTGCTATTTATGAGTTAATCCGTTCATATAACAGTTTACATAAAAATTAATTTTAATAAGAGTATTTAATTCATTATTATTATTATTGAAATTTACAATTCTCACGTGCATGTGAAGTCTTCATATAGATATTTAAAACAATCTTCATATCTATTTTTTTATGTTTCTTCTTTTTTGTGAGTTTTTTTCTCTCGAGTTTGACCAATCATCGGTCTACATAAAAATAGTACCACCCTGGATAGAGAAGCCTGAGGCATAGAAAGCAAGCAAGTATTAGATTAATCGATGATGTATTGTGTGGTATGTATTATTCATACAAAAAAATTAATTGTTTGTTGTAGAGAGAGCAAGAAGGAATTAGAAGCAAGATAGTTGAGGCAAATCGTGGGCTTACGTGGGAGGATACAAGGCGCATGCCGTTGACTAGCCGGGTACACATCAATTTTGACAAATTTCATTTAGTTTTTTACTTGCTCAATTGACATATTATCATCCCTTTTGAAATTAATTAATCCTATATATAATTAACTATAATTTCAGGTGATCCAAGAGACGCTAAGAGCAGCAAGTATACTGTCTTTCACGTTCAGAGAAGCAGTTCAAGATGTTGAGTTTGAAGGCTACTTGATCCCCAAAGGTTGGAAGGTTCTTCCTCTCTTTAGAAGCATTCATCATTGTGCAGATTTTTTCCCTCAGCCCGAAAAATTTGATCCTTCAAGATTCGAGGTGAGGGCCAGAATGATTAATTCACTTGCGTACGTACACTTAGCTACATACCAAAAACATACATATGCGCATGTTTGTAGGTTGCCTGTAATGTTACTGAGTCACTGACCCAATTTCATGAAGTGGGTCATGCACTGCTACATTCTATCTTCTTTCTGAGTGGAAATATAAGGTTAATAATGGCTAGATTATCCTGGTTGGAGAGTAATGTCCTTTTCAATTTTGTTTATGTGAATCTTTCCTGCGTTTAGATGATCCATCATCTGGTCATGAAATCTTCTACAGATCACGTGATTTCGTTTTTGTAGGCTATTACCAGACACAAACAGTGACTATATATAGCAGTGTAATGAGTAGTATGGTCTTGTTCCATACATTTATCATCCTTATTCGTGGAAAAAAGATAAATATATTCAGAGATTATTTGGTGATGATAGGCAAGGAAATTAAGAGAAGATATACAATTAATGGGGAGTGTAAAAATGTATTTTCTGTGATGATGCAGGTTCCTCCGAGACCTAACACGTACATGCCCTTTGGCAATGGAGTGCACTCCTGTCCAGGCAATGAGCTAGCCAAGCTTGAGATGCTTATTCTACTGCACCATCTCACAACCACTTACAGGTCTCTCTCTCTCTCTCGTACAGCTAGACTAATCTATCAAGCTCACATCAGGCTAGAGTACTGAAAATAAGCTTAGGTACATTTTATGGAAGTTTGTCATTTTGTTGAAAACTAGCATATACAACACTGCGATTAACAATAATAGCAGATCCTCAAAGAGTTTGGTTCTTCGTATGATATTTTGTTGGAGAGTTGACATTTCTACTTTCCATTAACTTCACCGATAAAGCTGTTTCAGTCCTTGAGCTCTCTAAATATACAACACCCACTTGCATGGGGGCCGGCAAACAGTACTTGCATAGGTGTGTCTGGTGATTTTGTTTTGAAATGGGAGATAAAGGGAGTGCCACGTAGGTTAGGTTTTCTTAAAAAAGAGCTTTGTCGAGCTTTGATGGTGGTGCCGTGGTGGTCCTGTTGGTTTTCCTTAAGCCGAGGAAGTGGTCCTTGTTCACAAGGAAAAGCCAGTGGTCTTAGTTTTCTTTTTGGGTTCAAGTGGATTCGAATAGCGGGTGGATACAGTCTAGCAAACACAGATACAGAATCATTCTCAAGAAACATATATGGCTTTCGTGCATGAAATATTTATTTAACGTCCTAAAGTCTCTGACCTTCGCATGACATACAGTATGATCAGTTAGAATTAGAGGACCAGCAGTTGATAATGGGCGAGTGGTGTATATATAATTGCATTTTTTTTTTATTAACATGAGTCTACTAATCATATATATACATGTTCTGAATTGAACAATCATGTAAATTTCTAGTAATCATTATATTAACAATAATATGACTCGAACATGAAATTACAAAAAAAAACAATTTTTTTTAGTTTCAAGCTTGTACCGCTAAGCATTCACTTACTTAGATATGGATAAATATAATTGCGTTCTTGTTCATTAACGCGGATGTCACATACTCCATAGAAATTTCCTTGCATTTTGATATGTCGAGCATGGTTTATACATGATATATTAGAATGTGGTAAAGGAAATACTGATCACCATACAATATTTTCTGATATTTCCATCACCACATCTGCATAAATATATCCCCAAAAACATTTTAGTCCAAAAAACCTCGGCTTCCTCATATCTAGAGCTCCAATCCAATATCTATACTGATCACCATACAATATTTTCTGATTTTTCCATTACCACATCTGCATATATATATATATATATATATATATATATATATATATATATCCCAAAAACATTTTAGTCCAAAAAACCTTGGCTTCCTCATATCTAGAGCTCCAATCCACATCAACAGCGGCTCTTGGGAAATAGTATTGAAGCACGCAAATCACACTCACACACACTCTTTAGTCGTCTTTACTTAGCAAACGACACAGTTGCCAGCTACGCAGAGCCTTAAAAAATCAAAATGGCTATGAGCCAGTTTAGGTTGCCATCTGTAGAAATTGCTATAGACAAATTCAATGGCGTGTCACCAATGAACGGAGTCAGGATTTGTTGACACCACAAGCTTAATTTTTTCTTAAACTTTAAAGTATGCCACATTATTTCTCTTCTCTTCTCCTCTCTATTTTGGGATCTACAGAGTACATAGGTTCGCATATTTTACTAATTTGTATCACCTTCAAAATTATTTTTGACATGTATAATCATCGTATATTTTATGCAGTGTAGAAAAGCAGATCAGATGATAAAATATATTTAGTCGCTAATACGAGAGGTGTATTTATAATTATTTAGTAGAAAAACTTGGTTTCAAATGACATACAAACTCATTCAAAATATCTCTTACTGATGAAAAAAGAAACCGAGCATTCATATTTTCTAATTAACATATATATCCAAATGGGTCTTAGAATTCAAAATTGTCTGCCATGAATATTGACATTATTATGGTATGGACCTCTAGATGAAGATGACACCTATGTTGACGGTAAAGAGAGCTGATAGATGGTCATAAACTTTGAGATTGGTCAATTCTTTAATAAATATAGAAAAAGTTTTCATTTTGTTAACAGTATTGCAAGATTTTGGTGTCTACTGTCGATTTCCCTTGCCTTTCTTTGTTAAAACATCTGTTTTAATTTGTAAATTCGTGATGCTCTTGGCATGATCAGGTGGCAAACTGTGGGACACGAGGATGGTATACAATATGGCCCTTTCCCCGTGCCCAAACTGGGGTTACCTCTAAGGGTGAACTGCAGGAACTAATCAGCAATATTCTGATTGAATAGAAATTGGATTCGCAACAGTGATTGGAACTGTTTCAATGAGGCCAAAAAAGCAAAATGGCCCCCATTGAGTTTCTTTTTTCTTTTCTTTTTTGTTTGTTTCCCTCTATTTTTATTTTGGTTGTTAAAATTCGTTGCCGGGGATCCTTAATTTTCTAATTTGATGGGCTGTGTATGCTTTGTTAATATAGGTACGTAGGTTGGCAAGTCAATGTCAAACGCTTCCTCACTTCTAATTCTGCCTCTAATTTGACGTCTTGTAACATGTAATTGCATGTATTTGTGCAGAAAAAACGAAAAAAAAGTGTAAAAGAAATGAAAACAGTGATCAAAAGAAAGAAAAAAAGTTTGTTTGAACTATATGAATTTGTGCTTTTGGACACAAGTTCGTGTATTTCGAGGATCAAATGTATGTGGCTTTAAGTGGTGAATCAAGTACCTATCATGTTCATAGATTTTTTCTTCTTCTTTTGCTCCTCTGGTCTACAAAGAACTTGGAGAAAGATAACATTGGCAAAGATAAGCAACTGGGTCTGCGCCACGTGGAATTACTGGGTTTGTGCACGGTAGAGTTCCACGTCGAGCTAACAGCTGGTCTGGCCATAATATCACATTGGAGCAGAGAATGCATGTGATGATAGAAAATTCACAGGGTGAGATTCTTTTCATCGCGTAATGTGTGCTTGAAAATCTCACAGGATGAGATGGTGAATCGTGACTTGAAAAGATGTTTAAACATGGTCCAGTCCTTGCCTGACCTTTCAGTTTTATGCATCGCATCGCATCGCAATATCCACATCAACACTATAGTTACACGAGTGACTCGGAAAAAACTCTAATTTGAATTTTTATTACTCAATATTTTCTCTAAATCAAACTCAATATTACAACTCTTTTAGGTTGCTTATATATTACGAAAAACATTGTAAACAAAGCTGAAAAAAATAATAAAATAGTTCAAACCAAATTAGAAAAAAAAATCTTAAATCAACTAAGAAAATAAAATAAATCTCAAAAAGTAACTTCTAGATCTTATTTGAAGGTCTTCCCAATATAAAATGGCTATGCAATTTTAACATTACAATAATCAATACCTGTAAAATCTCCTAGAATAATCTCAATCCAATCCAACAATTTGATAAAAAGTTTTGTTCGTTAACAAAAAGTTATATGTTAAGAAAAAAATCTCCTTTGACAAATTCACATGAATTTTACCCAGGTTTGCTGTAATATTTTATTATCGGTTTTTTTCTATATATAAAAAATAGTCTTTAAAAAATTAAAAAATAAAAAGTAATAACAAAAACAACTAATATATTGACAATGACATAAAGAATTTTTTTTCTTAAAAAAAGAAAGATGATAAGCTAGCACGAGTAGTTAAAAATCTTAAAAACATGATTTGTGAAAACTTTTATGATAAAATGGCAACAATACTAAACAAATGAAGTTCTAGTGGTTTTAGCCAATAGAACTTAATGTATGCATATTTCAACTACTATTAGCCCTAATCATATCAAAAATATAAATATATCAAATGATGTCTTTAGTAAAATGAGAAGGCATCATCATGCATAACAATATTATAAGTTTAAAGAAGTAATGCATATGATCTTTACATGTTTAACTACCTATTCTTTATTATAAGATCTTTTTTTTCCATTGTCGTGAGACTTGTATGCTATAATTAGGAGACTTATATGCACATTTAAAACCAATAGACCATTTACAAGGTTGCCTTATCACATTATAGTTTAGTATGGACAACTAAAAAACTAAATTTTCAAAGAAAACTCTATGACCACTATGTTACTACAACTAAGTCATGTAATCTATAAGTCAAAATAAATACTCCAATTCCTCGTGTGTGACTATGTGATGACCATAAGTCTATTAGATGCATGCATGATCAAAAGAATCATAACCATGTGTTAAAAGTCTTATGGTAGGCTTTTTGTTTAAAACATAATTTTTGTAAAACTTTATCTCTTAAATGAATTAGCATGTCCTAAATAGAAGATGAGAAATTGGAAGACAATAGCAAAAAAAAATTAGGAATTTTCACATAGTTTTATATGTGTCACTAATAAATTTACTAATTTGTTATATATCAATTTCATAGAACTCAAAACTCATTTCTATATTTCCATATGTAGTAAGGTTGTAAGGTTTAGTGAAAGTAGTGAATACCAAATAAGAAGTAAAAATTATGGGCCCTTTTTATTTATCAAAAGACTAAAAATGACACTTAGTATAGACCAACTAAAAAATCTTTGACACAAATAAACATAAGGGTAAAAATACTTAGATTATAATGCATAGTTAGGATTGAAATTTGTGAACTTTTAAGTAACATGTTCATAAAACATAGAAAAGCCATCCTAGCCAACCACCATTGTTGAAAAATAACTTGTTAGAATTATTCAAAAAATCTCTTGACATTATTCAAATGACTTCTATCCATTAAATAAAAAGTACAACCTTTGAAAAAGTAATTGAAACTAAGAAATTAGGATTATTATCTCATGTCTAACAAACTAATATACTCATAAAGGCATGCATGAAATAAAATTAACTTTTTAAAGGTTGAGTCTACAACGGAATGGTTTTATTAAAGTAGCAGAACTAGTTTGCTTCTTGGAGAATAGTTATATAATAGCAAAAATATTATTCTTAACAATGTCTTTTAATCTGGTATAATTAACACCAATATATAAATCTAATCTCTAAAAATACTTTATAGCAATTACTCCAAGTAGACTTATCATTTTTTAAATTTTGTTGGCTTGAATGTTGTGGTCATTATGACGTTTCTTGAACAAGCTCCCCTCTTTTTTTCAACGAGACTAATTAATTTCTCCCAAATTTTAAATTGATCTCTGGTTATCCCGATAAATCCTTGAAATATTAAATTGGGTTTCTCAAATAAAACCTGCAAATCTCGGGTCAAAATCATTCTCACGGCATGATTTTCTTCTTTTATACTAAACATTTAAATGTAAATATCTTGAGATTCTGATATCCAAATCAGACAATTCAAAACCTCAAATTCATATACACGTGCGGGATTACAACTTTCATGAAGAAAGTGAGAAAAAGTCATTTTGATGGATAAAATCTACCCGTAATCTACTTGGTCAAAATATATTTGCAGAAAAGGATTTTCATGGCAGCAGCAAAATCAACAAAGAAAGAATGACTTTAGCTTTATGTTTGCTGCAATTGCTTTCACATTCCTTTGAAATGAATTATAATATCCTATCGCTGCAAAGAGTTTTGATATTAATGTTTTTTTTCTTTCAAACAAAGCTCTGGACTTACAAACTAGATAACAAACTGATATATGCTCCTAAAGACAAGCATAACTTTCTAAAAACTATGTCTGCAACAGAATGGTTCCACTGAATTTGCTTCCTGGAAAATAGGTCTGCAGTAGCAGCAGTATTATTCTTAACATCCACGTCATACACTTGAAAAAAGAGATCAGAAAGCGATAAACGCAAGTGAGGAAACCTGGAGAGCCCTGCACGGAAAGTTCGACAGGTATAAGAAGCCAAAAGAAGACCAATTACCTTCTTGCATGATAATGGAAAAACATCAAAGAAAGTGACCTAGATTGATTTCCATCAGAAGAAACCTGCGTATCTTCAAGTGATAAATTTCTTGCTATATCTTGAATTTCTCAACTGCATGCTTACTATGTGGTGCAACAGTATCATGTGCATGTGAGCTGGCTTCCACAACGCTCAGATTTTCTTTTTCTGGGATTGAACTTAAAAGTGTAAATCTATATAATCGGCTTCTCTGAGATGTAGGCTTGCAAAAGAATGCAGTCCGTGTCACAATTCTACAGCTTCAGCACGTGGCATAACAGTTCCAGCTCAATTGTAGATCATAAAAAAGATAAGGATCCACCTATTCTGCATAAACTTTGCTTCATATATAGTGTTGTCGACATCAAGATGTGTCTTACAACAAGTCTTCCCTGTTGGATTGAGATACATATGTTTCTATTAAAAAGTCAATGAGGTGACCCTGAAAAATAGAAAGTAGAAAAGACCCCCTGCTGAATCCTATCCAAAAACAATGCTTCGCAGCTGACTATATGGAAGAGGAAACCCCCAACCGGCCACCTATACTGCACTGTAATCAAGTGCACTTCAATTCAAGTCTTAAAGGGATGGGTTTAAAGTTCGTAATAGGATCAAATTTAAACTATCATACATCACAAATGGTTCATAGAATCTCTATCCTTTCAAAGTTCAATGGACAGTTGAAATATAAGAGATGAAATGCATTTGTCCTAAAAATGTTCCGTCAGATAATAGGGAATGAACTCCTAGCACAGAATGGAAGACAAACGTTTAACCAAGACAAACGTCCATCTGGGTGGGTTTAAATCCCACTTGGCGTCATGCGGACGTGCATAATTATCTCCATACAAACGTTTCCTCACACTTACATTGAAGAAGAAATAATGAGGAAACCACTGAAATGGGCAGTCGATAAGATAGCAGTCCACTTGAGATATCAACAGGGGTTCATTGCAAAACGGTTGCTTTCAGTTTCTCAAGAGAGAGGTTTTTGTAGGGTTTTAAAAACTGGTGGGTCTGAAGCCACTCTATGCTTACAGAGCCTGAATATGAGCATTTGGGAGGAGATAACAAGTGGGTTCCCGTTGTTTTCAGAGATGAAGTTGATAGATACGATGAAAACGGAAGATTTAATAGGTTTTCTATGGGTTTAAGGTTTTGACCATAGAGTAAATTGGTATCTGATAAATGGGATTGAAGGTGTTTGCTGTAATGCCGGAAAGAGAGTTTTATGTTTCGGTTTTTGCTGGAAATAATGAAACTGAATGGAATTGTTTTAGGGTGAAGGAGAACTGATGTCGTTTCCATAGTTAAGTGCAGTAAGAAAGCAGTTAATGCGACCAATTAAGGAAGTTTAAAGTTAAAATAAACGGGATGCTTCATGTTCCACTTCCAGGAACAAGATGGTTTGGTCTGGTTTTGGGTGTTTTACACGCATTTTTAAAATATATTTTAAAAAATATATATTTTTATATTTTAAATAAAAAAAATAATATTTTTAAATTATATATATATATATATATATATATATATATATATATATATATATATATATATATTAATCAAAGTTATTGATCCCGTCCCGTTCCGGCCGGAACGGGCGGGACGCCCCGTCCCGTTGCAAAATCCGGGACAAAACGGCGACGTTTTTGTCCCGGGTAGAATCCCGGCCTGTCCCGGAAAAATCGGGCGAATTCCGGCCGGAACGCCCCGGTTCCGTACCGGGCGTTCCGTTCCGGTACGGACTAAAACGACGTCGTTTTGATAAGCAACAAACGACGTCGTTTAGCCAATACACGGGCAAACAAATCACCCTTTCTTCTTCCCGCTCCCAGTCCCAGACTCACGATTTTTTCCCCCAATCTATTCCCGATTTCTCCCAATCTCAAATTAATCCAGAAATCCCTTGTTTTCGATTCATAAACCAGAAATCCCTCACTTGAAAAGCTCAATTTGTAATCCTCAACCCCAAAATCAGCTCAATTTCTGAAACCCTAAATCAAAAATCAAAATCTCGGCGGCACAATTTCTTCCACACGGCGGCGCAATTTCTTCTACACGGCGGCACAAAATCTTCAGTAGTTCTTCTTCCCCAAATCTCCAGTTAAAGGTACACATTTGAGGAACCAAATCCTTTAATTTATTGAAAAATTTTCGACAGTTTAGAACTTTAGATGAGCTGAATGGAGAAATAAATTTTCGACAGTTTAGAACTTTAGATGAGCTAATTGTTATTGAGTAATGAATGTCAGTTTGAATTGAATAAATGATCATGGGTGTTATGAGAGGACTATTGCTTGCTGAATTATGGTGTTCGTATCTGTTTGATGGGTTTAAGATTTGCTGTGTGATTGTTAATGAGATCTAGCGTTATAGCTTTGCTCTGGGTAAATGTCAAAGCCCGAGCAATGTCAATGGCCATAGAAGCATTTACTATTTCTTATATTCTTTCATGTGACCTGTAATGGCATGATACATCTTTTACATTACTTGTTCAAAGAACATGTTCTAATTTTCTTGATCCAAGCTTGGTTCCTTTTTCTCCCATACTGTTGATAATTGATTCTGTCTTGCACTTGTTATCGCTCATTTTGATGACTTGGTTGAGCATTGGGATTAGATCTTCAATTTAATCTCACTTTCAAATTTTGTTGTGAACATCTCCCTTGCATCAAAATGTTTCTGTAATAACTTTGATGAGATGTAGTCACCACAGAACAACATAAATTTGCTTATGTGCAGTGATGCTTAATCGGTTTATTTTAATGTCCATGGTTATCAACTTTGCTTGATTGATGAAGCTAAATAGTTTGTCGTGGAAGACAAGTTAACAAATTGATGTGATGATAAGAGTGAAATGAGATAACAAATCCCAAATGGATGAACAAATTCATGAAATAATGGAAGTGTTGGAATATAGGATTACAAATATTAAATGTTCAGGATGATTAGATAAAGTTCATGAACAAATTCATGAAAAATTATAATGAATGCTTGATGTTGTTGATGCTTGATAATGGAAATGCTTTTCGTTTTCGTGCATGGTGTTATCTTTTTACATGCCTAACTTGTGTTATCTTTTTACAACAGATTAAATTACATGGCTGAAAACTCATCTAGTGGTGGGACTTCCATGTATTCAGCTCCAACAAGATCAGATGATCCAGCATGGGCTCATGGACAGGTGGTTCCTGGTGTAAAGGCCGCAAGTATATGCATTTATTGTAATAAACGGATCAATGGTGGTGGTGTTACTCGGTTGAAGTACCACCTTGCTGGTATTAAAGGTGAAGTTGAAGCTTGTAAAAAGGTCCCTCCGGAGGTTAAGTGGCAAATGAAACAAATGGTAGATGAGATGACAACGGAGAAAGAGAGAAGAAAAAGAATTAGAACCGATATTGGAAATTCTCAATCAGCTTCCAATGATGAAGAAATAGCAGAGGGTGATATACGTTCACAAACAAGTAGAAGAACGACAGTGCAAGGAACAAGTACATCTGGAAGAAGGATTCCTTTATTTGCTCCACGAACTACCCCGGGTTCCCAGCCTAGTATTAGAAGTGCAATGGCTACTAAAGAGATGGAACACAATGCAAGAATAGCCGTAGCAACATGGTGGTATGATGCTAATATACCGTTTAACAGTGCTAATTCGTATTATTATCAGCCAATGCTAGATGCCGTAGCATCCATAGGACCTGGGTTTAAAGGCCCATCATTTCATGATTTAAGAGGACCACTTTTGAAGGATGTAGTTCATAATGTCCATGAATACATTTTAAGTATCAAGGCTGATTGGAGAGTTTATGGATGTTCAATTATGGCTGACGGGTGGACAAATAGGAAGAATGCACCAATTGTGAATTTCCTTGCCTATTCTCCGAGAGGCACCGTATTCTTGAAGTCTGTTGACACTTCAGGACTTCGAAAAGATAAAGAGACATTGCTGGAGATGTTTGATGAAGTTGTCAAAGAAGTTGGACAAGAGAATATTGTCCAATTTGTTAGTGATAATGAGGCTTCATTTAAGGCTGCCGGGAAAGCTTTGCAGCAAAGGTATGGCACCTTTTTTTGGTCTCCTTGTGCTGCCCATTGCATTGATTTAATGCTAGAAAATATATGTGATCCGAGATATTTTCCAATGATTGATGAAACCATTAAAAAGGCAAGAAATATAACCAAGTTTATATATAATCATGCATGGGTTCTAGCTTTGATGAGGAAAGAATTCACAAATGGACATGATTTATGTCGTCCTGGCATAACAAGGTTTGCAACCCATTTCTTAAGCCTCCAATGTTTACTGAAGTTTAAGAAGGAGCTTCGACAGATGTTTACTTGCACAAAATGGGTTGAATCAAGTCATGGCAAAAGTCGGGTTGGAAACGAAATTGCTGCTATAATTTTACAAGATAACGACTTTTGGCCGAGATGTGCACATATTGTCAACGTCAGCGAGCCTTTAGTACGAGTTCTAAGGTTAGCAGACAGTGAAGAAAAACCATCAATGGGCTATTTATATGAGGCAATGGATAAAGCAAAAGAAGCCATCAAAATAAGGTTGAAAAATAGAATGTCTCAATATGGACCATATATTCGGGTAATTGATGCTAGATGGGATAAGCAACTTCATAGTCCATTACATGCAGCAGGATGTTTTCTTAATCCTGGAATATATTTTAGGCCTTCTTTTTCAAAACAAAGGGAGGTAACTCGAGGTTTGCTTACCACAATTATGAGATTGGTTCCTGATTGTGATACTCAAGATAACATCATTGCCCAAATTGAGGAGTATAAGAGAGCAACTGGTCTTTTTGGTGTAACCATGGCTATTCGTAATAGAGAAAAGTTAAATCCAGGTAATAACTTTTATTTTTTACAATACAATGTCTTTTTTTTTATCTATAATATTTGATTTATTCAAAATTTGTTATCTAGTTTCATGGTGGGAGCAATTCGGCATTGATACTCCAGAACTTCAAAAGTTTGCAGTTCGAGTTCTTAGTCAATGCTGTAGTGCAACTGGGTGCGAAAGAAATTGGAGTGTATTTGAATTCATTCATTCAAAAAAGCGAAATAGGCTTGAGCACAAGAGATTAAACGATTTAGTATTTGTTCGCTATAATCTAAAGATTAAACAGAGGTAAGTAAAATATCAATATTATTATATTAGTAATTATTTTCTATTACATTGCTATTAATTTTTTAATTTCTTTCGTGTTTATTCTTTGTAGGAATATGAGCAGAACAAGAGATGCTTTAGATCCCATTAGCCTTGACAACATTGATCTATTGAATGAATGGATTTGTGAAGAACCCGGTCTTCTTGATGGAGATGACATAAGTTGGGAGAGTATCGAAGCACCTTTCGCTACTTTAAATTTAGATGATGAAGAGACATGTGTAAATGAGGAGAATGAGCTTGGTGGAGATGACCAGCTATTGGAATGTCTTGTTGACGACTTTCCTTATTTTCCACAGCCAGATCAAGATCCTTACTTTTATATTAATGATGTAGTAGAGGATGTTTGATGTATTTTTCTTTTATTTTAGAACATTTTACTTTCATAATATTTTGGAATTTCAAAGATGTTTCTAATTTTGAGATTATGTTTGTATTGTATAATTTAAATTTCATTTATCTTGAATTTAAATTATACTTGTTAAATAATATTTTATTTTTTTCATATATATAATTAAATAAAAATGAACAGTACAAAACCGGAACGGTACCCGGAACGGTACCGAAACCGGGACGTCCCGTTCCAAACACAAATCCGGAACCGGGACCGGGACGGGATCAATAACTATGATATTAATATCAAAAATAAATTTCAAAAAATAAAATAATTTTATTTTAATATATTTTTAGATAAAAAATATTTTTAAAAATAAACTTAATGATCATTTCAATCACCAAGGTTTAAGATCTATAGCATGTTCTTATCTGATGACCTAGGCTTGCTAAGTCGAGCTCCAGCCTCGAGCCCATTCTTCTGATGGACTAGTAAAGTCAAATGGACAAGCTGGGCCTGCTGTGGGCAGTGCCACTGAAAAATTCTTAGGCATGGTCTTCTTGTTTTTAGTTTCTTTCTTCTCTTTTTATTTTTTTTGTTAAATCATGATCAATGCTGAGAAAATAATTACAAAACTAAAAATACAACAAGAAAATAATTAAAAATTATATGATGTTGCATACCCATCTTCCATCCAAAAAGTGTATTCCTTTCTCTTTCTTTCTTCTATTTTTTCTTTTCAAATTTTTATTTATTATTTTCCACATTTTTTCAACAAAGTATCTTCTTCTTTTTTTATTATGTGTCATAAGATAAGGTTGAAATTTAAAAGAGCAACAATTGATACATCTCCAACAAAAGCAATGCAAATATGCTTCCATCATAAGTCGAGAGACCACAACAATAAAAAAAAGCCTTATAAACAACAATAGATTTGTAAGAGCAAGTCCAATGAGTGTGCTGTAAAAAGAGGCAAAAATAAATAAATAAAATGTATTTTTAGTATTTTGTAGCAACTTTTTTTCTCTCCAACGGGGAAATTATTTTGATAGCCAAAATAGTTTTTCCTATCTAAGCTGCTATTTGCAGCAACTTGGAACAAAATGACCATAACTTTTTCACTCCAAATATTGTTTAAGTGCCCTAAAAAGCTTCAATATTCTTTTTAGTCTTAGGACTTGATATAACTTGTATGACCTTCACTTCATTAAGGTTTACTTCTATACTATTATTGCTTAAGACAAACACTATTATTTTTATCAATTTCACTCTAAATATGCATTTTACATGGTTCAAATTCAATTGATATTTCCTTAATCTTTCGGACAATTCTTCTGAAGTTGAGACATAAATTTTGTTTCTTTATACTCATGGATCATCTTATTTACGTACACCTTATTTTTTTTATGCATCATGTCATGAAAAAAGTGTCACCATTGCTCTTTGATAAGTTGTTGTAACATTCTTTAACCCATATGACATTACTTTATAGTAGAAAGCCCTCCATGAGGTGATAAATGTAGTTTTCTTCTTCTTTAACCTTGATCAATATATTAAGACTCGCCCTCCCTAACTTTTGTTTGACTAATTTCTAACATTTTATCAAGAATAATTTATGTATCAAAATCTCAATATCAAAACCAGGCATGTCAACATATGACTAGGCAAAAACATAATATATATTGTTATAAAAGAGCAACCAAATTATTTCTCATACTAGCAGTGATTAAAATATTGATTTTTTATTTTAAATTTTCATTTTTCAATTCTCCAAGGTCAGGTTTAAAGAGTTGCCAATTAGTATTATGGTCACTGAGAATCTTAATTGGTCAATACAAATTCTATGGTATATGACTTGATTGCGCAAAAGATATTACTATTTAGTGTTATACCTCAGATAGACTATATTGTTGGCTTTATCTCAAATGGTTAAGGTTTTGTTTATATTATCGTTGGTCTGACTATAATATTCTTAACTTTGTCGTTAATAAATATTCAACTATAAACAGTTTTAATTATAACATTGATAAGTACTATATAAAAAAAATGACATTTATGACTTTGATGTTTGTGAATATTGAGGTGTTTCAAATAACATTTAATTCTAGTGTCATAACTTTACACACATATGGTGGACACTAAATGCCTGTTTAAAAGTGTGGTTGAAGTTGTTTTTGAAAGTGTATTTTGTTCATAAATGAATCAAAATAATATTTTTTTTATTATTTTTTAAAAATAATTTTTGACATCAGCACATGAAAATGATCTAAAAACAATAATTTTTTTTAATTTAAAATAAACTAAAAATAAAAAAATTTCATTTTTTTTCAAAAGCGCTTTTAGAATGAAATGCCAAACACGTGGTGAGAGTATTCTCAATTTTAAAAAATAAATCAAAATAAATTATGAAACTTAATCAATTAGCTCAACATTAAAAGATAAAATTAAAAAAAAAATAATTACAAAAAGATAGAAAAGACTAGAGTTATCTCAATTTAACTCGCTAAACCTTTGACCTAAGAAATGAGATTATGAAAACTTCAAAGAAGACAAATCAAATAAATCATGAATTTTAATTCATAATAAACTTATAAACTGAATGATAAAATAAAAAATAAAAAAATTCATTTATAAAAAATAAAATAAAAAACTCGAGTCAATCTAATTACCATATAAAACTTGTGACTAGTATCATGAAATTGAAATAAATACATAAAAAATAAACTAAACGAAATTATAAACCTCAGTCCTAAATAAAATTAATATTAAAGATGAGATTGAGAAAAACTAATAAATAATAATATGTGCTCCTCAAATATTTCTTGTTATTAATTAATTAATAATAACTACTATTATTTTGTAATTAGAAAAAAATAGTTATAGACTGTAGGCTGGTGCGAAAGCAATAAATCCATGGGTCTGTCTTGTTTAGCAAGTCGTGCAATTGAAAATCTTACGCCTTGGCTGACCCCAACAATCCCTGCCTGCCCGTTGCCCACTACCCCTATATATATCCATTGCCCTTATATCCCATATCCGTCCCGTCTATTTCCCCTACAGAACCAGGAACACACCATGCGAACCATTCCTCCAGCTCTTTCCTTGTTCTGACCCATCTACACGATTAAAAAAGCACTCTTCCTTCTTCTATTTTCTTCAGCTTTTGCACGAATATTTTTTTTTCCTTTTTATATTCTATTTCTTCAGTTGTTTCATTTTACGTGATCCAGAAAAGAATGATATTTTCGAAGCTGGGCCGTCCTCTTTCTCGATCCTCCCGCTCTATTGTAAGTTTTTTTTTTTGTTTGAATTGGATTGTACCGATATGATCGATTGATTTTGTTTTTGAATAAATAGAATATACTGCGTGCTGGTAACGGCGGTGTTGTGAGATCATCGGCGGCTGTTAACAACATTGAAGGAGGGTTCATCGATGGAAGAGGAGGATTAGGGTTACTTCGAGGTTTTTTAACTTCAATTGGAAGTAGAGGAACTCAAAAACCTTTTTTATCGGATTTAAATTCCATTCTTGCTAACCCTAGAATTCGACGCTTTCTCTCCACTGAAGCTCCCAAGAAGAAGAGTAAGCTTCCGCTTTCCTCTTAATAAGACCTGTTTGGAAGTCAATGAGACACATTTATCATTTACTGGAGAATTTTTGATTGATTTGCAGATTATGAGAACTTCTATCCCAAGGGAAAGAAGGAAGTTCCGAAAGGGGAAAAGCAGAAATCTGAATCCAAGGGTAAATTTTTTGGATTGCTTATTTTGGAGGACAAGCCCCAAACCAATTTTTCTTTTTGTTGATTCTTGCTTTCTACAATTTCAGAGAATTCTTCGAACGCAGACCATGACGAGTCAGACTTTAAAAAGGGAACATTCATGAAGGCATTCTACTTACTTGCACCATTATTTGTGGCTCAACTGCTTTTTTATCCCTTCTCATTCGGTGATGGTGACAAGCAACAGGTAACAGTTGTAATAATTCCCTTTACACCATTTTGTGCTGTTTCTGCTTCCATTCTTATTAAACCTTTTGGCTTGGCATGCTTATATAGCTTTTTCTTTTTCATGGTATTAAAGCTTGTTAATTTTTCTGTGTACCAAACTATATTCGGGTCGGTTTCAACTGTCCTTCAAAATTATTTTCTAAATCAGTATGATCATCTAAACTAACCAGTGTATCGATGTATTGTTGCCAAAGCTATGGGAATAACTGACAAAAATGACATATTAAAGGGAATGTAGTCCAATTGAAGTTTTTGTTTTCTTTTGCTTGATATATTTTGGGAAGGATCAATTATTTGTGTCCTGATAACTCTGGGGAAGAATATAATATTCCTCTGCAGGGGAAACTGCGGATCTGACGGTAAAAATTTCATTGAAGTGGAGCCTTAAGCTACTAATATAACAACTATTGCTGAAGGGAACTCAAAACAGTCTCCATGGATAATTGCCTAACAACTTCTTTTGCTATTTAACGTGCATGGTTTTATCTGCTAATGAACTTGGTGTCTTTTAACCAATGATTTTTGAGATAGAGTGGTTTATGCCTACAAACCTAGTTACATCATCTTAACTTCACAGTACCAATTGGCAGTTAATATCCAATTAATGTTGTTTCCCAAGGATCAGCTACTTGATTTAATTATACGTGTAACTACAATTTTTTCTCTATCATTATCATGTGGAGTCGAATAATAGGTGCTGAGTTCCTTATTTAACCTGCTTGCTTGGCATTTCTTTGAGCAATTCTTATGGAACCTGTCAACTTGTGTTTATGTTTTTGCATGGCATAACATTATGCAATTCACAACTTTTTTTTCCCATGCTCATTTGGTTGTAATATGAACTCATCAAGTTCATTTGTTTCTGAAATTTTCTCCCCATGTACTTCTTTGTATTTTATTCTCGACAGATTAGTTTCCAAGAGTTCAAAAACAGACTTTTGGAGGCGGGGCTAGTGGATCACATAGTTGTTTCTAATAAATCAGTTGCAAAAGTATATGTGAAGAGCTCACCACTGAATCAAACGAGTGATGATATTGTTCAAGGTCCTGTTAATGGTGTCCCTGCTAGAGGTCATGGGGGCCAATATAAGTACTACTTCACTATAGGAAGTGTTGACACTTTCGAGGAAAAGTTGGAGGAAGCCCAAGAAGCAATGGGTATAGACCCTCATAACTATGTTCCAGTTACATATGCCTCTGAAATGGTTTGGTACCAAGAACTGATGAGGTTTGCACCTACACTATTGCTTTTGGGAACCCTCATGTACATGGGACGGAGAATGCAAGGTGGATTAGGTGTTGGCGGCGGTGGTGGTGGAAAGGGTGGTCGTGGAATATTCAACATAGGGAAGGCCCATGTAACCAAGGCGGATAAAAACTCTAAGAACAAGGTTAACTTTTTATTTGTTTTGTTAAATCAATTTACCAATTGATTTCAGTACCCATGTACTTAGCACGAAGCTTATTTTGAAAGATATTGATTATAACTGGTGGTTTTTCCCACCCTTTTGGGACTGCAGATCTATTTCAAAGATGTTGCTGGTTGTGATGAGGCAAAGCAAGAAATCATGGAATTTGTGCACTTCCTCAAGAGCCCTAAGAAGTATGAGGAGCTAGGAGCAAAGATTCCAAAAGGTGCTCTTTTGGTTGGTCCTCCAGGAACTGGAAAGACCCTTCTAGCAAAGGCAACTGCTGGGGAATCTGGTGTACCTTTTCTATCTATATCTGGTTCAGATTTCATGGAGATGTTTGTTGGTGTTGGACCATCCAGGGTGAGAAACTTGTTTCAAGAAGCAAGGCAGTGTGCTCCCAGTATCATTTTCATTGATGAGATTGACGCGATTGGGAGAGCCAGGGGGCGTGGTGGGTTCTCCGGTTCTAATGACGAGCGGGAAAGTACCCTTAATCAGTTGCTTGTAGAAATGGATGGCTTTGGAACTACTGCTGGAGTTGTTGTACTTGCTGGTACAAATCGGCCTGATATTTTAGACAAAGCTCTGTTGAGGCCTGGCCGATTTGACCGCCAGATTTCCATTGACAAACCTGATATTAAAGGCCGCGACCAGATTTTTCAAATATATTTGAAAAAGATTAAACTTGATCATGAGCCATCATATTACTCTCAAAGGCTTGCAGCTCTTACTCCTGGATTTGCTGGAGCAGACATTGCAAATGTTTGCAATGAAGCTGCTCTAATTGCTGCAAGGAGTGAAGGATTACTGGTTACAATGGAACATTTTGAGGCAGCTGTAGATCGAGTCATTGGTGGTTTGGAGAAGAAGAACAAGGTAAATCTTCTTTATTTGTTGCGTTTGAGCTGTCTGAGGTAATTTAGCTAAGAGGATTCTCCTGCATCTGGAGTCCAAGTCGTGGGCGAGGATCCTTAATTGGCAGAATAATGGTGATTCTTTTTGTATTCCTCTTGTTTTGAGAGCTATAATGATCAATTTTCATGTTCCTGCTTTGTCAAATCAGGTAATAAGCAAGCTTGAACGCAGAACGGTTGCTTATCATGAATCAGGTCATGCTGTTGCTGGCTGGTTTTTGGAACATGCAGAACCACTTTTGAAAGTGACAATTGTCCCACGAGGAACAGCTGCTCTGGGGTTTGCCCAGTATGTTCCAAATGAAAACCTGCTCTTCACCAAGGAGCAACTCTTTGATATGACCTGCATGACACTTGGTGGCCGAGCAGCAGAACAGGTATCTACAATGCTGTCCTTTCCACTACAGATAAGGTTGAATTGTGATATGCTCAAAAAGAAATGAAATGCGGGTCCTTTCCATTAACTGCTGCTTGTTTAAAATAACCCACATCCCTTCACATGCACCTTTTAAAAAAAAGTTCAAACAGCTGGAATTGGATAAAAGGGTACAAAAAAATTGGTAAATTGATGAACAACTCAGAATAATGCCCCCAGCTATGAAACTAATGCGTGGGATTTCTCGTGGATGCAGGTTTTGTTGGGGAAAATCTCAACAGGAGCCCAAAATGACTTGGAAAAGGTGACAAAAATGACTTACGCCCAAGTTGCAGTGTATGGTTTTAGTGACAAGGTTGGTCTCCTCTCTTTCCCACAAAAGGAGGACTCGTATGAGATGACCAAGCCCTACAGCAACGAGACAGGAGCTATTATTGACAGTGAAGTGCGTGAGTGGGTGGGCAAGGCCTATGGCCATACATTACAACTCATAGAAAAACACAAAGAACAGGTGGCACAAATTGCAGAGTTGCTGCTCGAGAAGGAAGTTCTTCACCAGGAAGACTTGATTCGAGTTCTGGGCGAGCGGCCATTCAAATCAAGTGAGGTCTCAAATTATGACATATTTGTGCAAGGGTTTGAAGAGGAAGAGAAGAAAGTCGAAACCCCGGCAACTAGTTCTACTGATGGGGATGAAGACCAATCATCACCCATAGAGGTTGTGCCGGCTTGACCGTGGGGACATTATTTTACTGCGTTTGTACAACAAAATTATTAATCCATTTCCCTTTTTTCTTAGGTAAATGAATTTTTTGTACACTGGCCATTTGTGATCATTGTAATCTTTAATTAAAAAATTTCTGAAGAAAAACACCACCACCACCAAGCTACGTGCTGCTCCACCCCTGTTCATCCCGGGAGAGGGGATAAATTGAAACGCTTGCCATTATGAAGGAGGGCATCAAAGCTGGCGTCCTTGGATTGAAATCTTGTACCTGTAGTTGAGAAATAAAAAGAAAATCTCATAAAATGGAGAGACTCTTGTCTTTCTAGAAGAGAAATCTTTTTCTTTTTCATTGAGGCGTGTTTAAAGAATGCAGCAGATGTTATTAATTGACTAAAATTTTAACTGTTGGAAAATGGTTGAGTCTACACAGAATCCAAGGCTTCTGAAGCTTTACCTTTTGTAGTAAACAGCTGGCCAAGGCCTCCAGTACTGGTCAATTAGAGGCATGGAATAGTCCCATTTGAATTGCCGAGAAGTAGAGCTAGTAATTTGAATTGTTGACCCTACTTCATCCATCGTCATATTTTGTCAGTATCGTGCCTCTCTGAGCCAAAATCATGGTCTAGCTAGCAACAACCAGAAAAAAACATAAAAAATTCCAGATTTGATTCTCTCTTTTTTGGGTCATGATTCTTGAATTGACAAGCAGACGGACGTTCAACCGTGTGTTTGAGTTGCTGTTGATTTTTACACCGGTAATATATAATTCCTTGTTGAATCTTATACCGTTTACCACCCTTCATTCATACTGCAAGGGCACATTTTGAGAGCCACGAGTCTCATTTTTTTGAAGCATCGTGTTTTTCCGCGAGGCTAACCACCACAAGAACAAAAAAAAAAAAAGAGTAAAGGTTGCTCTTTTCTTATAGCTACTCCATATCTACATAGCCAAGCTACGCATTGGCCACTCGATGAACATTTCATGCCCAATTGTTTTTCTTTCTTATGGCAACATCATGCCCCTATACCCCGAATGCAAGCTAGCCGAGCCAATACGCTAGCCAAGTCATGAGTTGTTGGCTGCGCTATGTCCACCTGGCTTATAAGTGTTTGTTGGCTAGCCTTGTGCCGGCTTGACTAGCATTTGCAGAGAGAGAAAACAGAGGAAACATAAACAAATCGTTAGAACTAGAATGACTAAAATGGATCAAAGACGTGTGGGGTCTAAATTAACGAGACTTGAAAACGATACCTCACCCTATAATTATCAATACCTTTTTATATAAGAGAATTAACGAGACTTGAAAACGATACCTCACCCTATAATTATCAATACCTTTTTATATAAGAGAATTAATTAATTAATTAATTCGGCTTATTAGGAAAATTGATAAAGAAAAAGGTAGTCTTAATAAATTTATCAGGAAATTAAAGGGATTCGTTCCGTATAGTTATGCTAACGCGTATGAACACATTGAATTCCGCTTCTATTTCCAATTTATCACCTCATAATCATATCACATATTAAATGTTTTTAATAGCAATACATGCTCTACGGTCCGTGATCATCAATATTGCATGCACAATAAATACTTTTTTTTTATATATGATATTAAAAAAAAACTATATTTTGAACTAGATTAACTCGTATATGTTAGAGAATAATATAAATCATATTCTGGGTCTCACATAATAGCTTAAGCTCTTAGGTGAGATGATTCCTTAACATGGTATTAGAGTCTTGTTGACCCAACAATCATGAGTTCGAATCTCACCACCCTCATTTTATTTAATAAAAATCAAGCATAAGGTAGTGTGAGCTTGTGCAAGACTTTTACTTGAAGGGGTGTTTTGGAGAATAATATAAATTATATTTTGAGATCTCATCTAACAGCTTAAATTTTTAAATGAGATGGTTGCTTAACAGCATCAACTTCTTTGAAGTAGTTAAAAGATTTATTACTTCAGTTGTAGGATAAAAATTTTCCAACTTCAATTTGAGCAGACGTCCGACTGATATAGGAGTGGTTAGAATCAGATACATAAATCGTTCACCTAATTAAAGTTTGGAAACTCATACGCATCATGAAGATCGGTAATTTAGTCAGAGAGTAATTCCAAGTTCAATAAAGGATTAACATGCTTCATAATACCAAGTTCGATGATCACAATTGAACAGATTATATCATAGAGAAAGCATTTCAAGATGTTTTGTTTCGTGATCATAGCCTCTTCTATCGATCATCGCTGGATATATTAATTATATCACCTCAATAATCATCTCGAGATATAAACGAATAATATCCGAGAATCATGCAAGAGATTTTGATGAGAAAGATCTTCCTTATATAATGCGTATTGATTTGGAAGAAGGAATAATGATGTTTGAGACTTTTCTGTGTTGGAAAATTTTCTTCGTTCGTTATGGAGTCAAAAAGAAGCTGCTGTGTTTTTTGAATTTACAAAAGCTGGTCGTGTTTTTGGTTTCTGGACGGTGGACCTGGTAAGAAAGACATGGGAAGTCCCTGTCCTCTTCCCCGCACCATTATAAATATATGCCAAGGCCTTCGGCTTTCATCGCCATTGTCTCTGCTCTCTTTTCTGTCCCACCTCCTTCGTTAATCTCACCATTCAATCTCAGCTCTCCTCCCCACACCAGCTCCCCTTTGCTCTCTTTCAGGTATTTATTCCTGAATTTATCCTGCAACATTAATTGCATTTATATGCAAGGTTGATGTTTAGCATAAGGTGGAATGATGCATTGAATTCGTGCATGCCATGGACATTTTCAAAGCTACAAGGATACAATTTTCAAGTCTGATATACATATTTTTTTGTATATATATATATATATATATTCGTCACCTGATCAGAGTTTTGAATGTGTCTCGTATGCTTGATGCATTAATGAAGTTAATTAGTTCTACAATTCTGCGATATTTGTCAGATTAAGTAATTCTTTCCTGCCATTTTTTTTTCAGAGGTCTTTCTTATCTTATCAAAATGGCATGCGAAGATCAGTGTCGGCAAGGTTTGAAACCAAAATATGACTGTCTTCTCTTTGGTAAGCAACCGGCCTCATTCAAGCCGACAATCTTTGACAGTTCATAATCCAAAACCCATGTGTTAACAAAATCCTCACATGGAATTTGTCTTGTTTGTAGATGTTGATGATACGCTTTATCCTCGAAGCTCTGGTTTGTTGGAGGAGGTTACCGAGAATATTCAAGGTATATATAATGCCTACACCTTGACTCCTCGCCAAATATTTCTGCTTAATTAATTACAGCATATATAATAAAATTATCTCTGCAAATCCCTGTCCAGAATACATGGTTCAGAAGCTTGGTGTAGAAGAAACTGAAGCCTCTCAAATCAATGGTGTTCTGTACAAGAGTTATGGCACTTCCATGGCAGGCCTCAAGGTATGGCCTTGCTGTCCTTGAACAAAAACGAAACCATCTCGACAAACCTTTTACTAAATTCCAGCCGATTTACTCATGTTTTGCGGTTTCTTTCCTCTTTCCAGGCCATTGGTTATGATTTTGACAACGATGACTATCACAGGTACCGGATTAAATATCCCCATGGCTTTAGTTTTCTCTTACATAATCTGGATCATTTCTAAACAAATGATCTTCCTTTCATTTTCATACTGTTTACAGATTTGTTCATGGGAGATTGCCATACGAGAGGCTAAAGCCTGACAATGTTCTCAGAAGTCTTCTGCTTAGCTTGCCAATTCGTAAAGTTGTAAGTTCTTCAGGCTACCTTCTAATCAAACACAAGGAGATAATCAACTACAAATTAAGCTTTCTTAGCTCTGATGATTTGTTTTTGGTTCTATGAAATAGATATTCTCAAATGCCGATAAAGCACATGTGGCTAAAGTTCTCAGCAGGCTCGGGCTGGAGGATTGCTTTGATGGGGTTATATGCTTTGAGACTCTAAATCCCTGTAATTATGAAGGCATCAATTCTTCTGATGAAAATGGAGTTCGTCGTCCCAGTTATACATCCAGAAGACAAATTCTTGACATCATTGAACATCCTTGTCAGTCTGATTCTGTTCCTGTTCTTCAAGAAACTCCAGTTGTCTGCAAACCATTTGAAGATGCATTTGAGCAGGCCTTCAAGCTGGCCAACATCAATCCTCGAAAGACAGTAAGTACCATTTCAAAAGTACTCGGATGAAATTCAGATTATGTCTGGTATGATTTTTACAGATTGGTTTAAGTTGTTTTTCTTTTTTGACTTGAAGGAAAGTTATAAACATGTTGTGTTAGAAATAATTTCTTTTATTTAAATCAAAAGTTTGTTACAAAATTGAGTCAAAATCTTTATTCAATCAAAATTTGAAATATAACTTTCAACTTATGATCAGCTATCACTTGTATTACATTTTTTTTCCTTCAAAAAACAGTTAATTTGAAGATTTTTTACCAAACATACACTACCAGAATTAATTGTTTTACCAACAGAAATTTCTGTCGGTATTGTAATGTAATTTCTGTTGATAATTAGTTTTTGTCGATGATTTTATTGGCAATGTCCTCACCGACAGAAACACCGACTGTAACTTATAGTTATTTTAACTTTATTTTTCTCACATGTTATTTATAAAATTAATTTTTAAATTATGATTCAAAGTCAGAATTCATGCTGAACATGGCTATTAATAATTCCCTCTTTAAACTAAATATCCAAAATATTTAGGGAATTACCTTAACATGTCGTCGAGTTTCCAATCCATCTCTGTATGTTTATATTTTAATTCATTCTTCAGTCTATATTTTCATGAAAACCAATGAAAATAATCATGTGAGAGATTCAAATCTAACCTAATTTATTAAAAAAAAGAAATAAACTTTGCAATTTTTTTTATAAGAATAAACTAAAACATAAGATAGATTGAAAATAATTAAACTTAAAAGAGACTATATCTGGAATATAATGATATGTTGAGCTGATTCTCCAAATATTCCCTAATGATCAACATCTTCCATGCCATATGCATAAACAACACTACTGATACTGTATCTCTTTCTGGAGGTGTTCTTCGATGACAGCGTTCGTAATATAAAGACCGGGAAGCTAATGGGCCTGCACACTGTTCTGGTAAATCAAATTTCTTGAGTGATTCTTATCATGGTGTTTACCTTTTGCTATCTCAGAATTTTATGTTTCTATATATATATATATATATATATATATATATATTCTGACGAATCAGAAATACTACGTGTATATATAGGTGGGCACAGCCAGTAGAATAAATGGAGCTGATTATGCGCTGGAGAGCATTCATAACATGAAGGAAGCATTGTCGGACCTGTGGGAAGCAGAAGATAAGACAGAAGCTAGAAGCTTTGCAGGAAAGGTTTCCATGGAGACAACTGTGACTGCCTAGTTAGCTGATGAATTTGTATCTCTACTTATATATGATCATGATCCATAAAGCTTTATTTATTTATTTTTCTTGTTTACTGAGTACCTACTCAACTGTGTGGTAAAAATATGAATTCCACCGGTTCGTCATCGATGTTTCTCGTTATTATGCCCAAAGAAAACTGAAAAAAAAACCCTACTCATGTGAGCAGAATCTTGTAACAAAGATAAATAAATCTGGTCCAAGAATTTATTGGAGCTCTAGTATCTCTTGATTTTCCGTCGAACACCATGCTAGTGAAAGGGGTGTTTGACACTATATTTTAAAAATGTTTTTTAAAAAAATATATTTTTTTTAAATTAAGTTTTTTTGGTATTTTCAAATCATTTTTATGTGTTATGTGTTGATGTTAAAAGTAATTTAAAAATATTTTAATTTTTTTTAAATAAAATATATTTTAAAAAGTAACCACAATCACACTTTCAAAACTCCTGTAAAAAACTCCTGTGAAGATAAAAACTTAGGACAGGATGGACACATGGAGCTTCCTGAGCACCATAAAAACCACAATAAACATTATATTTTTTTTAATAATAATGATTCGACATAAAATATAAGAAAACCATGCTAGTATTGTTGGACCATAACATACATATGACACAGCACAAACATACTTGTTCTCGTAACTATGTGATGAAAACAAATTAGATAGCTCAAAAAATCTCTTTAAAATTTGTTTGGCCTCACCCAAGAAAAAAATTTATCTTTTTTATTTTTTTATCTTTTTTAGGCACAACTATATTTTAAATTATATTTTTTCTACACCCATTAGGTGTATAAAAGTCTTTAAAGGAGCCATCATATTTTCATCAAAATATTTCTCATCAACAATAATACTATTAGAGCAAGAGATTTTTGAACCATAAATAAACAATGAATTCTTGGAACAAAGAATCCATAGTTATTATTTTTCACTACATATTTATTTCTATAGTATCTCTTTGTCAAATTATTGTATTATTTCTCAAAAATGAAACCCCAACACAACTACAAATATGCTAGCGACTACATCTATGCCTACACCAATGACTAGTCATCAACTAAGCCAACAATTATGCCTAGGATACGCCCCACGTGGCTACGCTAGCGGTTAGGCATGTGGGGCTATGCTAGTAATTGCACACGACTACAACCACAACGACCTCTTATGACTACACCCATGACTATGCCTATGGTTATGTGTTCAGGCTTTGGCCACAAACTACTTTTATGGTGCCTTGTACATATAAAAGGTGTCATCGAGATTTGGGGGGTTCTAATGAAAAACAAAAACTCATCAAACACTTATAAAATAGGATGGTAGACAAACCTCTTTGTCATAGTAGATATTTTTAGCCATTTAAATTTTTATAACCCATCATCTAAGAGCAAATTTTTAATCATAAGGAGTTGGTTGCCCAAGGGCGAAGTCAGACCTTGTTAACCATACAAATCTTGGCACTCACTGCATCCCTACACTTGAAAGAGGTTTTCACTAGTGCGAATGCACAATTTTCTTTAAAGAGGTTATATCTAGTGTAATAACACAACTCTTCAAGAGATGGATCATAGAGGATCTTTAGAAAATAAATGAATCATCTTAGGATACATTATACTTGATAAGAAATAAGTTTATTTTGAAATTAAAATAGTCTTATTCTGACATACATTTTCTATTTACAAATATTCAAATAGGGTTTCTAGACTTATACAACCTCCTACTAAAAGTTTCTCTATAACGTGATTGCACCACCTCTTTAGAAGAGTTTCTTATTAATGAAAGTGCACAATGTCTTTGAAAGAGGTTCTTTCTAATGCAACTGCACAATTTTTTTGGAAGAGTTTCTCTTTAGTGTAATTGCACAGTTTTTTGGAAGAGATTATCCATTACATGATTGAACAATGTCTTTGATAGGGGTACTTTTAGTGTGTTAGCTCCACCTGTCATGAGAGCTTGAGATATCTAACCTCAACAAAGCAACAATACCCCTATTCTATGACCAAGTATATACCACAAAGGCTAATTGGAACCTAGATAACTAACAATACTCATTGGATAGGCTCATAGACCTTATGTCATCTCCAAGGATGATATTAAATCTCTTATTATCAGGTTTGATCTCTCTCCAATAGAGGGATTTTACACCCCAAATCATCATTAGGGAGCCACACGCCTTCAACTCTTAAAAATGCAATAACTCGTCGAAGAAATATCTTTATTTGATCTTCATTCTGCAATAACATCACCCTCTTTATATTATTAATGCATGCAAAAGCTAAAGATAACAATTCAACAGTGAACACAAAATTATTTTATAGGTGAAAGGGGTTGCAAATAACAACCCCAAATTAGCAAGTTTGTTTTATGAAAATAACATGAAACCTAAAAATAATAAGAAAAATAATAAAAATACTAAAATCAGGGCTCTACTCAAGATTTTTGATATCTAAATATTTGACAATTCACATAGCTATGTAGTGGTTATTATAAGGAAAATTGGTCTCTAGAATCTCTTGTAAAGTCCATAATCAGATAATTAATTATAGCCTTTTGAGTTGTTTTTCTAGTTTAGCACACCATACCCCTTTTTGAATTTAGACTTATCATAATGATTCATATATTCACTTAGAAATTGTTTAAGTATGGTTTTCTAGTCTAGAAATTGTTTAAGTTGTTTCTCCTCTATGAGTTTCTTTATCAATTAGAAAACTTTTCTGAGTATGGTTTTTCTCATGGTTTACCTCTACATACTTGGAGGTTCTTTTTTCAAACATATTGCACACCTCTGCATATAAGTTTTATAGTACATTACATGGGGTCTTCACCAAGCTTCTCATTAAAAAAATTAACAAAATCATCTTACCTGATATTTTTATAAGGTTTTGCATATAAATATCATAAAGATTTGGGAGACTACTGGTAAGCCTAAATTTAAAGGCTAAAAAACCTTTGTTTGAAATACTTTATACTTTTTTTAATTGAAATAAAATTGGAATTTAAAAGACTCAAGTTTCCTTGATTATAATATGATAGAATATAATAATCATGCATTATCTTCATGATTTAGATCATGACCTTAAGTTTTTTTGAACATTATCACTATGCACTCAAAAAAATATTTCCCAGTAAATTCAACGATCATGATTCTCTTTTCATTTATTATTTCGGACCTCGTGCCAAATTAAATGAAAAATCCTAGAGTTTTTTTTTTTTAAAAATAGTAGATTTGATAATTTACTTATTTGTGCACTTAAAGCATTACAATTAAAATAATATCTTTTTGTTACGTGCCACGTGATGGCTGTTCTGCCTTGGATATCAGCCGTCCACGTAGTGAGATCCAGCCGTCCACGTGGTGTTCAATACAGCTGAAGGTCTAGTCATTGCAGAGAAGAGACTTGTCGGCAGAGCTAAAGTAATTGTGTTGGGTGCAGTGTCATGGGTAGTTTAGTTGGGTGGTAACTAGTCCAGTTACAAGTCTAGTAATAAATTAAATGGGATTCGGGTTGAGTTTAACTGGGTTTCGGGTTAATTAATTTGGGTTATTATTTTAGTCATGGTTACGTGTCCTGTGACCAGTTAAGAATAAGTCAATAAGATCATGGCTAGAAATCAGCTAAGTATTAGAGTTGGGATACTGGGGTCCTAGGAACCCGGTAGTTTGTTATTCTTTTTCTTTAGTATTTAATGTCCAAAGTCTTTGATAAATGTAGGGAACAATTTCTAAAATTTCTAAATTAAACTAGTGGAGGTTTTGGATTCCTCGAAAATCCATATTTTATTTTCTCAAATTGCTAGAATCGTAACATTGGTATCAGAGCTGACGTCCATGGATGAAGGAGCAGGAACTAGATATTCTCAACTGGCTGAAGCGGTGGCATCTGTAAAGCAAAGCCAAGATCAGTATCAGCAAAGTCTCCATGCATTACAACAACTAGTGCAAGGATTAGCTCAAAAATTAGATGTTGTGGCCTCACACGTGGAGGCAATGGTGCAGAACAAGGCTGCCAAAAATACTGGTAAACCTGAAGGGTTTACACAACAAATCACCAACCCTTTGTATGAAGAAACAGCTGGAATCCAGACTAGGATGGGTCTACAGACTCGATTCGGGTCATCACCTTATGCGGACTCAATGAAGGCCAACAATTCAACTCATACAGCCACTAAGCTAAACCCAATTGAATCAGTCTCAGGTTATCCCTTTTCCCCAAAATTAATGCAATTCATTCCAGGCACAATAAAGTTACAGGAAGTGGAAAATACCTTGAAAACACGGGATGAAATCCTCAGCGTCCTCCAACCTAACCTGCAGCAAACACAAGGAATGAGAAAAGGTGCAGCCCGAAGACGTACAGATAAAATTAATGAGAAAGAGGACTGGGTTTATCTCCGTTTGCAAACCTACAAGCAGCAAACGGTGGCCCAAAGGCAGAGCATGAAGTTGTCCCAACAAGTCTATGGATCATTTCAGGTGTTGGAGAAAGTGGGGAAGGTGGCATATCGTCTGGATCTGCCCCTGAGTTCAAAAAACCATCCCGTCTTCCACGTGTCCTGCTTGAAGGAGAAATTAGGGCAACGCCACCGACTGGTGGTCACCCTCCCTCCCAAAGACAAAAAAAGGGTCAATCGGCCTGAACCGGAGGAAATTTATATATATAAAAAAAGAAAGCGGTGACAGAGGAAATTTATTTTCTCATATCCACTCAGTCCATGGCAATGGCGACGGCAATGGCAACAGCGTCTCTCCTGTCACTTAATTGCCCTTCTTCTCCATTCAAGGGAAACTTGACGAGATTGAAGCCAAAGACATGCAACTTCACTTGTCTCACACTTTGTTCTAAGAACAAAAGACCGTCGGTGGTAGTCAATCAAGCAGCAGCATCCTCTGTGGTTACTACATCTTCAGGAGCGAGGTTAAGGCTGAACAATCTGGGCCCACAACCAGGGTCTAAAAAAAAAAAATCCAGAACAAAAGAAGAAGAGAAAAAAATGTCAGGGAGAGGTAAAGGAGGAAAGGGACTTGAAAAGAGAGGAGCGGAGAGGCATCGTCAGGTTCTCAGAGATAACATTCAGGGCATCACCAAGCCTGCAATTCGTCGACTGGCTAGGCGTGGCGGAGTGAAGCGTATCAGTGGGCTTATCTATGAAGAAACCAGAGGTGTCCTCAAGATCTTCTTGGAGAATGTGATTCGTGATGTTGTCACCTACACAGAGCATGCCCGCCATAAGACAGTCACTGCAATGGATGTTGTATATGCTTTGAAGAGACAGGGCCGTACTTTGTATGGTTTTGGTGATTGATTTAGGGTTTTATGTTCCGGCCTAATCGGGCTATAGGACTTTTAGAACTGGGGTGACAGAGGTGATGGTAAAATGAAGAGGATTCTTGGGAGGAATACAGAAGGTTGAAGAAGAAGAAGGAGCGTGCTGTAGCTGAGCTCTTGATTAAATGGCTAAGTTTGGGTGCAGAAGAGGCGTCGGGGGAGGAATACAGCTTTTTGGTTTCGAATTTGTTACCAGACCTTGTGGACAAGGTCTTCTGAAGAGGGAGGCAATGTTACGTGCCACGTGATGGCTGTCCTGCCTTGGATATCAGCCGTCCACGTAGTGAGATCCAGCCGTCCACGTGGTGTTCAATACAGCTGAAGGTCTAGTCATTGCAGAGAAGAGACTTGTCGGCAGAGCTAAAGTAATTGTGTTGGGTGCAGTGTCATGGGTAGTTTAGTTGGGTGGTAACTAGTCCAGTTACAAGTCTAGTAATAAATTAAATGGGATTCGGGTTGAGTTTAACTGGGTTTCGGGTTAATTAATTTGGGTTATTATTTTAGTCATGGTTACGTGTCCTGTGACCAGTTAAGAATAAGTCAATAAGATCATGGCTAGAAATCAGCTAAGTATTAGAGTTGGGATACTGGGGTCCTAGGAACCCGGTAGTTTGTTATTCTTTTTCTTTAGTATTTAATGTCCAGAGTCTTTGATAAATGTAGGGAACAATTTCTAAAATTTCTAAATTAAACTAGTGGAGGTTTTGGATTCCTCGAAAATCCATATTTTATTTTCTCAAATTGCTAGAGTCGTAACACTTTTAATATCTTATAGCCCTCTTTGTTCATGTGATCATGCATATCATAATTTTCCAATTAAAATGGTTATAATATCTCTGAATCAATCGTTATGCCAAAATGGATATTGATATTTAGGGTTTCAATTATATAATTATGAAGGTTTTGAAAATCACAAATGATGATATCAATTTAAACGGAAACTATCGATGGTTTCCCCTGCTTTTATTATTGCACATGTTTTTCTTGTCCTTCTATTTGTTGTTGGTAAAGTTGAAAATACGTATGCAAATCACATGCACTTATGTCATTAAACTTGGATGGTAAAAATCAGGTTTCAAATAAAAATTAATTGGATAAAAATTAAACCAAAAATTAAACCTAAAATTAAAAGTTTAGTGAGAGTTTTGGATTGTTGGCTTATCTATATTTAAAAGGTATTCGAGAAAATAGTAACAATTATTTTTAAAATGTTTTTTATTTAAAAAAATATTTAATATATTAATATATCAAGATAATTTAAAAAAAACACTTGTAAAAGAGAAGAAAGAAAATTAATGAAGGAATGTAAGGGCAAGTCCAATGGCAAGAGCTATTTTGGAGAGCCAAATCTTTAAAATGACTCTTTGAATAATATGTATATGATTTTTTTGATGATGTGTACTTCAATGGTAAAAGTCATTTTGGAGAGCCATTTTTTTATATTATTTAAAATATAGTGCAATTTTTTTTATATAATTTAATTATGCAATTAATTATACAATTAATAGGAGTAAGTTATATAATAAATAATTGCTTTTGAAAAACCCTCCAACAATAAAATTATTATTATTTTAATTATATTTATATTAAAAAAATGAATTTAAATATAATTAAAAGACCCACAATATTTGAAATTTGAAATTTAAGCTACTTATTGTATGTTTTTCAAGTAATTTGTATGTTTTTATTTTATTTTATGGTTGTTGTATTTGAAGTTAATTAATGTTACTTAGTCTTTGAGTGTTAGAAAAACTTAAAAAAGTAAAATGAATACATTAACAAATAACCAATAAGTTCAAACATAATTAATTAAAATACATTTCATTACAAATAATTTAATCAAATTAATACCCCTAATTTTTTATGCTAACTATTATTATAATAATTATTAGCATCCCACCCGTCCGTTCCTCTCAAAGTTAAAAAATAAAAACCCACCCCACCTGTTCATTCCTCTCAAAGTTAAAAACCCTACCCCCATCCTCATCTCTTCTCCCTCTGGCCGCCGCCCCCACCCCCACACACCCGTCCACTCCTCTTCAGTCGCCGCCCCCACACCCATCCGTCTACTCCCCTCCCGTGTGCCATCTCCCTCTGCTGCACCGCTACTCTCTTCCTCCTCATCCTCCTCTTCACTACTCAAAATCTTTTCTTCTCTTTTCCTCTTCTTTGAATCTTCTTCTTTTGAATATTGCTCTTTACTGTGTTTTTTAGAACTGTATCAATTGTTTAGCTCATTGTTCGTCACTTTGTTTTGTGTTGTTGTGTTGCTATGTTTTAATTTGGTGAATTCAACGGTAAAATGCCAACCGTTATATTTCATTTTTGGCTCTCTAGGAAAATATATAGGAATGACTCTGCATGCCAAGAAAACGTATGTGGGCTGCCCATTTGGCTCTCCTGTTGGAGACCTTAAAAGATCAAAAATAGCTAAAAATTCAAAATTTTAGCTTTGGCTGCCCATTTACCTCTCCCATTGGACTTGCTCTAAGGAAGGATGTTGCAAAACACGTGCTTTTGTCATCGAAGAAAACAAAATCAAAGCTGGCTAAAGACTAACGATATCAGTAGTTGCTGGTGACAGTCACCAAACACGTCAAAGTCTAATATGACGTTCTTGATTTTATAGTGACATGACTAGATCGTTCACCCTCAAATTATTTTTTTAACTTACATAATAAATATTAAATTATTTTTAATAAAAAAATAAATTATTTAGAGATTCACATTATATATCTCGATGACTTGATATATTTAAAAATAATTAGTAAAAATATGATTTAATTTATAATAATTCAAAAAAATATTTTCTTTAAAAAATTAATATCAATATAACAATATATTAAACTGATTCAGTTAACTCAAACTAACTTGTCAAATGTAGTATTTGAATTATTTGACCATGATAACTTCTTTTAAAACAAATTGTCAAATCTAATTTTTTATCAACTTAATATTAAAAAGTGAAAAAATAAAATAAAAATAGTTTGAGTCAATAAAATTAACCCACAAAACTCGTTACTTAGGTCATGAGCCAATGTAATCTCATGAAAAACAAGTTAAAATAAATTATTAATTCTAATTTTCAATCAACCTAACATTAAATTATGAAGATTATTAATTGTTTCAAATATAGATCAAAAAACATTCTACCACATCTCATTCTTAGTGATTATCTATAATTTTGATTAATTAAACCACAAGCTTGCCGCACAACAACAACAGAGTCATTACACACTTGAGGTCTTGGCCTAGTGAAAAAAAGGGACTTGTTCCCTTCCTCTACACTTGAGTTCAAGCTTCTCTATGTATACATGTCATCCCGTGATACCTTACTTGCTCACTGAGCCTACAGGGTGTTCAGTAGATTCAGAGATTAGTTGTGATGTACATAAACTGACCCGAATACCCCAATTATATATATATATATATATAAAAAGAAATTACCAACAATATACCATGTCAACTGACCACGAACAATCTAAGCCCTCAAGATATTTTATAGAGAAATGTCAAAATTCAAACAAAACAAAATTAGTAGGGAAAAAAACAAAACCAAGTTCGTATCATCATCATCATTCAAAACCAAAACAGCTCATTCATGTCCAAAAAAGTGTAAGACAGTTAGATTTACGTTGGAAAATTAGCAAATAAATGAAAAGGGGAATCTTGGATCAAAACCTTTAATGCTGGGCAACGATGAAAATTGGGTGATCTGCGAAAGAGAGACCAGTCGGTGAAAGAAAAGAAGAAGAAGAGACGTTGCTTTGCTCTCTCTGGCTTTTGTGAGTTTAGAGTTCTTTCGCTCTAAAAAAATCCTAATAAAATCAGACTTTCTTTTTGGGTTAGCCCATTTAAAATGCTTGGGCTGGGCCAAACCACGACCTGGACCAGAAGGGAAGAGCTTGATTTGATGCCCTAAAAATTACCAGATCGTTTTCTACGACTCTAGAAATTTCTTTGCTTTCACACAGGTTCAGCGAGAGGGAGACGGAGAAGGAGAGGAAGCTTGTAAGCTTATTGTTATTTTATGCTGTCTTGAAAGAGAACTCAACAGGGAAAATATGGCGAAGCGGGAGCTCTCCAGCACTTTGAAGAACTTGAAGGTAATACAAACTTTCTGTTGTTTCTTCCATTAGTAATAAAAACTAATTCATATTTATTTTTTGTGATTTTAATTGGGTTTAGCTTAAACTAAGCTTGCTTTGTTTTTATCTGAATCTGGCTTAATTGTTTTGTGAAATATGAATTAGTCAGTACTAAACTTGTTATATTTCGGGTTCTGTTTTGTTGGAATAATAGTTCATGCAAAGAGCTGTTCAGAGAGAGGAGAAAACTAAGAAACAAGAAGAAGAGGTCCAACCTGAAGGGAATTTCTTTTCCCCTGGTATCATTAAGAAGTGGTAATTTTTAGCTGATATACCTATGTGTCATGTCTACATGTGCTATTGCCCCCCCCTTGAATTCTAATTGGATGTTGATTTTGTTTGTGCTTTTACTGGATATTTGCATGCTTAAGCATAAACATATGGTGTTCGACTTTGGTTCCTCTTGTACATATTGGAATGAATAAGTGAATGAACGCAGAGCATTTTATCTAAAAATTCTTAAAAATAAGATTTTCTTAGAAAAGTTTCTGGTTTTTTGGTTTCTGAATAGCGCTTGTCATTGGTAATATAAAGCATTGGCTGAGAACTTGAGACTTGAGCACCTCTATTTGTTAAATATATGCAACCTGATCTTGAACTAGCATTTTGGATGTCCTTGTAATTTAACCAAGGTCGTTTATGTTATTGCTGAATCTCCCATGTGTTGGTGATACTTACTGTCCAAGTTTAAAGGCTGTTATGTTGCAAATTGAGATCCCTAGGCTCTTAGTTGAGCAGCGCAGATGTTAGCGAGTGACTCTTGATAATACTGATTTATGCTTGGAGGATGTCACTTAGATTGATGTTTTAAACATTTGCAGTGTAGTAGTAATGGAAGGGGATCCTCACCCAGGAGCAGTTTTAGGCCGGATGTCATTTCAAAGTTTCAATCCCTCTGTTGATGTGAGTATGAAGGTCAAGTGACCTGCAATTTTTATTCAATGAATAGTCACTTCCCAGGCTTCTCTTCTGGCATGTACTCACTGCTATCCTCATGTCAAAACCATTATCTTGGTAGAAACTAAACGAAGCAGCATCAAATGAAGCATCTGACGCATGTGCCTCTACTTCCAGCCATCAGAGTGGAAGAACAATTTTTAGGTGGGTAATTTGATTTCTCAAAATTTTGTTTGTTCTATCCTGATCATTGTCCTTCAGTGACTGTAAATTCTACAAAGTAGAGAAAAATAGCTGCTTTTGTGAAATCTTATACCTGGATGGAAAAGAAAAGAAAATGTTTTGTTCCCAGGATGAGCAACTATCAGTTGATACAGACTGTACACGTGATGCCACTGGAGTGGTCAATTCATAACTTGGAATATCGATTCTAAAGTTTTTATTTGTGATGCTGCAATGCAATAGATTAAAAATGTAGCGTCATAGCAAGATTGCACCACAAGACTTCTCATAGTTATTTCAGATGGTAGATGTGATCTGAATCGGGATTGTTTAGTTTGTTCTATGCATTCACTTGCTAGTTTCCTTTGACTCTCTGATTGAAGGGTGCTCCAACAGTAAATAGCTGTAGTTTAAGGAGTGAGTAAACAGAGTGGCCAGACAATTAAATAAACAAATGCAAACAGATCATTGGCGATTTAATTATGAACAAAATAAATTGACTCTCACATGTTGTACATAACCCCCCCCCCCCCCCCCCCCCCCCCCCCCCCCCCTCTAATTTGCATTTCATTCTCTCTATATTTTCAGAGAAAATGAATCATCACCAGACAGAGTAGAGTGCTCATACACTGAGGCAAATGGAGATCATAAAAGAAAACAATCCGAAGTAGCATCTGAAATACACCATCAAAACAAATCACCAAAAATGGTTCAAGATGGTCACCAATCATCACCGAATAGCAATAAAGGCTCCTTCAAGCAGCCAAAGCGTGGTAAGCTGGACTGGAATGTTCTCAGACCAAAAAGTCATCACAATCAAAACAAAAGAGGGTGAGCATTTAGTTGGTCATTCCCTTGCTAAAAAATTAAATTTCTTTTCTCATTAATGTATGGTTGAGCATTTGTTTTTGTAACTGAGTGTACTTCTTATTTAGTGAGTGTTGACTTATACAAAATGAATTAAGAGTTAGTGTAAACTTGTCATATCATTAATGGCCAGATTTTCTTATTGACCCTTCTGATCTGTTGGTTAAGGAGTTGCCTCCTTGTTCTCTCTAAATTAGTAAACATGAAGGCATGAGTTATTTGTCTTTGTCCAGCCTTCTTTATTGACATGTACATTCGATATATCACTGGTTGATTGGTGGTTTTTTCTTGCAAATGAAGTTGCATGTACCTCGTATACTTACAAATTGTTTGAAAATCACAAAGTTTTAGTATGCCAGTGTCCTCCATCAAGCTAGTTTCTGTCAAGTTGATCCTTTAAATTGTGATTCTGCATTATGAATGTCACTTGGGAGGAAACTAGGCAAAGCCATTTCGTTCTGGAAGGAGACCAAATAGGCATGTTCAAATTTCCCAGACCAAATAGGTATGTTCAAATTTCTCAGATAGACCGAAAGTGTTCATTCCAAAGATCACCAATAGTTATGCAGTTGTCTCTCTTCGATACACCTCTATGAGCTACCGAGTTTTTCGTCCTTCGAAATTCTTTTGCTTTGGTCTTTGTTGGGAGTCAATCGGGGTGCCTATTTGGTACTGGAATAATTTTGTTTGGATGACATCGGATGATTTTTGGGGCTTAAATGCTACAAGGTTTTCACTGCTGCAGTATTACCGACCATTTTGATATAGAACGATGTATAGTGGGGGATTAGAGGGAGCTTCCTTGGAACATTTGCATGTGTAATGATATGGAATTTCAGATGCAATTGGATCTCAAGAACCGTGATTCATGTACCATTTGCTGCACATCATGAACAGATACTGCGGAACAACTAGAGGAAAATATTGCAGAAAGCCAAAAAGTGAAGGGTCAAATCTTTTTTCTGCCTTAATTTCTATGTATCCAACTCCAAAGTAAATTTGTCGCCTCCTTCCAACCCTTTGTAAAGGCTCCAATCCCTGTTGACGGTTGCCATTCTCTTGAATGGGCATTGTAAGCTTTCAGGAAATTAGCAGCTAATGTATCTCTCACCTACAATGGTGGTTTTTCTAACTGTTATCTCTCTCTCCTTCGCCGAGGTCCACACCAGTTACTATGTTTCGGGCTTGGCAATTTGGTGTTTGATTGACAAGGTTGCGCAGTAGAGATTTTAATTGAAAGAATTCTTTTTCTAGTGCCACCCACCGAATGACTGAATGAGTTAACTTAAGCGGCACAGACTTTTTTCAAGTATGAGAGCTGAAGTTTTGGACATATAGTTTCTGAAAGGACACAGAAATGGTGTCAACTGAGAGTTGGCAGTAAAGTTCAACGAAACAGTATCATTCTTTACTGTTTTTCTTTTTTCCAGTGTTCCCTGGTCGTTTACCACGGTTCTGTGCAAAAGAATGCCAGATGAGAAAGCTAAACACAAGAAATAAAATGGAAGTTTACAGTGGACTGCAACAAGGATTTTGAATGTATTTTAGTTTGGCTAGAACACGTATGTTACATTACATGAGACAAGGGTGAGGGTCAACCGACGAACAAAATCACCGCTAGGAATTAGGGTATAGATCACATCAATACTAAAAATATCTGACGTTAAATTTAACATATATGATAATGGAGAACAACTTCTAGTAGGATCTAAAAAAACCAGCAATCCTTAATTATTTTTAAGCGTTACTCCTGGACTGGTTTCCAGATTGATAGAGCATAGATTATTCTCCCCTTCCATCCCTGTAGCACCCACTGGCCATCGGCATCAACAACAAAATCTTTATCGTACTCTGATTTCACCACAGATCTCACATCCTTGAAAAGCTCTTTGTCCAATGGGAGTTGAATGAACCCGGCTCTTAGATTCCTAGACTGCCACTGCTTGTATGTCTCTGGCCTTTCGACTCTTGCTTTACCCTCACATGCGATCACATTGGTAATATCTCGTCCGTACTGCTCCTTTTCAAACAGTATCCTGTGTTCATCTTTGCGAGACACAGTGGCCTCGAACATATCAAACAATGATGAGAAGTGGTAGAGTGCCTCTCGAAACCGAGTGACAAAGAAGGGCGCATTGAAATTACCATTTACAACCCCGTGGATAAACATGTCCGGTTTGATCTCGTTGATCAATTTCAGAACAGCATCCCTTGCACTGTTCTCCACGATCGTGTCGTCCGGGAGGTTCCTTAGCCGATATAGACAGTTGACAACAACCTTCTCGTCTTTGTCAATTTTGAGATCCTCGTATCTGATGGTTTCCCATTTCTGTGCTATGGCAGTATACTCGAAAGGGACTTTAAACCTCTCGCAGTACCTTTCTAAGCGACGGCCTGTCTCCTCGACCCTTTCTGCAGGCCGGAAACCAGGTTGAGGAAGCTCAATTCCTGTGATACGTAGCTTGGGAGGTCCGCCTGGCCTCTCTGAGAGACGCTGGATCAGGCAAGGCCATTGAAAACCATAGAGAATACCAAAATCAATGATGTGTAGTCTTGTTGCTTTCTTTTCTAGTTTCAGAATTGTCCTGTTGGCAAAGAAATTAGACATCCTTTTGAACGGGCATGCTCTGACATATACCTGGTAAGCTTTCAAGATGTCAGCTGCTGATGTTCTGGGGCTTACAAATAGTGTAAATGCTGGTGTCGCGGTGCCTGCTAATCGTGTGTCGAGGGCATTAGCGAAGTAATGCGCCAATCTTTGGTTTGCATCGCCATGTGGAGAAGAGTGTTGCCTAATCTGCTGAAGAAGCTCACTCGCAGTCCTTTGATCACCAATTGCCACAGCTTGTGCGCATTGGATGAGGAGAGAGCTCGAATCCACAACTTCTCCTTTCTTTCCTCTTTTCTTTCCTCGTGCTGTTCTGCCATTAGACCCTTTTCTCTGCTCATTCCCAGCTGCTCCATTTTGTGAATTTCCCAGAAGAGAACATGAAGTAGACTCATTTTGTCCAGCTGAACAAAGCAATACCTCATCGAGTAACTCTGACAGATCAGAATCTGCAGGAGAAAGTGCAGACTGCTTCTTGCTCCTCTCTTCTTCTAAACCATCACTGTCTTCGCGCTGATGATTTTTTCTTCCCCGTGAACTATTTGGCGAGTGGTCTCCCTCGTCCTTGTCCGGAGGGTTGGAGGAGTTGCTCGCTGAAGATACCATCAAATAATCATTACCTGAAAGAAAACTGTCCGCATCTCCTCCCCCTTTGCTGAGCACCTCAAAAGGGTGCACCGGACTGTGGAGATCTGGTCCTAGAAGGGTTCTTTCGAGGGGGAGAACTGGAGAGGCTTGCGCTTGATAGAAGTCTAAATCAGATTGATCAAAAACCCAATCGGATTTTTCAACCAGGTTATTACCAGGAGGATAGCTTTTGCTGCTATCAACACCGCTCCTACAAGGGAAACCATTATTATCCGGGCTTTCAAAATTTTGATCGAAACAAGAACGAATCTGATTCGACGAGTGGGGGTATTCCTGACCAAGGACATCATAGAAGGATTTCTCAGCAGCTTGGAGAGCTAAACAGTCCTGCAACATACAGGTCTTACCCTCCAAATCCTCCTCCAAAAGCACATCACTTATGAACTTGAGAGTAACATTATTGCTAGGACCATAACTTTCAGAGCTTGAATTTGAAGATGAAGATGGCGATACTGAGTCATTAGGAGGTTCAGGATTGGAAGAATTAAAAGAAGGATTTGGATCACTCATGGTATCGTTGAGTTTATACCCATCAAAAAGATTCCTATTTGGAGAGAAAGAAACCGAGGCATGGTCAAACATGAATCTGTTCAAGGAATTTGGGCATTCTTGTAAAAGGGTATCCATGAACAATATGAGGAAATTAATAGAAAACAAGACAAGAAACTTGATGGCTCAGGATCTAATCAAAAGCCAACAGTCCTGCAGAGGAATCAATAAAAAATCAACAGTCCTGCAGAAAAAAATCAAAAGATCGATATGCAGGCAAAGGATAGGCGTGGAAAACTGGAGTGTACCTGGGTGAAACCAAAGTGTCTTTCTTCCTTAGCAGGAGTTCACACGCGTTTATTTAAAGGAAAATGGTGAGACGAGTCATTTTTTCAAGTCTTAGAATACTGATTATTGCAGTTTCCAGGAAGGTGAGGAAGAAGGGTCGACGCCGCCGCCACATCAACAATAGATTTGTGTGTCAGAGATTAGTGTTAGACTGTTCCGAAAAGATAAGGGTTCTGCGCTTCATGGTAGAATCTGTTAAAACATATGATTTGGGGACCAAGTTATAACAGTGGTCCAAAGGAAGGTGGTTCTTGGCTTACAAGTGGGGTTCCTTTTATAATTATTAATGCTTGTCCAGCAAGGCTTTGACTAGATCTATGAATGTGAAAGCAAAGCATGCTCCCTCTCTCTCTCTCTCTCCCCCCCTCTCTCTCTCTCTCTCTATATATATAAAGGATGCCCTTTTTTCAAACGTTGTTAATTAAGTATTAGGTTTCTGAATTTTATTCCGACTCAAAAGCCAACCCTGTAGACACTGATGTTTTATGATGGACACCGTCTCTGCAATTTGTTGTTTTTCTAACATGCAAATTGCTTATTGGAAAGATTGAGTAAAATATTTTCATGGTTTTATGAGATGGTATGTCACTATTCATTAAAAAAGAAGAGGAAAACTATCATGTCGACGTTAGAAACAGGGGGGAGACGACCATGTCCAACCGTGAGGGGTCCAGGTATTCCCGATGTTTGGATAATTTTACATTTTAGTCTACAAATTTAAATGTTTTTAATTGAATCAATTTTATATGTTGACTTTCAAAAACCAAAGTGTTTTCTCAATTTCCTAAGGTTTTGGTCCTGCCCCTTAAAAATAAATATTGAATTTAAAGATTACAAGCACTGAAGCTTTAAGATCTTTAAATATATAAAGCGCAGAGGGTATAATGCTTGATGAACAAGCAAGTAAATATTATTGTTTAAATCACTTTCTTGGGTGAGATTCCGAGTACATGGTCATTTTTTTTACTTTTCTATCGATGAGCGGATTGAATATTCCTCCTCCGTCCACACCACTCTACTTTCTGACTTGTCACCCACGAGCACACCTCCCGCCACCATCAAACACACACGTGCGTGGGGGGATTTGAGCACACGAGTCCACCCACAAACACAACGTTATCTTTTTATTTTTTTTTTGTTAATCCAGGAACTCCTCCATTTATTATGTCATTGTGTACATCATGATTGTTTTTCAATCCACCTACACATTGATACTTGAGTCTGTATGTTAATTATTTTTGTTTTGAGAGATAGATCGATGCTAATTTGATGATTATATATATATATATATATATATATAAATAGAGAGAGAGAGAGAAATATATTTATAAACGGGAAATCTGGTTTGGGCTAGGCCGAAACAATAAGTTGTATTACCATCGATGGCCAGACTTTAATAACAAGTGACGTATGTTTACATGAGGTGTTAGGGTTAAAAATTCACAATTAAGCTATTTTATTAAGGGTTGCTAGAAAACCAATATGTATTGGTCTTATCAAAGGTTCAAAGTGGTTGTGGTTACGGAAGGTGTTAGCACCTCCAATGCATGAGGTAAGTTGTTTTGAATGATTTTAATGTGGTTAAGAATTTGGTGGTTTCCTAGTTAGTAATTCGTTTGTGGTTTAAATTTATTTGTTGAATAAATATTACTTTTTTTAATGTGTTATGGGCTTGTATACCCATACAAATTTTCATTTGAAAAACATGTCCTTGCAGGTGCCGTGATAGGATTCACATATGATGGATGAGTTTCTTTTATCTATTGTGGTAAAATATATACCCAAGTAAAATTGATGAATATTTACGATAACTCTTAAAATTTTACAGTCAGTTACTAATATTTTAAATACTATTCTATTTGTAGGTTCAATATTAATACCAGAGTATTTATCCATAATTCTTATGAATTAAGAGGGAGTTTTTTTTTTAAATATTGGCTAAATTATCATGGATTTAATAAACTTGTTATTAAAACCTTGAAACACATGCAAAACTTATGTTAAAAAACATTTATTTTTGGTAAAACAAGAATTTATTTTTTGAAATATTTGGTCATAAGCAACACATAAAAACAATATTTAAAAAAACTATATTTTTTAATAATTTCTATTATTTTTATATTTTTGTAAGGTCATGTTTGACAAAACTACTTTTAACTAAGAAAATAAAAAAAAAACCTGCTCAAACAAGTTTAAGGAAGCTAAAAAAAAATTAACACATAAAAAGAGGGGAAACCAAACAGGGCTTTAAGGATGGGCCAAGTCGGCCGTGTTGACTCAACTAAGTCAAATCGATTGGGTTGACTCACCAAAGTTGACTTGGTTGAGTTAACTCAAAAACAAAAACAAAAATGAATTAACTTTAAAAAAAACATAAAACCTTAAAAATAATTCCACCAAAATAAATCAAACTCCTAAAATGAAGAACACAAATAACATTTAATGTAAAACCTAACAATGTGAATACCAAGATTAGTTTTGGAGAAAAGAAAAGTATAGTTATGTTCACAGTCAAGCACCGATAAAAAATCAAAGTTCTATAAGCGTCAACTTTTACTCAAGAACACGATTTGACAAAAAAAAGTTTTGCTTCTAAACCAAAATCTAAGATTAAAATCCTAAAATAGGTCTTATTTATGACAAAACAACTTAGATTATCTAATGATAAGGGCCTATGAACATGCATAGATTATAATTTAAACAAAAAGCCTTAAACTAACACCTAAAGCAATGTTAAACCGATAAACAATAAAAAAAACACCTCGAATTTACCCATAAATACAATAGTTGGACTAAAACCTAGAACAAGATTCTTAGACCTCTAACCCAACCTTTTTAAGTTTCATCAAACCACATCATCACTTCTTAACATAATTAAAACAAGAGGGACTAAACAAAAAAAAAAATTCAAAATCATGCTTCAAAACTATATTATTAACTCAAAATTTATGGCATGATTGGACAAATTAAGTTCTAAAATATACATTATACCACCTTCTTAGGCTAAACATAACTTAACGACCTAACAATATGTATAAATAAACGTCAAAACATTAACAATTACCAACCATAATGGATAAATTCTAATCTAAATAATTATAGCATGCTAAAACCAAAATTCAAAAATATTAACAATTTACATTCAAACAAAGAAAAAAATCAATCTAGCATGCCAGAAAGACTTCACCCTTAAGGTCTCTAAGGATATACCTTCTCAACTTTGCCATTTTCAAGCAATGATTGGATTGCAATGCATTTTTCTCCAAAATTAACACTAACCAAAATTCCTTCTCTTTTTTCATCCCTTTTTTCCTTAATGATTACCTTTGTCTTTTATAGGCTAAACTTATAGCTCTAACAAATGAAAACCTTGTTGATTTTTTTTTCTGACTCAAATAGTTTTGTAACAAACTTGGAGGTCAATAAGAAGGTTTTTTAACCTTTGGATCTTAAGGGAATGATTTTAAATTGTTGATAAAGGCCTTCAACAGGGTTTTTAGGTATGAAAACGAGAGGAGTTTAATTGGTTTTGTACAAGTCGGTGTCTTAGTAAAGGCTTATTGAGTAAGTTATTTTCGTGATTTTGTCTGAGTGACTCTAATATCATTGTTGTCTGAGACCATTTGAGCTTGATAGAAGAGGTGTATATCTTTCTATTGGATCTATTATTGCTTAACTTGAAGTTTTATAGCTCATTATTTATTTGCTTAAATGTGTCAACCTAATCAACATTTCACTTGAGCAAGTAGTGAAAACTAATTAGGGATAAAATGTTAAAATGATTAATAAAAAATATAGGACATGGATGCTTGACTTCAAAGTAATAGGGTTGTATAAGGGATGTTTCTAAGTTGAGTGGTGGTGATAAGAGATGCCACTTTTGATGACTTGAAAATGCTTTCCCGATCAGCCAAAATTTGAAAATTAATATTATTAAATTAACTCAGCTTATCATATTCATCCAAGTTAATAACTTGATTCTCATAATTGTTTTGCTTTTTTTAAAAATACTAGTATTGTCAGTATATTTTTTTACTATATTAGAAAAATATTGTATACTTATAGTCACCTATATAGTAAAACTATAAATCTCTTATCACCTCTCTCTTCTAAAAATTAAAAACTAGTAACGAGACTCAAACTTAATATATTAGGCTGAGGAGTCTTACTCTTACTCTTTATCACTTAAATCCATGTCCCTTGCAAGACCATGTTGAAGTCAACTCTTAGGATCGGAGGAACAAAAAAAACCAGAAAAACAAATCAAGTGAAAATTCATGACATATTTATCCACTAAGTATCACCAACTTATCAATTAAATTGGCAAAAAAAAAACCTTTTCTCAATTAATTCTTGTTCTCCAAGTCTGCTACTAACCCACAACGAAAAACGTAAATATAGTAAAATGATATTCATTTTTTTTTTCTTCATAAGTTTTAGTTAAGAAATATAAAATATTCATTCTTAACTTAATTACTATATATGAAGATGAATCAAGCATAAATAAGTTCCAACAGGTTCAAAATATTTCTAAACTTACAACTATATATTTTTAAATTCAATCTTATTTTTCTTGGAATAATAGTTATTTCTCTTTTTTTTGGAAGCGAGGAAACCTCCGAAAATCGCACTTTATGAGCCTAGGTGAGCGAGTAAAATCCCGGTTGTCCCAGACTCTTATAAAGAATGCACGCCCTGACTCGAACTCGAAACTTGTTGTGCAGATCACAAACTCTCTATTATTACGACATAATCTCTTTGGGATGTTACTTCTCATATTGCACATAGTATTTATTGGTTTCAATAATTTGTTGCATATTTACTCAGGAATTCATATGTTCATGGTTCTAATTCAGATTCCAAAATCAAAACACCGAAATTATTCACTAATAGAAGACAATGAGGCATATTCAACGGGCTGGCCAATGATTTAGTACTAATGATATCAGATGCACAGAAAACCATTGAAAGAGGGGACAGTTATAGCTGCTCAACATAAAAGTATAAGAAGTAAAGCATAGTTTTACTTGTGAAGAAGAAGAAGAAGAAAACATCATAGTTTTTATGGGGTTACTCCTGGACAGGTTTCCAAGCTGAAATAGCATGGAATATTTTCCCCTTCCATCCAAGAAGTAGCCATTGTCCATCCTCATCAACGATAAAATCTTTATGGTAATCGGGTTTGATGCTCTTCACTTTTTTTATGACGCTTTGATGTAATGGGATCTGCCTAAATCCCATCCTCAAACTCCTCATCCGCCATTGCTTGTATGTCTCTGGCCTTTCAATCCTTTCTGCACCCTCACATGCTACCACATTCATAGCATCCCTTCCGATCATTTCTCTCTCGAACACCAATCTTTCTTGATCTTCTCGAGGTGCATTAGCTTCGAGCATATCAAAATATGCAGAGTAATGGAACAATGCTTCCCGGAACCTTGTGACAAAGAAAGGCGCGTTGAAAGAGCCATTACGCACTCCATGGAGGAACACATCAGGATTGATTCTCTTGATCAGTTTAAGAACCGCATCCCTAGGGCTGTTCTGTACCACTGTGTCGTCAGGCAAGTTCTTCAATCTGTACATACAGTTGACAACAATCACCTCATCTCGATCCCTGTCGATCTTGAGATCCTCATATTGAATAGTTTCCCATTTCTGGGCTATGGCATCGTACTCAAACGGAACATTCATTCTGTCAGCCAATCTTTTTAAACGACGGCCAGTCTCTTCAATCCTTTCTGCAGGCCGAAAACCTGGCTGGGGAAGCTCGATTCCCGTAATTCGAATCCTGGGAGGTCCACCAGGCCTTAATGACTGACGATAGATGAAGCAAGGCCATTGAAATCCATAGCCGATGCCAAAATCAATGATGTGCACGCTTGCTGCCTTATCGGCTACTCTCGCAATTGTTCTGCTTCCACACAAGTTTGTCATCTTCCTGAAAGGACATATTGTAGCATAAAGCTCGTAAGCTTTCAGGATCTCAGCAGCTGTTGACGAATTCTGTGTGACATGTCCAGAAAGTAACATTCCAGTTCCGGCAAGGCGTGCCTCGAGGCCATTAGCGAAATAATGTGCCAATCTTTGATTTGCATCCCCGAAAGGAGAAGAATGTTGCCTGATCTGTTTTAATCTCGCACTTGCTGTCTTTCGATCACCGCTTCCAGCCGCTTCTGCACAAAGAATTAGCTGCGTCCACAGGTCAGCCTCTCTTTTATTGGCCAGTGTTCTCATGCGCACACGAGATGCTGCCAGCTGCTCATCATGCAGAAACTTATTGTACGCTGCAATTCGTGAAATATCATGCAGAGGACATGGTATGGGCACTCCATTCTCAATACTGTGCAGAAAGGCATCGTCGAGAAGCTCCAGGTGGGTGGAGTCTGAGATCGAATGTTGCTTCTTGCTCCTCCCTTCTTCTAAGTAGCCATTACTGTCATATTGATAATTTGATGGGTAGTTCTTTCCATTGTTCTGGATTCTGTCTGCTACCACCTCTTCCTCTGGCTCTGGAGGAGCCGATGCCTTCCTCATTGAAGAAAAATTCTCAGAGTGACGACTATATGGTAGGAGCTTGTCAGAATTTCCCGTTACACCATTGAACTGCCTAAAAGATTGCATTTCTGTATGAACATCCGGAATCACAAAGACGTTTTCAGGAGAGTAAAACGACTGTAAAACAGATGATTGACCACTTCTAGTTGGAGAGAAATTTTCATCTGGGCTCTCATTGATTTGAGCCAAACAAGGAGGAAAGTGGTCCGAAGGTGGAGACTCTTCTCCGAGGACATCATAAAGAGACTTTTCAGCAGCTTGGAGAGCGAGACAGTCCTGTAGCATACAGGTTTTATCTCCCAGATCGTCTTCCATTAATATGTCATGTATGTACTTCAAAACAGCATGAGAGAAGTCATTCGTCTCACTGTTATATGCAGTGTCTTCATCTGAGCTAGACCCTAAAGAAGGATTCTCGGTAGGAGATTGTAAAATGTTTGGAGAAGATGGTGGTTCTATGGAATCAATCACCATTAGAATGGAAATCAGATGTGGTCAAACCCTTATCTGATTATCGAACTAGAAAGAGGGAAAGGTGGAATGAATACAACTTATCTGGGATGACCTGATGAAATATGATTCTGAGAACACAAATTTTAGAACTGATGGGTAAGAAGCTAGATCAAGTAGATTGCAAGTGCTAGGAAATATTATTGGGAAATAATGATTGGGAAGATTGTTTATTGAAAGGTGTTTTAGCACACATCAAAGAAAAATGGCATTTTACACTATGCCTTCTCGAAAATGGAAAAAGGTTGTTTATTGAAAGCAAAACTGGAGGCTTGGAGCCTATTTTCACGGCAGTAATCTTTGTGGGAGAGAAGGATAGGTACAATAAAAAATAAAACTAAATTTTGAAAACTAGCATATTCACGGAGATATTTTACAAATTTATTTTTTTAAAACATAATAAAACCCTTTAGAATTGATTTAACTCACACAAGACTTTGTTCAATTTTGAAACCATATCTTTAGTCCCCTCACTTCATATCCCATAAGTTGCTTAATATAAATCTTCTCCTCAAAAAGGTCATTTAGAAATTTTAATTGGACATTTATTTGATAGATTTTTCATCTATGTCATGCAGCTTTAGCAATGATTAATCAATTAGTCTTTAATCTAGCCACTAAAGCAAATATTTCATCATAATCAATCTGTCGCTTTTAACTATAGTCATTTGTCACTTATCTTGCCTTGTATCTCTTACTTCTCATTTGGCATTCTATTTTTTTGTGTAGATCCACTTGACACCTATTGGTTTTTTCACTTAGTCTAAAAACCATTTTTCATATGTCATTTTTCTTAATTGATACAATATTCTCATTCTTCAAACACAATAGAATCACATGTAGCAAGGTGATAATATAGTGTTACATCATTATCAATATGATTAGTTACCTTATATATGTCATCAAGGCTCATCAACCCTTTTGGTAGACTTGGTGGGTTGTCACTAATTGAACTCCCGCTAGAAAAAGAAGATGAAGTTAAGTTCATTGGTATTTATAAAGGTGTAATTGGTTTTTGATGATCTTCATATCCCTCATCCTCTTCAACAAGAACTTGTAAAAAAAATCATTTTTCTCACTATGATTTACCTTCCAGACTCATACTTCTTTTTTATTGAACTCAACATCTCTTGTAATCACTATATTTTCTTCATCAGGGTAGTAAAGTTTGTATCCTTTGGACTTTTGATCATAGCCTACAAAAATCATCATTTTGTTAATATCATCTAGTTTGGTCCTTACTTTGTCATCTACATATACATAGCGAATGCCCCTAAAAAACTTTCAAATTAGTAATATTTGACTTCTCTTCACTCCATGCCTTTTTTGTAGTCATGTTAGAGCAAGTCCAATGGCAAAATCCATTTTGGAGAGCCAAAACTTTAAAATGGCTTTTTGAATAGTGTATATATGTTTTTTTTTATGTGTACACCAATGGTAAAAGTCATTTTGGAGAGCCATTTTTTTATATTATTTTAAATATAGTGCAATTATTTTATATATAGTTTAATTATGCAATTAATTATACAATTAATAGGAGTAAGTTATATAATTAAATAGTTTTTTTTAAAAAACCCTCCAACAATATAATTATTAATTTTGTAAATAATTTTTACTCTCTTGTTGAGGTATTTTTGAATAAAAACAAAAACAAATATTTTTGATATAGTTCTATTATTTTCTACTATATATATATATATATATATATATATATATATATATATATATATATATATATATATATATATATATATATATATATATATATGTCCCCCTACATAAAAAACTCTGTCAACCCCACACCCCCACACAGAACAGCACTCCCCTAACCTTTCCCCCCTCCCCACACACACACAGCCCCCCCCCCCCCCCCCCCCCTTCTCCCTAGCCTCAAGTACTCTCTTCTCCCTAGCCTCAAGTTAAAATTAATTTTTTGCTTCTCTCTAAAAATATGTAGGAATAGCTTCGAAGGAAAAAAAAATAGTCATTTTGACTACCCGGATGGCTCTCCCGTTGGAGACGTCAAAAAGAACGAAAATAGTCAAAAACTCAAAAAATTGGCTTTGCCTGCTAGGATGGCTCTCCCATTGGACTTGCCCTTATTCAAGCCTTTAATAGAATATTTATTTGACAAGTAGACAACATAATTTATAGCTTTAACCCAAAACATTTTAGAAATCTTCTTAGTTTTAAGCATGATTTTAACCATGTTACCTTTTTAATATTCTTTCTCTGCATCATTCATTTTATTATGGTGATCTACACATTGTTAGGATTTTTTTTATGTCATGATTTTCACCAAACTTCTTAAATTCATTACAACAAAATTCACCCCCTATCCATCCTTAGTGATTTTATAGTACAACCATTTTGTTTTCAGCATACTTTAAACTTGTTAAAATAATTAAATACATTATATATTTTTTTAAAGGTATACACATGTTTTTATATTATAATCATCAATAAAAATAGAAAGTACAAGTTCTTACCTAATGAGCATGGATGGATAGAACCACAAACACCTGTATGTATCTCTTAAAGGGGTTGACTTGCTTTTGATGTAGATTTTTTGGAAAGATCTTGTGGAATTGTTTGCTCACTAACATCTTTCATATAATTAATTTAGATGTTCAATGGATGATAAACCTCTAAACATCTCCTTTTATGTCATCATCTTCAAGCTATCAAAGTTTACACGTCAAAACCAAGTCTCATCCTTCACGTATACCTTTGGGAATTTAGGCACACACGATATGTTTAGCAAGAACATTCAATTATTTGTCACGATTACCTTTGTAATCATAGCTTCATGATTATCCGTTTATCGAACTAAAAAGAGGAAAACGTGGAATGAATACACCTTATCTGGGATGACCTAATGAAGTATGATTATGAGAACACAAATTTTAGAATTGATGGGTAAGAAGCTAGATCAAGTAGATTGCAAGTGCTAGGAAATATTATGGGGAAATTAAGATTAAAAGTAATAGGAAAAGGAGGTGTTTTAGAACATATCAAAGAAAAATGGCATTTTACACGATACCTTCTCTAAAATGGAAAAAAATTGTTTATTGAAAGAAAAACTAGAGAGCTTAGAGCCTATTTTCTGAGCAGTAACCTTAGTGGAAGAGAAGGATAGGTACAATAAAAACTAACTTTTAAAAAATAGCATATTTATGGAGATATTTTACAAATTTATTTTAAAACAAATATTCATCAATGTGATTGTATAAAACCTTGAGAGTTGCTTTAACTCACACAAGGTTTTGTTCAATTTTAAAACCATATCTTTAGTCCTCTCACTTCATATCCCATAAGTTGCTTAATATAAATCTTCTCCTCAAGAAGGTCATATAGAAACTTTAATTGGACATTTATTTGATAGATTTTGCATCTATGTCGAGCAGTTGTAGCAATGATTAATCAATTAGTCTTTAATCTAACCACTAGAGCAAATATTTTATCATAATCAATCCGTTGCTTTTAACTATAGTCATTTGTCACTAATCTTGCCTTATATCTCTTACTTCTCATTTGTCATTTTTTTTTTGTAGATTCACTTGACACCTATTGATTTTTTCTCTTAGTCTAAAAACCAATTTTCATATGTCATTTTTCTTAATTGATACAATATTCTGATTCATAGCAAACTAGTTTCTTCAAACACAATAGAAAGCCATAGTGTAAAAATAAAAACATGTGTATATTTTGTACTTATTATTGACCAATTTTTTTATTCAGTCAACCGATTGACTTAATGAGGCTACTTTAATATCCTTTTTCAAATCTAGTTCCTCTTCATTTGTCTTTTTCATGTTCTTTACCTCATTGAGTATATATCCAGAACCATATTTTGTAGATAGTTTTAATAATAATACTTGTGCATCTATGTCTCATCAACTATTTCTTCATGGGCTTGTAGTTTTCCCATGAAACTTTGAATTGTATGAAGGTCTATATTTTGTGACTTCTTTATTACAACCACAACATAATGGAACTTCTTTTGTAGTAACTTTATTATCTTTTTTACCACATGTGTCTCTTCCATCTTCTCTTCATATCTTTTTATTTGATTGTATATCGATAATACTCTAGCACAATAATCTAAAAATATTCTCTGATTCAAGCATATATAACTTCTTATAGTCATATTGTAACTTTTTTTTACTTACCTTTCTTATATTTTCAGCTTCTTGATTTAATTGTTGTAAGACTTTCCATGTTTACATGGCAGTGGTGGTGTTGGACACTATCTCAAAACTATTAATATCTAGATAATGATGGATGATTGTGAGTGCTTGTTAAGCTTTCATTTAGGCCTTTTACACGATCTCTTTTTGGGCTAAAATCAATGTTACTACTTCCATAATCTCTTCAAAATCTTTTTCAACCATTTCTCAAATATCATAAGAACCTAGCCAAACTTTTACTCTAATACACTGAGTCTTATGATTGTTTTTTGTTAAAAAGGATATTGCAGTGGAAAGTTTGAATTGATCATCTCAAATAATCAAGCACAAACTCTAATACCACTTGTTAAAAGAGAATAATATGTGTGGTAAAAACTAAACTTAAAAAACAAAGTTAAGGAACAAAGAAAAATAAAAAAGAATCGTATTTTTTTAAAAATATAAACATTATGAACTCTTATTTATACATTTCTAAGTTTATGAATTATGTACATTAATACAAGTCTATTTATAGACATTAAATCTTAGACAATTAAACAATTAAACTAGTAAGAAAAAAAATCATAGTTTGATAAGAACAAGCATTCAGCCGATTGAATTAATCAATTATCTTTTAACTAGAAAATCAATTCAATTAAATCCACCGGTCAACGTATCCTCATCCCACAAAAAAAAGGTTCCTAGAAAGTCAAATATCAAATTTAATTTTCAGCAACCCTGAATTGCTTGGAAACTTCGCGCGCTTTAGTTTTGATCGAGAGGCATACATGACTCCAGAAGACTTGAATTATGATGCACGGGAGATTTGGACTGTCTTGTCCACCGCCATATTCGTGTGGCACATATATCTATATCTATATATATATATAAATCTTTCGTCGTATTACTTGACCCATAATTCTGACCAATCATGTAAGCATTCAATTCAACAAAATCGACAGAATCTTTGTTTGATAATGGCAGGATTCCGCCATGTTCTATGTTTTAATTATTAAATCATTAGAAAAAGGAAAATTATTTGATCATGACAAGCACATTTAAGACAAAAACAAAGTTTGAATCTCATCCTGTGTCTCTTGGACAAATGAATGGGTAGCACTATTCATTCTTTCTTAAAATTTAAATGATATTATTCAGGGCTGTATTATTCAGAGCTGTCGGCTTTTGATAAGCATGGTGACTTTTAACATGTTTAGAATTTCATTAAGATTATTTTTTAAAGTATTTTTCAATTTAGTAAAGTTTTAGAATGATATATTTTTTATTTTTTAAAAATTATTTTTAATATTAGCAAATTAAAATGATCTAAAAATATTAAAAAAAACTTAATTTAAAATAAAAATAAAAATGCAAATGCAAATTTTTATTTTTTTTCAAAAATATTTTTAAAATGCATTGTCAAACAGACACTTTAGCTTTCACAACTTTTTTTTTTAAAAAAAAGGCTCTCTAGACTAGTCAATGGGAATCAACTACCTTCTACACAAGTTTTTTTTCAAAAAGATAAAAAAATAGCATAATTAATAATATTATTTTAATATATTTTTAAACAAAAAAATATTTTAAAAAATAATAACTATTACAATATTAAACCCTATTTAAATCTTTAAAGGGAGTAGCACTCCCATTTATGTTGTAGAAGCAAAGTTGTCAATTCTGTTTTGGTTCGTACTTCGTTTTTTCAAATGAAATGAAATGTTTTGTTTTTGAAGTGTTTCGGCGTGCCTTTTCAGGGTTATACTATTTATGAATATATATATGTGTGTGTGTGTGTGTGTATAATTAAATATATTAATTCAAAATAAAATTATTTCAAATCCAAAAATAAAATTATTTAAAATTGTGCAATTTAATCTAAAAAACACTAAAATAATTTTTCTGAGCAAAATTAAAACATTTATAATATTATAAAAATATCATCATCAATCTTGCAAGGTCATTACACTCTCTGATTGCTCAGAAATTTTAATATGATATATATATAAATATATCAAAAGACTCCTCATAAAATTTCATCTCAATCTAACAGTCGGCTTAAAAGATATGATTGATATTGTAAAATTATTCATTATTTAAAAAAATATTAATAAAACCGAAACATTTCAGCCGAAATTTGAGTAAAATTTCTAGAACACCAAAATTTTAAAGGAAACAAAATAAAATAAAACAAAACAAAATTAACAATAATGGGGTAAAAGCACAAAAGAGAAGAAATGGGAAAATGAGGCTGTAGGAGGTTGATTTGCTCGCAATAATGTAACCCTTTGTATTTTTTTAGGGATGGCGCTTGCAACCATTTAAATAAAATATATTGTTAAATAAAAAAAATAAAGTGTTTTAATTTGTTTATATATATATATATATATAATTATGTTATTTTTATTATAAAAAAAAATAATCTCCTAGTACAATCTGGAAATGACCCGGCCGCCAGTCTCCAAGTCCCGCGTAGAACAATCTCAAAATGACTGGAGCCGCCAGTCTCCGACTCCTTCTTCTGTCCCCGTCATTTTCTGTGCTATCTGGAGAATGGCCCGTGGTATCTGTTTGACTTTTCATTATTCTTTTTCATCACTTCCAGCCCTAGCCCTAGCCCTAGCCCTAGCCTTAGTAGGATAAATATAATTTTAGTATGAATTTTATATTAAAAATATTCTTATAAAATTTTGTGAGGCTAATTAGTCGGGGCAAACGATAGATAGGTTAAATATAAATCAAACATGTTACAAATGAATATTAAAAAGATTTATTGTTTCATCTAATTTCAGATTATAATATATTTGAGAAGCATTTTATCATCTCATTTAATTAAAAATTTTAAATTAACTTAAGATATAAAAGTATAATTTCTAAAACAAATTGAGACCAAATAGTACCATTTCTTTACTTTATTAAACTATGGTTTGCTTGATATTACATTTTAAAAAATAATTTTTATTATTTTAAATTAAAAAAATAATATTCTTAGATCATTTTATGTGTTGATATTAAAAATATTTTTTAATATATTTTGAACAAAAACACTTTCAAAAACAACATCAATCATATTCTCATTAACAAATGCAAATATTTTCAAATTTCAATTAACCAACCCACGATTACAAGTTTATAAGCAGGCATTACTTTACCAAACCATGGAAAATTTTCTACTATTATTATTTGGATTCCCACAAATGCAAAAAAATTCAAAATTCAATGAACCAACTTTCGAAAGAAATGACTGGCTTTTGACATGACCTCACTATCTAACCTAACTAGAGGTAAACATTTTTTTCAAAGCCTCCAAATTAGAAAAATAGGCTCAATGATTGTGTTTGTGAAATAGGGGTTTGGCTGGGTGAGATAGGGACCCTCGATACTCGCATGATCAGCAAGAACGGAGCACCATTTTCCTTGACTGGATAGAATATGTGAAGCCCTAATGTCAGGTGCTTTGTCTTCATAGCCAGATTCACCTCACCTTCCATGGAGCTTTCACCATGGCGTATAAGATTTCACGTCCATGGTTATGACAGGGGAAATATGTTCAAGGGTTTAACCAATTGCTGACTATCTATTTTCAAGTGATAATGACATGCAGCCTATTCAAAGATAGCACCAATATTGCGAAGAATAAAATTCAATTTGATTGAATCGTTTCGTGGCTGCCTAGGTAATTCAATTTCAGAAGATATATGAAAACTGAATCAATTATTGTACGGGCTAATCTTTGTTTTGAGGTAAATAATACTACCTTTATTTTTCAACTGATGCAAAATGCCAATAAAAAAAAGTTCATATTTGCAATTATTTATAAAAGAAAAGTTCATGGTTTATATTAATATTTGTTTTCGTTAAAAATTCATAAAAATAAACAAACTGAGTCTTATGGTCCAACATGAGATCTATAATATGATGTCAAGCTCACAAGTGGTGGGTTTGGAAGCTCGTAATACCTATGCTCGCTTAGACTCAACAAGTAATTATACTCGAAGATATTAGGTCTGACAGCTCTTCAAACTTATGTCCATTTCGAGCTTAGCATGTAGCTAAACTTAAAGATATTAGGTTTGACAACATGTCAGAGCTGCATCTGCTTAGGCCTAGCACGCAACTGAACTCAAAAATACTAAGTGCGAAAAGTCATCAAATTCATGTCCATCTAGGCTCAACAAGTAGATGAATTCAAAAATGTTGAGTCTGATAGTTTGTCGGACCATGTCCTTTTAGATTCAGCATATAGCTGAACCTAAGAGCATTGAATCTAATGACTTATCAGACATATGCCCAATTAGGTTATACTCTTAACTACATCAAATGGTGTTGGGCCTGGAAACGAGCTAGACCCAATTTATTATTGGGTATGAATATATATTTCATGTACCTTTCATTGAGTTGTCACCTTGCATTTGGACATTCCAAATAAAAATTAGACTCAAAATTTAAAATATGTTGATCCATCAGTAATTAATATTCAAAAGTTAGAAGAGATTCATAATCTTTTGTTAGAACTCAAAATGCTCTTAATGTTTTAAAAAACTACTAAGATTTTAAGGATAAAAATGATTTTATAATATTTAAGTAAATATAAAAAGAACTTATGTTAAATGCTTAAACTTTAAGATAATTAATTTAATTTTACAACATCAACATTTGTGTTATTCTTAAAAATAAATTTAAATAAATAACCACATCATTTGTATAAGATCATGTGACAGGTACCTCATTACCTAACACTACCAGAAAATTGAAAAACAAGAATGAATGTGGCAGCATATATTGTTTTGTTTTGTTGCTAATTTCCATTGGAGTTATAACCCTTTTTTTTTTTACATTAAAAAATCATGACTTGGCAACATAATATTTCTATTGACAAATGTAAATAAGTTATAACCTATAACTCCCTCTCCTATTATTATTTTTTTGTCTTCTCCTTCTGCTTTCTTCATCCAAAAAAAAAAAAAAAACTAGTAGCCCTTCATTGCCCCCACAAATCTGGTCAGCCTAATCCATCGGATTATGTTCGTATTTGTTTGAGATTCAAGGGATATTAAATTTTGTTGTCATTTGATTTTAAAACTTTGGTTTTTTATAATTGAAGAAGTTATGAGTTATTTTAATGGGTGTCAATCATATTTTAATAATTTTATTTCTATTTAAGATACTTGCAAATAGAGTGTTTTTGTGGATATTTCTCAATTTTTCTAATGGTGTAATTACAGCTATCATGCAAACTAAGAAGAAAAAAGAGATCGAGCTACAACTTTTGATCCTTGGATCTTTTACAACTTTTGATCTTAGGAATGGTAGCTTTCTAATCAACATTAAACTATTTCAAACTTCTGTACCTCACACAGTCTTTCCCACAGCTTTATTCAGAATTCTAAATATTTATTCTTTTTTTTTTTCACACTTGATGGGTTTTTTGTTTTCTTTTGCTTGTTGTTTCTGTGTATCTCGTCTTGAGAAGGATGGTGTTGAATCTCATGAGATAACTTTGCGAGGACAAATTATCTTCAAAAACAGTGCCCGTACACTCTCTGGGTTTGCTATTCTTTTTGTTTTCTGCTCCTATTGTTACTGTTTCCGCTCATCAAGATAATTCCAACAGGAAGCACGTACACAATCGGAACTAGTTCATTGTATCTTCGGGACCCTGGACAAGTCCAGGCTTATTTATCCTCAGCCATAATGCAAGGCAATGCAATGTGGGATTCACTCAAAAATATTGCTCCAATTCGGTGTCTCGGCAGCAAAGATGAACTTATTTCTTGTTAATTAGCCAAATTCCCCAGGATACTTCGTAACCTAACACAAATGTTGCATGGAGTTGAAACTTCCCTTTCACATGACCATTCCACTGAATCGGCACCTGATCTGCAGTTTTCGGAATGGATCATAAGTAGGCCAAGCCAATCGATGATCCGAGTCCCCTCCAAAGTATTATTTTTAATTTTAATGGAGAGTTGGAAACTGATCTCCATTTGACTAGTTTTTTTTATGGAAAATCAGAAAATTATTTTTTAAGATTGAGTGAAATTGAGTGATCAGTACTAAAAATAAAAGGGCCCAAATTTCAAAATTGAGTGAAAATTATCTCAAATTCAGAAAATAAATCTCTTCCGTCTGCTAATTTTCTTAGATTACTCATAGAGCTTCCCTAATGAAGAGTGGTCGGTAGTGATATGCTGTAAGAGTTCTCTTCGGCTATAATATTAAAGGCCCAGAAAATCTGATGTTGCGTCTCTCATCTCCTGATTTATGATACAAGATGATTGTTGTTTAGCGTAAGGCTTCTCACTTCTTCTTTTTTTCAAATTAAAATTTATATGATTTTACATTATTAATGTGTAAAGACAAATTAAAGAGAACACAATAAGACAATCTCAAGCTTGTGAAAACCAAGTTTTATTCTCGTATGTAATAGAAGGCTAATCATGACCACATGTCTGAAATAGGTTAGCAATAGCGAATTAATTAGAACTCGAAATTCTAAAACATCCTCACTAAGAGCAGAAAATCCAAAGCTAGTTAGGCATTGGAAGTCCTGTCTACGCAGATTTCCAGCAGGAAATGGCAAGCAGGATTCTACCTCTCCATCCCTGAAGCATCCACTGGCCATCCTGATCCATCAGAAAATCCTTGTGATAACTTGACTTCACTTGCTCTCTCACTTTTTCCATGATCCCTTCTTTCAGCGGGAGCTGCCTGAGCCCAGCCCTTACATTCCTAGCCTGCCACTGCTTATATTTCTCTGGCCTTTCGATTCTGTCGCATCCTTCACATGCTATGACATTCAGGATTTCCTTTCCAAACACCTCTTGTTCAAACACCAATCGGTCTGGATCTTCACGCGCTGTGTTGGCTTCGAGCATATCAAACAATGATGAGAAGTAGAAGAGGGCTTCCCGGAAACGCGAAACGAAGAAAGGAGAATTGTGAGACCCGTTCACGATCCCATGAATGAAGACGGCTGGATTAATCCTCTTGATTAAGCTAATAACAGCATCCCTGTGACCGTTCAAGACTACTGTTTCATCAAGGAGGCGCCGGAACCTGTATAAACTGCTAACGACAGTTACTTCATCTCTGTCGATCTTGAGGTCCTCGAGTTGGACATTTTCCCATTTCTGTGATATCGCATTGTACTCGAAAGGGACATTGAATTTCTCACAATAACTTGCCAAGTAAGGTCCTATTTCTTCAATTGTTTCTGCTGACCCGCAACCAGTCTGGGGAAACTCTATTCCGGTGACGCGAAGCACCGGAGGACCACCAGGCCTCACTGAGAGATGCTGAATTAAGGAAGGCCATGGGAAACCATAGAGAATTCCGAAATGTATGATGTGCAACCTTGCTGCATTTTCAGAAAGGTCCATGATAGTTTGCGTTGAGAAGAAATTCGACATGGCTATGAAAGGGCTAGCTGAAATCAATCGCCTGCTAGCTTTTAATATGCTTTCGGCTGTCACCCGGTTAGCAGCAAGATTTGCATACACCTCACTTCCGGTGCCTGCCATGCGAGCCTCTAGGGCGTTAGAGAAGCAATGGGCCAGCCTCTGGGAACCATCACCGAAAGGAGTGGAATGCTGCCTAATCTGAGTTAATAGTTCAATTGCACTCCCGTGATCGTTGCCTGCTACAGCTTCTGCACAGTGTATCAGAAGATTCCTCGTATCAACCATCTCCCTGCATCTAACTTGGTTCTTCATGGATATCATTCCATAATTAGATCCTCTTGATTGTTCTTTTAGATAAGGCATCATACCTGGACCATTTTGAAATGTTTCATTTAGGTTTAACCAAACTGGCTCGTCATCTCCACCAGTAGACGGAAATACCTCAGCAAACATTCCATGTTGATCAGCTGCTTCATCAGAAGAGTGCTTATTTCTCTTCGTTCCTGACTCCTTCTCCACTCTGTAATGATTCTTCCTTTCCTTCAGCTCACATGCCGAGTGATCCCGATAACTTTTCTCTTTAGTCCCCATGACTGGAGTCACTTTGTTGTTTTCAAAATCAAGAATCATTTCATTTTCCTGTTGATGAAATTCCCAAGTCTCTTCCGTCTCTCCCTTAAAAAACACATCCAATTGGCTCTCACCAAGGGCTACATTTACAGAAGAATCCACCTGCTCGGGGAAAGTTTGAAAAACGCTTTCAGGAAAAAATGATGGTAGTGATTCGACCTGCAAACTCAACGGGACACTGTAGTTAACAGACGGAGCTTCTCTATTGCGTATGAATCTGGACACGGCCATATTGTTATCAGCTGGAATGGAGCTGTAACAACCATAAATATTGCTGCAGTGAGTACTAACAGTCTTTATAATTTGATCCGGATCGGATACTTCACCGTCTGACGATGAACTTTTCGGGTCAAGGATATCAGAAAAGGGTTTTTCAGCAGCCCGAATAGAAAAGTCCCGTGCCATAAAGGTTTGTTCATCGGACTCTTCTTCCATAAGAATCTGGCTGATGCACTTCAAAACAGCATCAGCTGTAGAATCTTTAAAAACTGGGTTCATGTTTAGAGATTGATTCAATTTCTTGGGAGTGTGAACTATGAAGGTCAGGAGTTGAGAAGGATGATCTTTAGGCAGTATTTAGATGCATGTAGCATACAAAGAGATCCATTATACACTTCAATAATGTACTCTTTTATACTGAAATGTACAAAACGAAGCAGGCAAGAAAATCCAATAAAGAAAAAGTACTCTAATCACAGCTTCATTCTCATGCACTAGCTAGGTCTGTTTTTGCTTCTTCACGTGATGCTCCTTTGTATGCAGCTGAAGCTGTTGGGAGAAATGGCCTCCCTCCATCTGGTTAACTGAGATGGAGAAATACATTTCTATGATTTAAGTTATAAACTTATACAGGCAACGGAGATGGAAGATCGCTAAATAAGCATCATATTTCTTGTGTTTACCTGAATTTATGAGCAGCAGCTGATCGTATCCGTGAAATGTTCCAAAAGTGATTGGTTAACAGGAAATCATAGATCGGGCTAGCTTAAACTTGATATTTGGTTTGTGGGGGGTCACAAAATAAAGCCAAAAGTAATTGCTTAACAGGAAGAAACCTAAAAAGATATCACCATTAATTGATGCATTTAGACGACGAGGAACATATAGCCTCTTTCTATAATGCTGAAATGGTACACAGCTTTTTGTTTTTCTCTGCAATATGATGTCATTTCAGTGTACAGAACAGTGGAGACAGCTTTTAGCTAACTTGTTCCTACCCGAACTTGGTATTGTGAAAAGTATGAACATCAATATCAGGATTTTCATAAATCTAGAAATAAACGTAAATTATTAGACCACAATCATGATTCTATGACTGAAAACAGTACGTCGTTGAGCTTCACGCTACACGAGGGGAGTTGGGCAGATTTTTTTGACCCACAAATCAGATACCCTAGAAGCAGTGGAATCTAAAGAAAATAGTTAAACAAAAAAAAACGTATAATATTTTAAATGGGCGAAATGGGCTGCATGTGTAATCCCAAACCCAAATTTATTCTTTCTAAAAATAATAATTATGGAATTTGCTTCTTTTTTTCCAGGTTTACATAACCTTAAATAGATTAGAAACTTTATCTTAACTAAAAAACAAAAATGAGCAAGAAATAAAAAAAAGAAGGAAAAACACACAAGAAAAGCTACGATCTAGGGCTCGATGAGATTTTTGATACGTAAAGATTTGACAGTCCACGTAGCGACGTAGTGGCTACTACAAAAAAAAATTAGACTTAGAGAACTCCTGTGAAAAATTAAACTCAATTCAAAGATTGTTTCAAAAGTTATGATATTTTTGAGTTGTTATTATTATTTGGTGAGACCAAAACTTTTTTTGGGGCATTGACTTGATTTAAATCCAGACAAGAATAAAAATAATTATTATTATAGTTTTAAAATCTGATTCGGGGCAAAAGTCAGGTAAAGATTGGGTTGACCATTGATCTAGATCAATGTAAAGATAAAAATGATTATTATCATAGTTTTGAAACCCAGTTTTATCAACTCGAGTTAAGAACTGAGTCACATGTCATAATGGTCAATCTGGATTGACTCAGATTAACATAAAATAAAAATAATTATTATTATAATTTTAAAAAAAAAATAAGGGCCGACTCGAGGAAAAGTTAGTCATATATCATAAGTTTAGAGCCTAACTTGAGGGTCAATCAAGGCAAGGGGCGGGTCACAAGTCATGAGGGTCAACATGAGTTGATGGTAGTCAATGTATGAATAAAAATAATTACTATCATAATTTTAAAGCTTAACCTAGAAGTCGACCCGAGACAAAATTCAGGTCATGGGTTGTGAGGGTCAACCCAACTAACCCAGGGTTTTTTTTTTAAATAATTGCATCACCCTTGTTTTGACCAAAATAAATTCAAAAATATCAACATGTTTTTTACTCGTGTTTTATTCTAGGTTGACATGGGTTTTTAACCGGGTCAAGTCAAGCCATTGCTTCCTTTATTTTGTCTTAAGCTCCGACCTGTCCAAGTCTCGGGTCAACCCATTAGGTCAGACATGATTTTATAACTAGGATTATTATTATATTTTTATTTTCAACACTCAATATAATGTAAACTAAAGTTAAAAAAAAAAAGTCTAATTATCTTTTTTATATATAAAAATTTAACAGCCATTTATATTAAGAGTACAATAAATTTTGATATATTTCTACGATGTCCTGTCTGCCAGATCTATTTCTTTTTTTTACTATAATTATTATTTCTTCTGTCTAGAACAATAACCACAACCAACACCTTAAAAAAACACATCAACTTGAATTTGTTACTTATTCCAGATTAGTCTTATGAAATATAAATAACCTGTTTTTGATATGATCATAAAGGTTGAGGTATGCTCTAGTCTTCCATAAATTGCATTATACGGGCCTAAAACCGGAAGAGAACCGGTGAGGAATGTGGAAAAGTGCATTAATTATATATATGCCTTCTTTACTTCAATGGCATGTAATATATATATATATATATATATATATATATATATATATATATATATATATATATTACCATTACTTACCAATGAAGTAAAAAGCACATTGCATTTTTTCTTCACAGCGGCTCACAAGTCAAAATTCACGGAACGCCGTCGTAGAGAGCCCTAGACAGCAAGGGATGTGAAAATTTCTTATGCTAAATTTCTAACCGGTTTAACAATTAGTCGTAAAATGCCATTGATAAACCGCAGCGGATTGTGCTGCTGTAGAATAATTAAATCATTGTGGGTGAAGAAATTAGGCCTCAACTTCTCTTTGGGTAAATCTATTCATATATACTTAAAAAGTCTTGAATTGGGAGCTGTAAATTATTTTATAATTTTGACCCAGCTTCACAAACAAGCAATTCGAAGTAACAAGTCATTTGAAATTAATTTTACAGCAAGAAACCCTGGTGGTGAAACTGTCAAACATCCTACTGCATTTGGCTGCTTTTTGCGTCTCTATAATAATTGAGGTGTTGCCTTCTTTTCACTTGGAGTAGTTTGGGAGGGCGGTTGTGGTTGTTTTTGAAAGTGCTTTTTATTTAAAAATACATCAAAATGATTTTTTTTTTATTTTTTAAAAATTATTTTTGACATCAACACATTAAAATGATCTAAAAATACCAAAATAAATTCATTTAAAATAAAAAAAAATTGAATTTTGACCAAATACCAGTTTGACCGCAGTGCCAAAAAAATTTCATTTTAAATGTCTGCGATGTATTGCAGGCCGAAACTTATTTATTTTTATGTAGAAAAACAATTATTAAAAATGCGGATATTTTATTAGCAATACTATAAAACCAGGTATGACGATCAATTTTTATATATTTTATTCACTCGAGCCTTTTGTTTTTATATAGAAAATATTTATTAAGAACAGGGCCGGCAATACGATGAGACCGGGCAAGACAATTCAAAAGAGTTAAGGACAAAAATAAAAAATTAAAAGAAAACGTACCAACTCAAAAAACAACATATGCACAAATTAGAATTGTAGGGCCAAATTTAAAACAAATAAAACTCAAGCAAAAGAGAAAGAAGGCCAAAATTAAAAATTAAAAATAGGAGGATAGATCAAGAAACACCAACAAAAATTAGGGATGACTTTAGAAGGATAAACTTTAAAAGGAATAAAATCAAATTAAAAATTAAAAGAATTAAGAATGAAATGAAAAACAAAACATATAAGAAATTGCAATTACAAGACAAAATTGAAAAACATATTATTTACTGCCAAATTTATAGTTTTAATTAGTAAATTACTTTTTTATGAATAAAATCTGAATCATTTTAAAAAATCAACAATAATTTAAAATTAAATTCTGAAAGATAGCTAAGTTATAGAGAAACATAAAACTCACGGGTTACATAAATTCTTTAATTAGTTTTTATTTTCTTATTTTGATTTATTTAATTTTAGAGATAGAGAGTGGTTCGAACATAACCTTCTAACTCAAGGGTTTTGAGTTATTAACCATTGACCAATCTTAGTCATCAAATATATGTTTTTCTTTCTCTCTTATGTCTTCTATGTTTTTGTGTTTTTTATCTTATGTGCTTGTGTTTGATTTGGTGGTTTTGTTATATATTTATAAACAAGTTAGGTATAATTTACCTTAAATATTCTTTATCTAAAAGGTATTTTAAAAGAAATGATATAAAAATACCCTTAATTAGAAGGATATTACAGTAAAAAACATTATATGTATATAAAAAATATTTATTTATTTTAACATATTGCTCTTAATTTATTTAATTTAATATGTATATAAACTTTTTGAAATACATTTAATACTTTTTATTAAAAAAAAAAAAACACTAACATGTTTCTTGTTTGTTTTTTGTTTTTGTTTTTTTCTTTTAGGCCCGTTTCATATATATATATATATATATATATATATATATATATATATATATATATAAACAATTCATTAAAATATTGATTAATTTAAGTTAATAGAAGTAACCATCAAGCCAAACTCACCTCTTGTGGTTGATTTAACCCTGTTTTTTATTGTATTTTAAAAGTATTTTTGAAAAAAATTGAATTTGTTTATATTAAATTTAAAAAATGGTATTTTTAGGTTATTTTTATGTGTTGGTATCAAAAATAATTTTTAAAAAATAAAAAAATATTATTTATTACATTTCTGAATGTAAAACATTTTGAAAAATAACTTCAACCACACTTCCAAACAGTAATTTAAATTTAGAATTTTCAAAATGCAAGTTCGAGGAGGAAATTTAGTTTTCATTAGATAAGAGAAAATACGAATTTTTTCCTTGGAGTAAAGCAAACTTTATTCAGTTAGTCTTGAGAAAAATATTAAATCAGTTGCACGAAACCATGAAATCTGCATATGCTTATATCCAAATGATTTTTCAATTTTTTGACGAGAAAAATAAATAAATCAAAGCGACTCCAACAATATCCATGGGCTATAGCCATTTGCCACTCCACATCGAAGTCTCAAGAACTGTTAAAATTTAAAACTTGAGTGTATATTTCGTTAAACTCTTTCTTTCGTTCATTTCACACTTCTCTTTACAATGCATAAATCAACTATATATAGGGGCTACTCCCACTACAGTATAAATGACATACAAAGCAATCCCTAACACTAATGGACAAAGATTAGTTATAACAATAATTTGTTATAACAAACTTTTATTCCATCTGGATTTTAACAAGAACTTCAGATCAGTGAACCACAGCTCATGGCCTTGAGGTTTCTCTGTCTTTTGGTTTCAGTTTGCAATCAGTCGTAACAATTTATCATACAGGGACTATTTTGTTGAAGGAAAAAAAAGCATTCATCAAAAGAGAAGATAAGCACAAAATAACAATTTAGATATGTTTAAAGGGATAAATTATTGAAAATTTGCGGGAATTGATTTGTTAGATATGGAGATGAAGATGAATTTGTGTGTAAAATACTCCCGTCTCAGAATTCCTTTGATCACCACTCCAAATGGGAAATCTTCTAGAAACAAACTACATGTCTTGATTACAAAATTTCCCGACAGAAACTAGTTGCCAGTAACGTATTTACATCCTTCAAACATGAGAGGGTTTCAAGCTTGATCCCAAAGCTCACTGTAAGAAGCACATCCTCCCCACCGGCTTTCGGAGAGTGAAGCTTTGGACAGAGACGAACAAGCCATCAGCCGTCGAGTTTTTTTATTTCAAAGGGTTCTTCCCAAGAGCAAGGATCATCTGAAAACATGGAATGAGCAAAGTTAGAGCCTAAAACCAGTAAAATGTTCCAACTTTGAAGCACTAAAACCAGCGCAAGGATAAAAATTGCAGATCATAAGAGAGGAGCAAAAACTATATTATAACTCTGTAAGGCTTTCATACCTTAGTCTGAATTTGAAACTATTCGTTCCTGTCCAGCTCATGAAGAAAGTTGTAGCTCTCTCTCCATTCCAAGTTCGAGTTCTGTCCAATGCTCCTATGCAGGCACCCAGCAAGAGGAAGCAAAGATTATTCGACCCTTCCATCCCTGCAGCATCCAGTTGTTGTCTTCATCAATTACAAAATCCTTGTGGTAACAGCTCTTCAACTTACCCTTAAACTTTGTCATGAGCTCCTGGTCAAATGGGAGAGGCTTGAACCCGGCCCTCAGAGTCCGTACCTGCCACTGCTTGTATGTCTCAGGCCTTTCAACCCTTCCCTGACCCTCACAAGCTATAACATTCATTGCATCCTGTCCAAAGAATTCTCTCTCAAACATCATCCTCTCTTGATCTTCTCGAGGTAAAGTAGAATCAAGTATGTCAAATAATGAGGAGAAGTGGAATAGTGCCTCCCGGAACCGTGTGAGGAAGAATGGAGCGTTGTATGATCCATTTACAATAGTATGAACAAAAATATCAGGATTCATCTTCCGAATTAATTTAAGAACAGCATCTTTAGGGCAGTCCACTTCTACTGTCTCATCGAGTAGATTCTTAAACCGAAACAGACAATTCACAGCAAGCACCTCGTTTCTATCAATCTTGAGGTCCTCAATTGGGATTTTTTCCCAGTTTTGTGCAGTAATAGGATTGTACTCGAATGGAACCTTAAAGCGCTCACAATAATTGGCCAAGCGACGTCCTGTCTCCTCAATTCTTTCTGATGGCCGGAAACCATGTTGGGGAAGCTCTATTCCAGTAAGGCGTAGCTTTGGGGGGCCATTAGGTAGCAGAGAGAGTTGCTGGATAAGAATTGGCCACTGAAAACCATAGAGGACACCAAAATCTACAATATGGAGAGTAGTTGCTTTCTCAGCAGCATGCAAAATCATTTTGATTGCGAAGGCAATTGAAAGTTTCTTGAAGGGGCAGGCTTGAAGCTGGGTTTTGTAAGCTTTCAGCATATCAGCAGCTGTTGTCCTCGTTGAAGTAAGGGAAGAGAAATAATTTGGGGCTCCATTGCCACTACCAACCAAGCGTGCCTCGAGACCATTGGCAAAGAAATGAGCCAGTCTCTGAGTACCATCGCCTAATGGAGAGGAGTGCTGCCTGATCTGTTTCAGCAGTTCATTAGCATTCCTGGAATCATCGGTGGAGATAGCTTGTGCACAGAGGATCAGGAGAGTTCTCAGGTCCACTGTTTCCATCCTCTTGTTCTGTCTTTTAGATCGGTTTTTCCCACCACTGGATCCATTTGATTGTTCATCTGGCTGCAAGCTCTTGCATCCTACTTCCTGGTCAGCGTCATTGCCACAGCATTGTCCCCCGGTCCAAAGCAATACCTTATCAAACATCTCCGATAATTCACCCTCTTCCACATGCACCGCGGACTGCTTGTTAGACCTTCCTTCTTCTAAATCCCAATCCTCTCGCTCATGATTCTTTCTGCCCCTCGAACCATTAGGCGAGCTGTCCCTCTCAGATTTCTCCTCCTTCACCACCACTCTAGGAGTCTCTTCCTTTTTCCATGTGGAAAATGTATTTGTCTCCAAATCAATTACCAGTTGACTGGCACTAGGAAGGAACTTACTAGCTTCCTCTAACCCTCTCTTGAACTGCAACACAGATTCCATATCACTAAACATATTCTGCACCATCTCACCTGCAGAGGGACCCATAACGCTGTCACGCGTAGTGGCAATACCATTCGATGGATTCGCTGAAAACTGCATATTGGGCAGCAAATTGGACTGGAAATGGTTATCACCAAGAAGAGAGGTTCTCAGGAAAGATGGGTTCGAACCTCCAACATCGGCGTCACCACTAACCCGCTGAGAATCTTTGGAAAAATCAGTGGTAGCACTGCAATTGCATGTGCTAGTGCTATTGCTGGTATTATCACCACAATAACTGCCAGTTGCCGAAATATTACTGTTGGGGCTGTCATGGCGGGGACAAGACTGGGACGAATTGGGTGAAGGAGGATACTGCTCACCGAGTGCATCATACAATGACTTCTCGGTGGCGCTCAGAGCAAAGTGATCATGAAACATGTGTGGCTGATCCTTCATGTTCTCTTCCATAAGCATCTGGCTTATGTACTTGAGAAGCGGATCAGTGAAATCACTATCCTCAGAAGACGAGGAGGCTTCCGCCTCGGGATTCAATCCCGTCAAGGGATCAAGTGACCCTGATCCATCCAGGCTCAGGCTCATTGAAGGAACAGATGACACCCCCGCTGGATTCAAATTAAAGGATAGTCCAAAGCTATCAGGATCACTATCAGGGGGGTCAAAAGGAAGATTGGTAAAGTTGAGATCAGGAGAAGGGGTATTGAATTCAAGTCCGAGCTCAGTTTCTGGGTATTGATCTGAAATTGGGAACACGATCGTTTCATCAAATTTGGAATCATTTTGGTAATCAAAGAGTCCTGTGTAATTACGATCCATGACCATCTTATCTATCTATCCCTCAAAACCCTACGAAAAAGACGAAACCTACAAGGTTATGCTCTAAACTTAATACTCTAAAAAATATCTAAAACATCATAAGCCTACACAAGCATCATTAGAAACAAAGGAGATAAAGAAGCTACGCAAAGCCAAATTTCCTAAATTTCTACTCAAAGGAATTGAAACAGATTAAGTAAACACAGGAAAATAAAACATTTAGATATAGCTAATGGAGTAATTAAAGAAGCTAAAGCCACAAGAAAGATGATTTCACCTTAGATATTTGTAAGGGGGCAAACTGATAGAAGGAAAGGTGCGAGTAGCAAAGAATAGAATCCGAGGAACTAACTAATAAACGATTCAAGCAAGGAAAAGACTGCAATTATAGTGGAGCCTCTTCATTTCAACTAGCTTCAATTGGAACGAAGAGAAGGATGGAAGGAAGAAGAAGGAGAGTAGGGTTCTTGAAATTCCAGTGATCTGGTGGAGGGGGCTGCGTTTATACAAGCAGTGAAGCAGAGAAGATAAGGGAAGGGAGAGTGAAATCGTGTTGCTGTACTGTCAATGAAGGAGCCTTCTTCGAAGTTGGAAATGTTATAAGAGGGAGATTGAGGACTGCCATCTTTGAACGGCAGAAGAGATTGATGTTTTTTACCGGTTCGATCGGTCTTCTCCAAATTTACGTTGTCTTTTGTTTTGTCTTTTCTTTCATTTAATAAGTATGTTCTTCAACTTTTGTTAGGGATATTATTAAATATATTAAAAATCATATCTCATCTTTTTCATAAGATTATGATATTTACAAAATTTGGATACACGTGCATGTATCCGAGTCTTGCTGTGCCATTGACCAGGACAAGTCAAAATATAGGGGTCCAATATACAGGTGCCAGGTGACCCTTGTTGTCTTCAAAAAGAGTAAGATGGTAGGTACTACGAGATTACTGTGTACTCGCCCATAGATCAGCTACATTATCTTCATTTATAGTATTCAATGAGATAGCATGAGCCATAATATTTCATTTTCCCGTCTGTTTACACCCGGTTTCTCAATGCCATGAAATTGAAAACTATTCTTATTTTAAATTAAAAAAAAATGTTTTTAGATTATTTTTATGTATTGATAATAAAAATAATTTTTAAAAAATATTATTTTGATATATTTCTAAATGAAAAACACTTTAAAAAACAATTGTAATAACACTTTCAAAAGGACACTTATTATTGCAATAAAAATGCTTTTAATTAAAAATATATTTAAAAAAAAGTTAAAAAGTATTGTTTTCAAGTAATTTTAAATTTGCAACATATTTAATATGAATCTAATATGTCCAATTTGTTAGGTATTGTTTTCAATATTTTAATTCCAGTAGTTAAAAAGGAGAATAGATCTTCTTGGTAAAATCAATATCTCGAAGTTTAACCCTAACACGTTAAATCTTCCTCACTTTGACAAGAAATATGTGAGGGGCAATTCATCCCATCACGTTTAGTAGCTTATAGTTGAATAATCTCCGATTTTTATCAAATAAAAAAGTTACAAGAAACCTCTCTTTCATGGTATGTATGCTCATACTTTACGATGATTTTTTGCATAATAAAATAATCATTTTATCTACCAATTTAAGACTTATTGTATACTTTCAAGAGTTATATTGTACTTTTTTATGGGATACATTTATTATTAAGAGATTAAATGAGGGTAAAGAAGTCTCTTAACTATTATTTGCACAATATAGTATTTTTTAAAAACCCTCAAAAATTGAATTTCCATAACTCTTAGTGTAGGGTTGTATTTGATTTTTTATCATTCTTAGCATAGTATAATTACTAAAGTATTCTTTGAATAAAAACAAATTATTATCTAATATACTAAAAGAGGTCAGGGTTCGGTTACTGTAGCATGTGAGACAAATCACTGTGGATTGTAATAGTGTAGCTCAGTTTTCGGGTCAGTTCGGTTCGGTTCGGTTCGCTATTTTAGGCTAATATTTTATTATTCTGGCACAATTGGTTACGAAGATGAGCATGTAGCTCAGTGGAGGTAACGCTCTTTTACTGACAAGGAAGTCATGCGTTCGACACGTGACTGGCGCATTATATCGTTTTTTCCCTTCCCTATTTTTTTTTTTGTTTTTTCCCTTGCTTTTTTTTTCTTTTTTTTTCCTCTAAATGATTTTTTTTCCTGTTTATATATTCTTTTTTTATTCTTTTTTATTTTTCCATTTTATATTTTTTATGTTCTTCTTTTAGTTGTTTCTTATTAGTTTTTTTATATATTTTCACATCTAATGATTTTTTTTGCTAATATTTTTTTTTTTCATTTTTTGTTTGTTTTTTTTGTTAAAGTTATTGAGTTTTTTTTTCCTGGATTGAATTTTTCCCATCATTAACACAATAATAATAATAATTTTAGTTTTTTTTTCTTACTTCCTCTTTTGTTAATATTTTTAATTTTTTTTTCCTCAAGATAATTTATTAATTTTATTGTTTTTACAGTAATAATAATGATATTTTTAGATGTTAAGGTTTCGATGTTCATATTGTTATAGTAAAGTGTGTTAACGTGTTTTATTATATCAAACCTTACATGTATAGATGTTATATGTTATTTGTTTTTTTCAATTTTTTCAGTTAATTGAAATTGATAATATATTTGGTTTTCGTTTCGGCCTTTATACTTCTAATTTTTTACTTTAATTTTTTATAGTTTTTAAATAGTTTCTATTTTTGTCCATGTTTATGTATATGTACTTTTAGTTTTGATTTTTAATTTTTATTATTTTCTCTTTTGTTGAGATAATATTTTTTTCAAAAATTTTGTTCTTAAATTTTAGTTTGTGTTTATGATCATTTGAAAATTAATATTTCTTTTTTTTTTTCGTTTGTTTTTTCTTTTGGTTTTTCTTTTATCATTTTATATTTCACGTCAAATGATTTTTTTAGGTAATAATTTTTTATTCATTTTTTCTTTGCTTTTTTGTTAAAGTTCTTGGGTTTTTTTTATTCTTTCACTGAATTTATTTTCCTTTTATTCACACAATAATAATAATAATAATAATAATAATAATAATAATAATAATAATAATAATTTGAGTTTTTTTTCTTGCTTTCTCTTTTATTAATGTGTTTTAGTTTTTTCTTCTCGAAATAATTTAATAATTTTTATTGTTTTAGCAATAATAATAATGATATTTTTAGATGTTAAACCTTCGATGTTATTGTTGTTATAATAAAGTATGTTGATGTGTTTCATTACATCAAATCTTGCATGTATAAATATTTTATTTTATTTTTGAACTAGCAAAATCTATTAATTATTTTAATTATAATAATTATAAAAAATATTTGTTCGGCCCGCAACGTAATGCGGGCAATTAACTAGTCTATAGCTAAGACAAAGGGGCTTGCCTGCCTTTTTGTTATTGTTTTTATTTTGGTTAAAATCAATATTTGATTTGTTTAGAATGGGACTTCGTTAAAAAAAAATTATAGTTATTTTAGTCTTATGACTCAAGTCACAAATATGAGATTTTAAATATCGATCTGTTTTACGTATTTTTTTCAATAATTTTATTTTTTAATTTCATCATTCAATATTAAATTTATTAAAAATTAAACATCTTTATTTTTTTATTTGTCTTTCTATGATGATGTCCTAGTCTCATGGTCCATGTCACATATTTTCCATAGTAGCTCATATTAGCTCAGAGTTCTTATATTATTCTCTTATTTATTTATTTTTATGTCACATTTTGCTCTTTATTATATTATTTTTTTTATCATGGATTTAAAAACATGAGTGACATACCAAAATATATTTAAAAATATACTTAAGTCTTCAAACTTTTATAATAACACAAATTATACAATTTAGATCCTTTAAGACTTAAAAAAAATAAGTTTTGGTATAAAAAATCATTGATATTATTTTTCTGTTCCTAGGTAGAGAGAGGAGAGAGATAGAGAGATCACCATATTACACTGAAGAGAGAAAAGATCGTTGTTAAGGCCATTTTCGACCACCAAAATAGATGTTTTTGGTATCCAAGGGTTACATGAGATGAGAGATGCTTGATGGTGATTCTTTGTGATTTTAAATATAATTTTTGAAAAACTCCCAAGGTACATAGGCTTACGCTAGAAGGCCCAAGCACCTAGGCTTTTTTTTTTTTCAGTGATCTAAAAGAGATGGGTCATGACTCATGAGCTCGAAAATCTTGCTTTTTTGTCTTTTTTATTTTTTTAAAGTTAAATATAAATTTAACAAAAAAAATTTATTAATGTATGTTTAGTCTATGTTCTGGAACACATATTTGACGAGTTAATTCATAGCATTCAAGCTACTTTTTTTCTAGTATTGTTTTTTTATAGATATCTTTTTATTGTCTTTTTTCTAAAATGATTTTTAAATTTGTATTTCAATTAATATGGCCTCTCTATGAGTTCTTTTCTTAATTAACCTTTTTGGATGGATTTTTTTTCTTAAAATGATGTTGTGAGTATTTAGTTTTTGAAAAGATCATTCTAATTCATCTAGAAATCTTGTTTATCTTTTATATATATATATTAACTTTATTTTTTAAAATAAGAAGTATTCGGGTAATGTGTCCAATATGTGTAGACTTTAATGATACCTTTTCTCTTTGATGTTATTAAGTCAATTTAATGTTCATGTTTATTTTTATTATCGTTGATATAATAAAAAATAATTTTAATTACAAAATTTAGCAAGCACAACCGAGTAAATATTTTGTCTTGAGAGATTAAATATTTTGATCTATATGTTGCTTGATTTTTTCCAAAAGAAAGATTGATTATTGTTAATGATTATTTTTCATGTTTATTAGCAAATATAACTCTCGAGTTATTTAATTACATGTATTTATATAGTTTTTAATTTATATTATTTTATATGTATAAAAACATACTGACAAACTCGGTATATACAATTATTTTTTCTTGGAAAATAAAAGTCAAATGGGTAGTATATGCTAAAACTGAAGGACGCCTTCACTAAACAAGAAAAAGGATTTTATGGTCAAACCCGTTAATTGTAAGAAAATCTGACGAGTCTCCTGGCATAGAAGAATACTAGATAATTGCCCGCGCGTTGCCGCGGGTATTTTTTTGTATATAATTTAATATAATTAAATTTACAACGATAAATTTATATGATATAAGTAAATAAAAATTATACATTAGGAGATAAAATGTAAAAAAATTTAAGTAGAGTTTATTGCGCAAGCATAGATTACATCATTTAGAATGTAGATATTATGTTATGAAAGATCATAAAAGAGCGCGAACTAACATTTTCAAAACCAGAGCAAAATATTTTAATAAGGAAAAAAAATTAATCACAAAATCATTATTGTGCAAATAATTAAATTATTATTATTATAATTATTATTATTATTATTATTATTATTATGTTAGTAATGAAAGGAAAAAAATAAATGAAAGACTCAAAATATCCTAGAAACTTTAACAAAAGATAAGAGAAAAAATAAGGAAAAAGTAAAAATTATCATTGCTATTATTGTAAAAACAATAAAAAATTATCAAATTATCCGGAGGGGAAAAAAATATTAACAAAAGAGTAAGCAAGAAAAATAATTAAATTATTATTATTATTATTATTATTAATAAAAAGCTAAAAGATAGAGCAAATAAAAAAATATTATAGATGATAAAACAGAAATAAAAATTAATAGCTGAAAAAAATTCATTCAAAAAAAATAAAATATTCAAAGAATAAGGGTCAAAATGAAAAATAACATATATAATTAATTTCAATCCAAGGATAAAACTGGAAAAAAATAAAATCTTGGGACCAAAATAAATAATGAAACAATAATTATGGTAATTGCTGTTATTATATGAAAAAATTAGAAGAAGTGGGACTGATATGAAATGTTGTTTATATTAAGAATTTTAATTGGAGGACCAAATTAAAGAAATCAAAACATCCGGACCAAACAAATTACAGGAACAAAAAAGAAACCGAAAATCATAAGTTTAGGGACCGAAATTGAAATTGCTTTATATAATTAGTTTGCATTGAAGGGCACAATTGCAAACAATCAAAGTTTGAATTACCGAAATCAGGCATACAATCGAAATCCAAACCTCAGGGACCAAAATTAACCTCTTATATACATGAGGGACAGGACCTGACATTGGGCCCGCAGGAGAGAGAAAACGTGCACCCGCCACAAAACCGGACCCCTACGTTTACCCTGACATATGGGACTCACACGCGCCGCGACGGGAGATAGAGGACCAGGAGGCGCACCGTATTCACCGGCGGAACGGAATTTTTGACCACCGCATGGCGCCGCATGCTCCGCTTCTATGGCGCGTTGGCGTTGAGCGCCGCTGGCGCGGCCAGACGACGCGCCAGCTGTCCTCCCGAGAAATGACCCAAACAGCCTTGGAGCCACTGGTATTTACGAAAATACCGGGAGGGAAAGGACGCCGAAGCCCCCGATCACTGTGCACAATTTTGTCGTTATCGGGGGCTTATTTCGTCAGTGTACTGTGCAAAATATTTGGAAAAGTCGACGGCGCCCCTGGTTACTGTGCACCATTTTGTCGTTATCGGAGGCTTATTTCGGCAGTGCACTGTGCACATTGCGGCTGTTTGAAAAAAAAAAGCCAAAAACCGAAAACACCTCCATTAAATAAACACAAAACGCCTGAGACTGAGACCCATTTTTGTCCCTGCACTGCCACAATCCACAGTGGCCACAATCCACAGTGGATTGTGAGAGCAGCTATAGGGCAAAATCCCACGCCCTTTAGTGTGTTTGTAATATATATATATATATATATATATATATATATATATATATTAGAAAATAAGATGTTAAATACAGTAATTTGATGCATGCACATTGATTCAAAATAGCATCTACAATCAGAAAGTAGCTTGCTGCCCAAGAGTCAAAAGAGCAGTTAGAAGTACAAAGGCAGTCATGATCCCTTCAATGGCAATCAAAGACCAGGAAAAAACAAATTGCTGTGACATATTTTCAAAGTTGACCAAGTACATATAATAATTAACCTGAAGGCACATGCAATAAATAAATAAATAAATAAAATAATTGGTCACAAGTCATCTAGATAAATTAATGTTATCACGAAACGACATTTGACGAGAGGCTAGCCACTTTATTTTGATATTTCGAAAGATGTCATCCACAGTGAAGAATAGATCATTTTATGTTTTATAACGCTTTTTAAATGTTAATTTTAATATATTTTTATATTAACATATTAAAAATATAAATTAATTTAATTTAATATTTTTAAAAATAAATATATTTTAAAAACAGGTTGTTAAAACCACATGGCTTCACCTTTGATGAAATATTTGTGTGGTACTATCTTTTAAAAAAAAATAGTTATTTATTTTTGTTTTAAATTATTTATTTTTATATTATTTTAATATACCAATGTAAAAAAATAATTTAAAAAAATAAAATATCATTATTTTAATATATTTCTAAAACAAAATATATTTTAAAAAATAACATCTCGAATATAATAAAGTCAAGCTAGCCACAACCACCGGTTACCTGAAACCACCTGTCTTTCATGTTGCCAAGGTGACAAAGTCCTACCATCTTCTTCTTCCAATGTTTTAATTTGGAGGACAAAACCATTTTTTTTTCCAAAACTTGAGAGGCAAGTCTTTCCAATCCTCTCTGCCAAATTAAATAAACTGCATTTATACGTTTTCCATCTTGATACAGCTATTAGGGTTTTTCAGTGACAGTAAACGCAATCCAAGAATTTATTTTTTATGTTTTTTTTTTTTACAATCTCTTATTATGATGTTATTGGAGAAGAAGAAGAATTCTCAATAATTACAAGATATATAGCTCAAACAACAATTTCTATTCCATTATAAAACATTAAATAAAAAATATAATAACAATCATATAGTATATGTAGTTTGTTTGTGTGCTTGCTTGTTTTATAACTTTTTCCTGTAGAAATTTGTTGTATGGATATATGATTTGTACATGTTATGGTTTGTTTGAAATTTTAAAAAATTATATTTGTTTTTCATTTGATGGCATTGTGTTTGATTTTGTAACTTATGTTTTTTTTATAATGAATAAACAATAGATTATTAATTGAGTATGTTTTATATTTTATTAATTTTATTGTTTAGTTAAAAGTTTTGGTAAACTTGAAGGAATTTAAATTGTTTTTCGAGAAAATTGATAATCACTATAGGGTACTATTAAAATATATGAGTGATTTTGAATTCAGCCATTAATAGTTGATTAATCAGGTACAATAATTTTTTTAGATGGCATTATTAATTAATACATGTTATCATCAATATTTTATATAGAATTCATATAAGTAATGATTAATTATTCTTGAATGTATGAATACATTCTTGAGAATAGAATGATATTTTTGTACGTGTCAAACTAGGTTTTTTCAATTAGAGTAACCGGTAACCAAAGATTCTTCTTTGATGTTTTATTCTTTTATTATTAGAGATTCTTTATACAAAAGATATTATTGTTTAGAAAAAAGATTAAATGTTATAGTCTTTTATAATTATGTTATTTTCTATGGGAAAATAATTCTTCATAATTACTAAACAACTCATTCCAATTTTTTGTTTATAGAATGTTCTCATGATGAAGTGATTCAGAAATATTTTTATGCTTAGTTAGTAATAATAACTAGTGATATCTTATTAGTTATTTTTTGAAATCAATTTAAAGGAAAAAAAAAACAGAGAGATGAAAGAAATAAATCTTAGATGGAGTCATTTTTATTATTTTTTATGGGTCAAGAAATTTTATTTTTTATCTTTTTTTTATGTTTGTTTCTTTTTCAAGGTGTGCCTAGAAAATAACTATTAGGATATCACTAGTTATTCCCTGGACATTATAAAATTTATTGAAATGATGAACAATTACAAAATATTTGAAGGATATATATATATATATATATATATATATATAATGATCAATTCATGGGTTAATATCAACATCGAGTTACATATTCATAGTTTTAGTTGAACAAGAAAATCAATCTACATATCTGCATGACTTTTAGTACCACACATACAGTCGTGATTAGTTAAAGAAAGTATAAATTGTTTGACAATTCCGTAATTTTAACTGAATATATTCTTTAGGCTGAATAGCAAGCAAATTAATTCCAAGGGATTTTTTTATTAATGAAATATAATGCTGAAAGTACGTGGTGAATCAAAGTACAGTACTCGTATATGAATCTGTAGATGTATGATTTCATTATATGCTTAAAATCGGTAGATACGATGCAAAATAAAGTATATTCGTACCCTTTTATTAATCATAAGATCATCAGCACCACTTAGTGGGCACATGCAGGATTGATTATGTAAGAGATTCGTCTGCCATGGGAGAGTTCAATGGCCCAACTTTATTATTTGTTTGAGAGTATTTAATTTGAAATAAATAATAAATAATTAAAAAAAAACATTTTTAAAATATAGACACACTTTTGAATGCCGTTGCTCATGAAACATGATTATTATCTGTCCATTAATTTTAATTCCCAATCAATACCAAGCACGCACGTCAATCGCTAGTTTATTGCATGCAGCATGTTAGTGAAAAGAGAACAAACGTGGTTGGTAATCTTTCTGTCATGGAGTGAGTGGAAGGAGAGAGTGAGTGAGTGGAAAGTAGGCTCGAGTTACCAGGATGTTCCAGGTGGTGGAGGGAGAGGACCGAAGAGATCTGCATGATCATTGCAGCCACTCGCGCCTCGAAGGAGCATCGATTGACCTAGTTCGTTTTTTAGCAATTTCTGCTGTGAACAGATCAGTAGACCTCGCCGGAGTAAGAGAGACGATTGATCTGAAAACACCAAAGAGACCTCACCGGGATTTGAAATGGGATTTGCCTCGACCAATATTTTTGTCTTCGAATTGTATTTGTCGACGGCGACCTTCTCCATGTAAAGCCGGATTCATTAGATGGGAACGAAAAATAATAATTAAATAGATAGTCATCTTCAAGCTTTGTTATTATTATTATTAACCCTAGAATGTTCAAAGAAGAAGGCAGCAATTAGTTCATTAAACTAGTGCAAAGATACACGTCAATGCTCCCCACTATCGGAGATACATTGAATGTAATCCATATCTTAGGTTACGGCTTCCTGTCGGTCATTAGTTAATTCTGGATTTTTATGTTTCGACTTAAATAACGATCGTATCGTGAGTTTTTACTTTAGCAACGTGATGAATTAATATACTAAACGGTCGTATAGAGGACTGTGTGTTTAGCTATAGCATTTACGAGTAGTTAACTAGCTCCTACGACTGAACATACATTGACCAGAAGTAATTAAATTAGCAGAATCTTTTTTCTGCAATTTGTTTTTCACAGAGAAAGTTATAACTCATACTGTATAAGTTAGTAGTAATTACTCTTTCGTAAATCGTAACTGCAGGCAAAATAGAATGCTTAGTGTCAATATACGGTGTTTTAGCCACAAGTTAATGGGTATATAGTGTGTCAAGTGGCCCAGATGATTCATATAACTGGGGTCTTATGACCCAACATTTCCTGAGTTTTGTGGGCAGCACCACTTATTATATGATTAAAGTTGTTTTTGTAATTGTTTTTTTGTTTAAAGATATATCAAAATAATCTGAAAATATAAAAAAAAAATGATTTAAAATTAAAAAAAATATTTTTTTTCAAAAATATTTTCCAAAAACATTCCCAAACACCCAGTTTGTTACGGATATCAAAACTTCTCTAATGACCAGCAACCATGGCTGAATTAATGAACTAGGTTTTATGAAACTACCAGCTCCAATCTTTTGGTAAAAATAAGATTTTTTTATGGATGTACCACGCAAAAGAAACTAAGTAGAAGAAAATGCCTAAAAGGGCAAGATCACATGAAACAGCAACAGCTTTGGCTTAATGACAGTGTCAGTGCACCATGTATCGAGTTAAAACTTAAAAGTACCAGGGAACAATCAGATAAAGCTACCAGTTGCTATCAAACTCGCATACTTGCGACAGTTTAGGTTTCAGTGAGGATTACTATACACAAGAAAATCACGTGTGACAATATGAAATCACTACGTAATTAGTACAGAAGCTTCACAGACAATACGGTGTTCTGTGCTGCAAAAACCTAAATGGCAACTAGAATCTGTCAACATAGACTACGAAAAACCCTTGTCTGCCAGCTTTGCAGGCTCTCAGAAACAAGCTGTCTCATTCTTATGCAGGAATCCAGGCAGAGGATGCATTGACAATCCGTCCCTTCCATCCTTGCAGCATCCAGTTGTCATCTTCGTCGACCACAAAATCTTCATGGTACCCACCCTTCACCTTACACTTCAATTTCTTAATGACAAGAGGGTCCAAGGGAAGCTGCTTCATCCCAGCTCTCATGTTCCGAACCTGCCATTGCTTGTATGTCTCGGGCCTCTCAACCCTCTCTGAGCCCTCACATGCTATGACATTCATAGCCTCCCGACCATAGAACTCCTTTTCAAACTTCAACCTCATCTTATCTTCACGGGGCATATTAGTATCTAACATATCAAACAAAGCAGAGAAATGGAACAGCGCCTCCCTGAACCTTGTGACAAAAAATGGAGCATTGTATGATCCATTGACAATAGAATGGACAAATATATCTGGTTTTGTCTTGCTGATTAAGTTTAGAACAGCATTCCGGGGACTGTTAACTACAACTGTCTCATCAAGCAGATTTTTAAATCTAAAGAGACAGTTTACAGCTAGAACTTCATTCCGATTGATCTTCAGGTCATCAATTTGGATGGTATCCCATTTCTGAGCTATGGCATTGTACTCGAACGGAACATTATAGCGCTCGCAATACTTTGCCAAGCGGCAACCTGTCTCTTGAACTCTCTCTGCTGGGCGGAAACCACTTTGGGGAAGCTCTATTCCTGTAATGCGCAGTTTGGGAGGCCCGCCAGGTCTACTTGAGAGGCGGTAGATGAAGGAAGGCCACTGGAAACCATACAATATACCAAAATCTATTATATGAAGTGTCGATGCCTTCTCAGCCACATTCAGAATACTATGGTTTGCAAAGATAATAGCCATCTTTTTAAACGGGCAAGCTGAAATGTAAGCTTGATAAGCTTTCAACATATCCACAGCTGATGTTTTATCAACAGACAAAGCCGTGTATATGTGGGTACCAGTTCCATCCAAACGTGCTTCAAGGCCATTAGCAAAACAATGAGCCAACCTCTGAGATCCATCACCGAGAGGTGAAGAGTGCTGCCTGATCTGCTTCAGCAGTTCATTAGCAGTTCTGCGATCATTCACAGATACTGCTTGCGCACAGAGGATTAGAAGAGTCCTCAAATCAACAACTTCCTTGTTATCTCCTCGTCTCTTAGCCCTAGTCTTGCTACCATTAGTTCCCTTTGTTTGCCCATTCTGCCCCAAAGCCTTGCCTGACTCAAATTGTTCACCCTGATTAAGTATACACTGAGGAGGCTGGCATCCATCCCCAACTTCTAATACCATATCAAACATCTCTGACAGTTCACACTCATCCATGTAAACTGCACTCTGCTTGTTACTTCTTTCTTCCTCAAAACCTCCATCCTCCCGCTCATGATTCTTCTTTCCTGCCAACCATTCAGGCAAACACTCCCTGTCTTCCTTCTCAGCCTTCACTACCACGTTTGGGGCATTTCTGTTCATCTCTGGTGTCAATGAACTGTTCTCTAAATCAATAACCAGTGGATTACCCTTAGGAAGGAACTTACTAGCTTCTTCTACACCTCTATTGAACTGTAATGCAAAATCACTGTCACTGAAAATATTTGGTACCACAATGTTACCCACAGAGGGCTTTATGGCACTATCACTTGCTAACACATTGTGGAATTTGAATGATGATTGTGAACTGGGATTTGCAGCAGACTGGAAAACAAAATCAGTAGAAAGAGGCATTTGCATAAACGATGGTTTGGATTCCCCAGACTCGCCATTCCATTGAGGATCAACCAAACTGGCAGTATTAGAAATAAAACTGCTATTGCTACTATAATCACGGCTACTCCAAAAACTATTGTCTGGGCTATCAACCAAAAATTGATCACCATAGGAAGGAGATTCATGGGGTGAGTAGGGCAGGTTCTTCTCACCAAGAACATCATAGAGTGATCTCTCAGCAGCTTGAAGAGCCAACGGATCATGAAACATACAGGGTTTCTCTTCCATGTTCTCTTCCATGAGCACCTGGCTTATGTATTTGAGAAGATTATCAGAGTCATTATCGTCAGAAGGAGAATCTCCATCGATGCTCCTGATCGATGACAAGGCAGAGTTACCCGGATCCGGATCAGGCAAAACAAGTGGATTTTCTACAAAGTCGAATTCTAAATCTTCAAACTTGAATCCATTAGTAACATTTTGATACTGATCCGAAACCGGAAACACGATCTCATCCTCAAATTTGTTAGGACCAGAGAATTCAGTGAAACGAGAATCCGAACCCATCTGTTATCAAACACCAAAATCAACTCAATCAATTTCCAAACTTTAACTGACAAAAGCTAAGCTTTTGAGCTCTTTAAACATACCAAGTGACAGATTTTTTCATTACTGGAAACTAAAACTCAGAAAAACATTAAAACTCGATTAAAAAAACTAATTAATTACAAACAGGATCCAAAATTTCAGCTAAAACGATTAAATAAGCAAGACAAATTGAACTCTGGGACAGGAAATGAAAGAGTAAAAGTGAGAGATTGACATACCCGAGAAACAGTGTAAACCCTATTAAAGAAGGATAAGTTTAGCAAGGCGCTGACTGACTAGCAAATGAGTGACGCGTTTTCCTTCGTAAGAGGAGGGGGGGCAAGTGGGCAACCCATTTTGCGTTTGTTCTTCTTATACCTATTTAGGTCCTCAAAATATCGGTACCAAAAGCAAATATCACCGGCCACTGCCGTAAGACTTCGGACCCCATCACATGTCCGATGTTGTAGTTAATTATTTTATTCAGTGCTATTTTTTAAAAAATATATGAAAATAATATATTTTTTTTATTTTTAAAATTTATTTTATATTAATATATTAAAATAAATAAAAGTAAAGAGAGTAAAATTTCAAGAAACACAGCATGGCTAAATCATAGTTTAACTTGAACGGGATTGAATTTTTTATTACATAAAGATTCTGAGTTGTTAGAGCATCTCCAGTGGGAGTAGGCATTTTGGAGAGCCAAATCTTTGAAATGGATGTTTGAATAGTATATATATAGTTTTTTTTTTATGTGCACTTTAATGGTAAAAAGCATTTTGGAGAGCCATTTTTTTTATATTACTATTTTAATATAATGCAATTATTTTGTATATAATTTAATTATGCAATTAATTATACAACTAATAGGAGTAAGTTATATAATTAAATAATTACTTTTAAAAAACCCTCCAACAATATAATTATTAATTTTTTAATTTTATTTAAATTAAAAAAATTAAATTTAAATATAATTAAAAGACCCGCAATATTTGAAATTGGAAATTTAAGCTACTTATTGTATGTTTTTCAAGTAATTTGTATGTTTTTTTATGATTGTTGTATTTGAAGTTAATTAATGTTACTTATTCTCTTCGAGTGTAAGAAAAACTTAAAAAAAAAAATGAACACATTAACAAATAACCAATAAGTTCAAACATAATTAATTAAAATACATTTCATTACAAATAATTCAATCAAATTAATACCCCTATTTTTTTATGCTAACTATTATTATAATTAATAATACTAATTATATAATACTAATTATTATAATATAATAATAATTAACATAAAAACCCACCCACCCGTCCGTTCCCCATCTCAAACTTAAAGCTAAAAAACCCTACCCCATTTCTTATCTTCTCACCGCCGCCAACCCCCCCCCCCCCCCCCCTCTCTTGTCTCTCGATCGATCGATCTGTCCGCCCTTCCCTTCGATCCATCTCCTTTACAAAGCCAAACATATTCCCTTCTTCATCTTTCTTTATCTTTCTTTATTTCTGCTTTTGTTTTTCATGTATTTTGTTTTTCCCTTCATTTCCTTTTAAGTCACCGATGCATGGTATCCTTCCTCCCCTTCTTCATCTTTCTTTATTTCTGCTTTTGATTTTCATGTATTTTGTTTTAGGATTAGTTGAATTGAAGAAGCAGATCTTTTGTTCTCTTCAACTCTCCAATTACCTTCCGGGTTGTGCTTTTTGTGATAAGGCTTCTTAATCCAAGTTTGTGTTTCAATTTGATGGAGAACCCGAGTGCAGCCCTCAAGTGTTTCAGATTCAAGGCAACAAGTGCAAGCAACGGTATAATTGCAATGACTCTATTTATTTTGGCTTTCCATTTTTTCATATGTAGGAATGCTTTCCCGAAAGTTGAAAAGGCAAAATGTCTCTCGAGATGCCTCTCCTGCTGGAGGCCTTAAATTGAACAACAATAGCCAAAAATTTAAAAAAATGGCTTTGGCTCCCAGGATGCCTCTCCCACTGGAGATGCAATAATTTAAAAAATAATATTATTTTAAAAAATAAAAATTATATCATTTTTTTAATTATATTTTTTTTTATTTAAGTGTCAGGTCACATGAGTTATAGTGTTTGTTTAGTATTATATTTTAAAAGTATTTTGAAAACAATATTAAAAAAAAAAAATTTATTTTTTATTTTAAAACTTTTTTATTTTCAAGTCATTTTAATATGTTAATGTTAATATCAACAATAATTTAAAAAATATTATTTTAATATATTTAAAAACAAAAATAAAAAAAAAAACAATTTTAATCGTAATGTTAATCAGTTATGTGTTTGTTTGGAAGTGAATTAAATTTGTTTTTAAAAATTATTTTTATTTAAAAATATACTAAAATAATAAATTTTAGTTTTTGATATTAACTCAAGAAATGATAAAAATATTATAAAAAATCAAAAAAAATAAAAAACAACTACAAACTCAGACAAACACCCCTGTATATGAATCAACATGTGCGAGGTCGCATCGGGTTTGTAAACGGTGGTTCCCGGGTGACAGAACAGCAGTTATATCTCTTACACGTGGTGTAAGAGATGTGACTGTCAAATGAGATTTCTTCTGCGGAGATCAAGCGACAAGGCAGTAATGAAGTGATGTGTCGTTACAGTAATGGTCAGTAATGGAGTGATGTGTCGTTACAGTAATGGTCGTGCTGACTTCGGTTATGGGAAGACACGTGAGAAGGTTGTCTTTTCCTTAGTCCCGTGGGTCCCCTGCATCATCATCATCAAATGTGATCGTATTTTTCTATTTAATTTAATATAATTTGTCCTCGAGCCGTATGCTTTGGTTGACTATAGTTTTGGTAATCACTGGATTAGCTTCGATCAAACCCATATCATGACTAGATTTTTTGTTTCTACAACATAAACCACTTTAAAAAAGGGAAAGCATGCTCAATGAAGCGGGTTCTATATTAGATTATCTCCAATGATAAATGCTAAATGAAAAGGCTAAATAATTCATATAGCATTTTGAATAATAAAATTAAAGATTAAGGTGTGAATTATGTTAGAGAATAATATAAATTATATTTTGAGACTTTACCTAACAACTTAAGTTTTTAGGTGAGATGGTTTTTTGACATGGTATCAGAGCTTGTTGACCCAACGATCACGAGTTCGAATCTCACCACTTCTATTTTATTTAATAAATAATCAAGCACAAGGTAATGTAGGTCTATGCAAATTTCAAGCTCAAAGGGCTTTCACTTGAGGAGAGGGTGTTAGAGAATAATATAAATCATATTCTGGGACCTTACCTAACAGCTTAAGCTTTTAGATGAGATGATTTTTTGACAAACTTCAATGAAAAAATGCTATTTTAGCTGCTGCATGTAATATAATATTTGATTTTTTATTTTCATGCAGGAAATCCATTAATTTGTCTTGTGTTCTTGAATCCATTTATATCTACTCAATAAATTAATAAAGAACTCATCTTTCACTTTAATTTCCAAAAAAAAAAAACATTTTTCTCGATGGGATACTTTTCTTGCAAGGCAGACTGATCAGCCATTACCATAATCTTTACGACGCCAGCATCATCAGCATCTTCTTAAACTTCTAGAACCAAACAAGAAAAAACCATCAAGATCCAACAGTTTAACTACAGTGATACGGAAGCTGCCACCGATAGTTTCTCTGACCAGAAACTCCTAGGCAAAGGTAGCCATGGCTGTGTCTACAAGGCTGTTTAACGTGGCTGTGAAGAAACCCTCGAAGGGTTTTTAAGCAGTGCTATAAACAAAGTAAAAATCGGAGCATGAGTTTTTAAATATTGCAACTGTCATTTGTACTTGCAACAGTGTTTTAGTTTTTTTTTCATAGAAAACAAGATTTTTATTGTGGTTCCGGTCGCCGTTCTAATTTTTCTATTGGTATAGAACGTTTCGGTTTCTGAGCATTTCGGCGTGCCATTTCGGGATTGTACTGTTCATATATAATTAATTATATATATATATGAAAAAAATTAAAATATTAATTTAACAAGCATAATTAAAATTCAAGATAAATTAACTTTAAATTATACAGTATAAACACAAAGTCAAACAAACATAATCAAAAAATTAGAAACACAATCACAAGTTAATCAAAATAAGGAGGATTTTAAGGCCGGAACGGCATACCCGGAACGGTACCGAGACGTTCCGGTCGGAATTTGGCCGGTATTTCCGGAACGGACCGGAATCAAAACCGAGACGAAAACGACGCCGTTTTATCTCGGTTTTTTTAATGGCACGGAACGTTCCAACTGAAACAAAACAGTATTAACAACCCTGATAGAAAGTATAGATATAGAATTTTTTAAAACTAATGCTATTTTGGCTGTTAACATAGCAGTTCCATTGGAGTTGTTAAATGAATGAAAAAAAAAGCTAAAATGACAGTTATTGAATTTTAGCTTCCTTTTTACCAGCTCTATTGTAGATGCCCTAATTATAAGTGTTTTCTCACGTATTGATTTGACTTTCAAGTAGATCCGCAATCCCTTTGTATTACATAAGTCATTACCCTACCCGCTAGAATAAAAAACTTTTTACCACGATTTAATATATATAATTTTTTGTTTTATATTTCAATTTTTATTCTTTTATTTTTTATTTAATTTTGATCCTTTTATTTTTTCGGTATTTCTAATATAGTTTTAATTTTTTGTTTGTATTTATACATCTTTACTCTTAGTTTAAACTTCTAATTTGTTGTTAGTGATTTCTTATCTTTGTGTTTTTTTTATTTGATTTGTCTATGTGTGACTTGGTATATTTATAGTTTAAAATAATTTTTATTTCAAGAAATTCAATTATTTTTATATTTGTAAAGGTTTATTTTTAATATTTCATATTTAAAGTATTTCAGAACACTAAAATTAAATTAATTTGAGATTTTAAAAAAAAAAAAACTTAGTTCATTTTTATATATATATTTTCAGGTGTAAATATCAAAATATACAATTAGCTTCACATATTTGTAAGGAAAAAAATCTTAAAAATAATCGTTATCATTCTTTTAAATGCCTTATCCATAATAAAATCAATATATATAAAAACTAAATAATCAAAAGTTTTGTAGGTTGATTATTTTGCTCAGATGTACAACATTATAAAAATATCTAGGACCATTAATATTTTTTTCACATGTTAAAAAATGTGGTTGTGTCTAAGGCGAAGCACAGAGCAAGTGACTCGTTTATTTTTTCATTATAGATAATTTTGCCCAATTTTTCCACTTGTTTTGTCTAGATGTGACTTCATATATTTTATTAAAGTTATATTAAATCTAAAATATCATATATAAAAAGGTCGCAAAAGTCAATTTTTAACAAAAAAAAACATTGATCAATGAATTATTTTGATTATTATCCCATTATTATTACCATGATTGTTAAATTTTCATAATTATTATAGCTATCATTATTATAACAATAAACATTACGATAATCGGCACAGTTATTTCTGTTAATATAATTGCAATTATAATTAGTATTAGGATCGTTATTATAATTGTTTTTTGTCATTATTGATATTTTCTATATCATTTGATGAGTTATTGTTATTATTACCATCAAAACCATAATTATTAACAACATAAGCACTATAACCATTAGAATAAATTACAATTGTTATTAGCATTATGACTAATAATGTCACTATTATTATTATGGTTATAACACCTAAAATTATCATTATTATTACTGTTAAAACGATAAAAAATATTAAATTACCTGGAGGAATAAAAAAAAACTCAAAAACTCTAATAAAAGAAGATGCAAGAAAAAAAACTAAGGAAAAAAATATCAAATTTCAAATGATCACAAACACAAACTAAAATTTAAGAATTATTTTTTTCTAAAAAATACCACCTAAAAAATCAAAGAGGAAAAAATAAAAACTAAAAAATAAAAATAAGAGCGTATATATATAAACATGAACAAAAATAGGGATTATTTAGAAATATATAAAAAAAATGAAGGAATTAATCAAAAATTAAAAGTATAAACGAAGAAATAGAAACAAAATTGAAAAAATAAAAATTGTTGTACAGAAAAAGGAATTAAAATAAAAAATTAAAAGTATAAAAGCTGAAATGAAAACAAAATATGTAATAAATTTTAATCGAATGACAAAATTGAAAAATTCAAATTGTTGTATCGAAAATATTAAGGAATTTAAAACCATACCAAAAATTAAAAGAATAAGGACCAAATTGAAAACTTCATATATAATCAATTTCCATATAGAGACACAATTGAAACAAATCAAAACTTTCATAACAAAAATTAAGACCAAACCGAACAATCAAAAGATCAAGGAAGAAATGAAAACACCATAAACAACTGGGATTATCATGGACTTTGGTTTGCATGAGAGAGAAAAGGAGAGAAAAAAGTTCAACCAACATTGTCATGTATCCGGCCATCTTTACCTACTACGCGCACAATTGTGAGGTGGAGGACATCCATTGAGGTACATCTATGGAAACGCTGGATGAATATTTTTACCATCAGAAGACACCGCACACGCCACCCGAAGGGGGTGTAAGGTCGAAAACTACCAGCACGTCTTTCAGACGCGCCATCAGTAAACAGCAAAAAATAAAAATAAAAAATGGTAAATTACCTCAACACCCCTGCAAACAACACTTGAGGGTAAAAGAGGGTATGTATTTATTTACATATTTTCAAAAAAATGTTCAATGCCTGAAACACCCTCGCAAGCAACTCTTGCATTTTGTCTTTATTTGAGGGTAAAAGAGTTATTTTACTATGCATTGAAATTGTGCAATTACCATGATACCGCAGCAGGCAACTCTTGATTTTTATCTTATTAGATAGTATTATAGTTAATTTATTGTATACAAAAATATAAAAAAATAAAAAATACCTTGAATCCAATGCTAAAATCACAATGCACAGAGGGGTAAAATAATAATTTAACTATTAAAATTCACAGTAATCTGTGTCTAGAGCTACAATGAATTTTATTGTGCAAAATTCCAATCTCTTTTAGGTTATAGTTAAAGTGTTTTCTCATGTATTTGTTTTGGTGATTGAAATTTTAGTTTGTGTGATTTAATCGTAATTGAAAATCATTCGTGTTTGCCTGGGGGTGGGGGTTCTTAATATTGCTTGAAAAAAAAAACAGATTTGATCTGAGAAATCCAAAAACTAACTAGATTGATTTCAGGTTTTTAAATCATTTTTTTGGTAGTTCGAGTTTGTGAAATTGAAGTTTTTTTTTTTTTTGCTAAAATCTTGCTACTTGATTTTCTAACAACCATAATCTAAGCTTGTAGATAACACATTTTTTGCCTTTGTGAGCAACATGTCGCCAATTCTTTTTTTAAGAAAATTGTTATTTGACCTTTTAATTTTTTTAAAAAAATAATAAAAATAAGTCTATACATGCAAGTCTAAGCTTAAAAGTCTGTCCATTCTCTCAAGGGGTGTTTAATACTGCGTTTCAAAAATATTTTTGAAAAAAAATGATTTTTTATATTTATTTATTACTTTTTTAGTGGTTTTAGATCATTTTTATGTGCTAATGTCAAAAATAATTTCTAAAGCAGGTCATGGTTGGACAAACAATCTTTGTTGATATCCAAATTTGTTAAGTGATACAAATTTAAAGAAATAAGATAAAAAAATAAAAAATAACATTGAGTTATAGAATTTTTTCAAACCAATAATCCATGATATTAGATTTGAAACATTATATATAGAGAAGCTTTAAAATTTAATTCTTAATAAATACAATGTCGAATGATAAATTAGTTATTATTATGATTGAAAGCAAAACCTAAAAAAAATATTATCAGCACAAAAAATATATTAGTACCATAGTCATAATTATTAATACCATAAGCACCACAATAATTACAATAAATTATTATTGGATTAAAAAAATCAAAGGAATTAAAACCACATTAAAATAATAAGGACCAAAATGAAAAACAAAATATATATAATCAATTTTAATTGGAGAAAACTGCAACAAATAAAAACTGTGACCGAAAAAATTAAATGCATTTAAAACAAAAAAAAATCAAAAGAATAAAGGCCAAAAAGAAAAATAGCATATATGATTAATTTCATTTGGAGGACAAAAATGAAAAAAATCAAAACCTGCAGACTGAAAAATTAAAGAAAACAAAAATAACCAAAAAAATCAAAAGAATAGGGGCTGAAATAAAAAAACAACATATATGATTAATTGCAATTAAAAGGTACAATGGAAAAAAGCTAAAACTTCAATAAAAAAATCAGGAAAAATCGAAATAAAAATATCAGGGACTGAAATCAACAACTTGTCAACAAAGAGGATTGATATGCATATTGTTGCTATAGGAGAGAGAAAAGGGGTGAAAAAAGAAAACCAACCATCGGCCACCGTACAACCTCCATATGTCGACACGTGCAATACTATGTGGAAGAGGACATGGCAGTGCATCGGGAGACACGACGGACAAGAATTTTCACTAACCGATAGACACTGAATGTGCCTCCTGAGAGGTGCGTAAAGCTAATAGCAATCGGCGCATCAAGAAGACGCTCCTGCAGTTAAACCTGAAAAAAATAATAAACAAAAACAGAATTACCTCAACAACCCATCACTGATAATAATAACTAAAAAACTTCGATTCAAAATATCATTATGCCCCAACATCAACATTGTTTTTGTTATTTTTGTCGTTTTGAATGGCAGTTCGGTAGTTTTACTATTCACCCAACCATGAAACACCAAAAATACCCTTACCAACAGTTAACTGTTTCTGTCCTTAAGAGGCTACAGAAGATAATTTATTGTTAATGATAAAAACCAGAAATACTCTTGACCTTTCTTTGTTTATTTTGTCTGCTTCCCAAGATAAACGTGTAGTTTAACTGTGCAAAAAAATATTGAAAAGATGAAAACACCATTCAGGTAATGTTAACCGATCCCGTGAAAAAATAAAAAATAGCCTTGATACCAAGACTTAAATTTTAACGCATCGAGAAGCAAAATAATAATTATACTATTACAATCCACAATAATATCTACTGCTATAGTATTTATCTCTTTATTTAATAATTTGATTTTTATTTCAGGCTAAACGGTCTGTGAGCTACCTTTTTTGCAAAATAATTCCCACGAAGTAAAATCCCTTCTCCCCAAACATGTTTGAAGGACCTAAGAGACAAGGAGCAAAAGTGAAACCTCTGATCAGAAACAAACGAGGTTTAAGGCTTCAGAATCTGATGACACAGCCGCGGTGAAGGAGTTTGCAACATCCATTTGCCTTTATGGTCTCAAATGACGATCCTTCCTACTAAATAACGGCAACAATGGTGAACCCAGTTGTGTCAAATCAAGGCCTAAGCAAATCTGTTGCTCTGGGGCTTGCTTTTAACATCTACTTCTGTTACCATGGAGTGTTTGTAGTTGAACCAGGAGGGGAAAAAACGAGATTGAGCTGCTAACATCGGAAGCACAGGGATGAACCACTAGAAATAGAAATGATCATATCTTTCATTCAGCATATTAGAACCTTTCGAAATACAAATCTAAGGAGTAGGGATATATCCCAAATTAAATTGCAAATTAATAAAATCTGAGGTCGGAGCCAAGTAGAATCTCACAATTTCCATGAACAATTGCAAAATCTAAGCCATGCTAAACCAAAAACTTTACTAGTTAAATCAACTATCAAACCAGAGGCAGAAACCGATTCGCATGCATCACAAGAGCGAGCCAGGAGACATAACAACCGACACTCAAATCACCAATGAGAAGCTTAAAACATAATAAAATGCTAAATATGAACTCGTTCAATATATCCATCTCTGATCCAAACACTTAATCTGGTCTAAATCCAATTCATCGGGGCTAGTAGTAAAATTTTGCAAAGTGGGTCAAAACCATACAGAAAGGAAGAAACAAGACAGGTCAACAACGACACAGTAACTAAGCAATTGCCTTAATCAAAAAGAGAGAATCCCATATCATCATCACTCTCTGGCTCCTCTTCCTTCTTCTTCTCCTCAGCAGCAGGCTCAGCTGCAGCTGCTGCACCTCCTGCTGGAGCCGCTGCTGCACCTCCACCACCACCGCCAAAGAAGGCTCCGCCGCCGCCGCCGCCAATGATCACCTGCACCAAACAAAATTTAATCACCTCATTAGACAACTAAAAGTGACATCGAATGCCCACTTCCACATGTACTTTGCACTCCTATATGACAACCGTTCTTGTCTATAAAATCTAATTTGGATAGCTAAATTATATTCCCAAATAGAAACAATTGTTTAAGTAAATAAAAATGACTCCAAAAGGATTACATGAATGAGTTTCTCACTGCAACGCAAGCCAGCACACATTTATGATTATGAGATGATGGTTCAAAACCCTATACTATTTAAGCAAACATTAAGGATTTATTAACAAATCGTTCAAAAGATAAACCTCATGATGATACAAAATCAAATTACTGTAGTTTAAAGCAAGAAATTAAACAAAAAGATAAAGAGATGAGGACCTGGAAAACGGCGGATGAAGGAGTGACGTAAGAGAAAGAGGACTGGACGCCACCGGAGGAATCAGCGCAGAGAGCAGATTGGACAAGTTTCCTTTGCAATTCGAAGGTGGAGGAAGCGGAAGCCTCTATGTCGCCTTCGGCGATCTGCTTGGCACTCCACTCGTTACCGGAGCACCTGCAAACGAATGTGAAAACTCCCATTTTGATTTCGAATTGATTCACCTTAAACCCTAAATCTGCTTTGAAACCAACAGAGTGACAGAGAGACGGCTCGCCATTGCTTCGAGCATGGTGTTTATATGATGGAAACCTAGGGTTTGTTTTTTTTTCTAAAAGGCCGGTCTGTCCTTAAACATCTTTTTTAATTTCTATTCTGCCCTCCTCATTATTTCTCACTTTTAAACGTTGTTGTTGTTGTTGTTAAACCTTGTTAGCTCTTGCATTAATCATGTATTAATTATTAGCTAAATGCTCGATTAAATAAATTATGCTGAATTTAATCTCTACTAAGATGGGATTTTGGACGATTCAGTGGTTTGGGGAGAAAATCATTTTGCACGCTGATGATACCTTACTGTTTTTTATTTAATTTTTCACAAATTATTTTACTTCCTTTTCTTTTAAAAAAACCCTATTACTTATTTTATTTAATTTTTCACAAATTATTTTACTTCCTTTTCTTTTAAAAAAACCCTATTACTTATCTCATATATATATATATATATATGTATTAAACTTCAATCTTATGATAATATATGATAAAAAATTTAGAGCTTTTGGCTTACGATCATAATTAAAAAAACAACTAAAACATTTTATGAAATCATGTTTACATAGACTTATATTATAATAGTGCCATATTTTTTTCACTTAAATTTGTTTTTTTTTAAGTCATCATTTCATATGGAGTTGAATTGATATCGGACTTGATAGTTTGCTTTAATTAACGTTAGATAGGGTTCTCGTGGTTTTGAGTAAAAAAACACTTGATTTGACAAAATTAGATAAAAATTTATTGATTCGAAATAATTGAAGCAATGAAATTTGAAAAATAGACAACTATTCATCCATTTTAAAAATAAGTAGGGATTGGATAGGGAAAGATCGACTTTTTGTCACTTTTTTTTAATTGATCTTAACATTAAATTTATTTGGTGTTAGACTTGACATTGTTTCTTGGTTTCCCAGATACAAGAATCCTACGATGTGGAAAAAAAAATAATGTGCAATTGATGCTCTTTTTTGGAAAATAGAGCTCAATTTTATTAATTTTAAACAATCAAGGTTTAAAAAACCAAATGTCAAACTAGAAACAACTACAAGAACTAAACTCAAAAACAAATAACAATTGGCTAATTTGTGCATTAGTCTGTGAAAGATGCTATCAGGCTAAACTAATGCATGTAGCATCCTAAAGTGTCAAGATGTCTGCTTTTTTGGTTGCTTTAGATTCCTCTCGTTAAGCCCATGTAGTTGGTGTGGCATTGGAAGTCTTTCTATTTCCTCTTCTTTTTCTTTGTCTCTCCTCCTAATGTTTTCTATGCAAATTCTCTAAAAATATATTATTGTATCCTGCCATTTTATTGTTATGTAAAATTTGGTCTTTATTTTTTTTATTACAATACGTTTTGTTTTAGATCTTTTCTTAATTTATTTATTTATTTATTCAATTTCATCCTTTAGTAAATTGTTGATTATTTATTGGGGTTCATGATTTTTTTGTAATTTGCCTTAGATGAGGTAATCTCAAATTTTACTTTATTACTTTATGGTTAAGTTGCATGACTTTTCTTTATGAATTTTGGGTTAGGGTTCTTGAATAAAATTTGGGGGAAATGTGAAATTGTGTATAATTGATGAATGTGGCATGAAATAGGATGTGAATGTTGTGTAATGAATGGTTGAGCATGAAAAGAATGAGGGAAGTCTTGTTTCCCAAGGCCAATTTTCGGCCAAATGCATGTGTTGCAGAAATTAACAACTTGACAGATTCATATTGTGACTTTGAGAGAGAATTTGAGTGGTAAAACAAAGGAATTAGGGTCGGGTTCCTTCATAGGAGTTGTAGTTCTGAATGTCTACTATCCAAGGAAACTTGTTTCACTTAATTTAGAATTTTATAACTCTAGTTAAGGGCCACCAAACGTGACTGTGTAGGACGGATTCTGCAGAATCAGCAGGTCTGTCACATTTGAGATTCATTTCGTAAATTTTGGGGACAGAACTGGGTTCTATTCCCTTCATAAGAGTTGTAGCCCTATATGTTATCTTTCTAACAAGATAAATTTTGTACAAAACGGAGTTCTATAACTCCAGTTATGGGGAAAAATCTGGGCAGAGGTCGAAATCCGACCTCTGCTGACAGTTTTGAAAAAAAAAGGGAAAAGAGGTGGGAGGTCGCAAAATGATGTAGTGAGATGCATTAAAGGAAAAGAAACAAGTTATGTTTGAAAATGGGTGTTTATAATGATATTTTTAATGTCAAAAGTTATAAAAGAATAACAAATGTAAAGGCATATTGAATTGTTTCGGTGGGTTGTTACAACATGTGTGGTGTGCGTTTGTTGCCAAATTGATGTGTATTTTGCTAAGAATTTCATGAGTGTTTCGGCTGAAATTATTGAAGGATTTTGTATGCCGAAATAAATGATTTCAGTTGTGAGTTTTCGGCTGGAATTGATGTATGTTTTCTACTGAAATTGATGTGAGTTTTCGGCTGGAATTGATGTATGTTTTCTACTGAAATTGATGTGAGTTTTCGGCTAGAATTGATGTGTGTTTTTGCTGAAAATCGATGTGAGTTTTCTTCTAGAATTGGTGTGCGTTTGCTGCCGATTCCTACAATAAGTCTACTATATAGAAATGACTAAAATGCTAATAATAATTTCAGGGTATGATGTTGTAAAATGTGGAACACTTGAGTGTGAACACATGAACTCTTGTAATGAGTGTGGTGATGAATGTGATTCGAATATACAAAGTGTGCTAATTTATAACCCTTAATGTCGCAGGCGGTGCGACCGGGATTGGACCATTATCAAGACAGGAACAGCCCATAGGTGGAGCAGGTAGGTGATCTACACCTCTTTTTTTTTATATATGACATGTAATAGGTATTTTAAATTGAATATTATACGAATACGATGGGATATATATATTAGATTGTTGAATGCTTGAATGTGGATAACCGATTGATTAGCTTCGGCTAATGGCATCCGGAAGGATGGCCGGGATAAACGCTTGATTAGCTTCGGCTAATGGCATCCAGAAGGATGGCCGGGATAAACGATTGATTAGTTTCGACTAATGGCATCCGAAAAGATGGCCGGGATAAACGATTGATTAGCTTCGGCTAATGGCATCCAGAAGGATGGCCAGAATAAACGATTGATTAGCTTCGGCTAATGGCATCCGAAGGGATGGCCGGGATAAACGATTGATTAGCTTCAGCAAATGACATCTGACAGGATGGCCGGAATAAATGAGTGATTAGCTCCGGCTAATGACATCAGAAAGGATGGTCGGAACAAAAGAATGTTAGTTCCATTTAACGACGTCCAGAAAGAAGGACCATGGGGGGGGGGGGGGGAAGAATAGTAGACCTCAGATATGAGTGCCTTATATGAATATTCGGAGTAATGATATTGTTGCTCGAAAAAGAGAAATGGAGTACCTATATTTCTACAATCGAATTGCTTTATGTATATGCAGAAATTTCAACTTGCCAGTGTATCTTTTAATCGATAGATCATTTGGTCAAAATTATTTTAATACCATTATTAAGTAATTGCAGTTCATTAAATGTTTGTACTGCTGCAGGGACGTCACAGCCACGAGAGGGCTAGGGAACCTAATACAAAGGAACCTACCTTTGCAAAGAACCATGTAGATTGCATTCTAATTTAGGATGTGTTTGGGTTGAAGCAATGTACTGAATGCTTAATTTGTTATCAGACCCTTTTGTGAACGTTTGTAAATACCATTAGTAGGTTAAGAACGTAAACTCATATCCATGTATGTATATTTCTAATCTAAATCTTTAGTTGTGAAAACTGTAGTACTGTACTCTTATGAGAAATTTATTTTCTTTAATGGAACGTTTATTATATGGATGGTTTTTACCGAAGTGAATGGATATGGGTCGTTGAGCAACGACACTATATATATAAAAAAAAAAAATACGGGTTGTTACAAAAAAAACTAATGATTTGAACTTGTTTCTTCTGTTAAAGATTATATATAGTTGCTTTTAATGATATATAAGGGTTTGATATACAAAAATGGAAGGAGATGAAGCACAAAGAAACGTGATAACATGGTTTTATTTGATCAAGATAAAAACAATACAAATAATAAAGCTCTTTGTTGAAGTTCTCTAAAATATTGGTATGATGATATATTCTTGACTCTCTGTGTTAAATTAATGTGGGTGAGAGTGTATGGATAGATGGATGGATGGATGGATTAACTAGGTTTTAGAGTTTGTTTGAAATGCATTAAGGGTAATAATAAGAACAAAACAATGCCAAGATATGTGTTATTGACTTTGAGGAATGATTAATAACATGAAAAGTTATTTGGTAGTGTGACCATAGTATATGATGGATTGTTAGTATGACATTAGTATATGGTGGATTGTTGCCTAAAACCAATCTTATTTTTTACTTAAGAAAACTGAAAGATAATGAAATAGCCTAAGTCGCCTTTCAAGGACACCAAGTTCCCTCAGAAGATTTGACACTACTACTAATGAAGAGTAATGTTTATATATATATAATTAAAAATAAAGGTCCTGCTTATATTTTTTTTCACTTGGAAGTCTGGAGACATGTAAGTTAATTTTATTCATTTCAATATAAAAGAAATAAAAATTAAAAGATTCTTTTATTTAGAACTCCAATTATATATATGATCTTTGTTTATTAATTATTTATTATCGATGGTATATTTCTATTGATCAGGTAATCTGCAATTAACGACAGACTGGACACTTAAAACTGATTAATTATTCTCTGAACATTCGATGGATCAAAATCCTTGAATGCTTCAACGCCACCACAATTATAGAGATTCTCTCTTGTTTCCTTGTCATTAGTTCTCTCTATAATATTTTCTTTCTGAAGGCAAATCCCTTCCCATCAAATTAATCAATTCCTACGTGCATTTCTTCTTCTTCCATGTCCTTGAACACCAAATCCTAGCTGATTCTCTCTGTAATCCCATTTCTTACAGCAAGGGCCTACCGAGAAGAATAGACACATGCATGATCAAGAGGGATTGATGAAGAAGGTGCCGATACTTAAAAGGGGCTGCAACAAATTCTGGTATTTTACGGTCGTGTTTCTTTTGTGGTTCTTGTTGCTCTACTTCTTCTTTCACTCGGGTTCAAAACTTGATAAGAAGGATGATTTCTTGTTGAAACACCATTATGATGATTTTGTTGATGCCGATGAATCGAGTTTTGGTGGTGTGAATCGGAATTCCAATGAAGAAACAGGGCATGTTGCAGCGGACTCTGTTATGGATATGGATACGAAAGCAACGGGTAATCCTGTCGACAATTTCTTTACCGGCGGTGATTGGGATAAGTATCTCCGTGAAGTATCGAATGCTGAGAAGGAATCAAAACCTGAAAATCAAATGCATCTCACGGAAAATGAAGCTAGATCCATCAACAAAGTGTTTGGCGAAGGAACCAGAGAAGAATCTGGTGTAGCAAGGAGTGCAGCTAGGGAGAACCAGGTCAAAAAACCGTTTGAACTTCCCAGAGAGGGTAGGAGGAGACGGGTCAAGAAACCGGGCAGGGAGAAACGGGTCAAGAAACCGGTTGATCATTCACTTCGTGCAGAAGAGAAGGTCATCGAGCAGCCTGACAAGGAAGATCAAATAAGGAGGCAAACAAATTCGGATTCACATCCTGAATCATGCGCAGGCCGATACATTTATATTCATAACCTTCCAAGCCGATTCAATGGTGATTTGTTCAGGCATTGTCAATCACTCAACGAATGGTCCAACATGTGCCCCTACCTGTCGAACTTTGGCTTTGGTCCCCGGCTGAAGAATTCGGAGAGGACGCTCTCAAACACTGGCTGGTACGATACAAACCAGTTCATGCTAGAAATCATTTTCCACCATAAAATGAAGCGATACAGGTGCCTAACCAATGACTCTTCATTGGCTTCAGCAATCTTTGTCCCTTACTATTCTGGGCTCGACGTTGCTCGTTATCTGTGGAATGCTGACAAGAAGATGAAAGATTATTATTCTCGTCATCTTGTCAGGTGGCTGAGAGGAAGCCCCGAGTGGAAGAGATTGTGGGGCAGAGACCACTTCATGGTTGCTGGAAGGATCACCTGGGATTTCAGGCGATTAACAAACAACAACAATGACTGGGGCAACCAGCTTATGATTTTGCCTGAATCTAGAAACATGACAGTGTTGACTATCGAATCAAGCCCGTGGAACAATAATGACTTTGCAGTGCCCTATCCAACATACTTTCATCCTTCCGGTGACAACGAGGTATTTCAATGGCAAAACAGGATGAGAAGACTGAGAAGGCAGTTCTTGTTTTCTTTCGCAGGTGGCCCGAGACCCGACCTCCCAGATTCTATCCGCAGTGACATCATTGAACAGTGCCAGGCTGCGAGGGAAAGATGCCTGTTGCTGGAATGTATTACCGGTTCGAGCAATTGCTATGAACCGGTTAATTTGATGAAGATGTTTCAGACCTCTACATTCTGCCTGCAGCCTCCAGGGGATTCCTATACCAGGCGATCAACTTTTGATTCAATCCTGGCTGGGTGCATTCCAGTTTTCTTCCATCCAGGCTCATCTTACGCCCAATATTTATGGCACTTCCCGATGGATTACTCTAAATACTCCGTTTTCATACCGGCAAACAAGATCAAAGACGAGAAAGTCAGCATCGAGAGGACGTTATCTCGGATTCCTATACAGAAAGTATGGGCGATGAGGGAAGAGGTTATAAAGCTGATTCCAGGTATGGTGTATGCTGATCCAAGTTACGGGCTGGAGACCCTTAAAGATGCATTTGATCTCACGATTGATGGGGTTCTTGAAAGAGTTGAGAAGATTAAGATGGACATTAAAGCTGGAAAGAATTTTTCTGAAGATATCGAAGAGTATACCTGGAAGAAAAATTTATTTGGGACAGAAGGGAAACATGAATGGGATCATTTCTTTGATAGGTCAAAGATGATAATGTATTAGGATCTTAAAATTTTAGAGAAAAGATAGAATGTACAATCTTTTTTTTATAAATAAGTTTTTGAATTTTTATATTTTTATTCCTATATTGCAAGAACAAAAGAAAGAAAGAAAGATATGGCAGATGAGTTCTACATATTATGGTGCTGTGTCCATGCTTCTGATATGAGTTCAGTTTGATTGAGGTGAGTGGTTAGGGTTGTGAAGCTTATCTAGCCAGTAAGGGCTTTGCAGAAGCATTGCAATAGGAGGAGGAGGCCATTGAAGACAGTCACTTTGCTCTCTGCAGAGATGGGAAATCTAATAGGAGGAGGCCATTGAAGCATTGCTCTCTGCAATTAAATATAATTTTTTTTTTGTTATACAATCTTATTCTTGCATATGATTATGAAAAACGCAGTGGAATTCATACAATAAATAAATAAATAAATAAAAGTTCACTGCTGAGTTTGAAGGTTCTCATATCAGTGCCTGTGAAAATTTGATGCATTGCATCTTACACACATTATTAATATAATATATTGAATTTTCGAGTTACGTGCGTTTGTAGTCCAACGGTTAGGATAATTGCCTTCCAAGCAATAGACCCGGGTTCGACTCCCGGCAAACGCAAGGTTTTTATTTACTTTTTTTTTTTCTCTAATAAACACGCAATGTAATATAAAACCATTAACGTTACTTTTATTTTATAATACACACACACACAAAAAAAAAAAAATACATCTGAAATTGTTACTTTCCCTTTCATGAAAATATAAAAATCATTGCTCGTTATTTTTAAGAAAAAATTACAATTTTAGAATTGTATTTAGTTGATATCATATAATAGAATAAAAAAATATATTTAACTGAAAACAAAATCAATGGCATTGTGTTGATGATATTTTGGTTTTTTTGCAAAGTTCATTGGTCCTTACACAATTATTTGGGGCTAAAGTTGTCCTTTTATTTTTTAAAGTACAACGAAATTATTTATTTACTCTTAAAAGCAAAAGTTTTAAAACTAGTATAATGTATTTTTGTTATTTATGTGTTTAAACACTCATTCTCTCAAACATTAGGTAAAAATCAAGAAAAGATAAGGAACTCTTCTACCTTTTTTTATCAAAATTGTTTGTTATAAAAAAGAATGAAGCTAAAATTTCCAAATTTTTCAATTTATTTATGAAAATATCCTTAATAATATATATGTTATTTTATGTTCGATTGTTGACATTCTAGTATGGTATTTTCAAACTTCGATTGTCCTAAAATTTTAATATAAAATAAGAAAATATATCAGGAGACTCATCATAAAATTCCAATATGATCTTGTTGTTTAAATAAAAATTATGCTTGATAATGTAAAACCAGTCGACAAGTGATGTTACACCAAAATATTGAATTTTATATAGTGTTTTATTTACTTAAATCATTAAGATTTTTAAGTAATTCCTTGAGATTTTTCATCTTATTCAATTATAAAAATCCACCTTTAGTTTTTCTTCTTTTCTAGTTATAAATAACATGATTATACAAGGAGCTTATATTGATATCACGTGCTTTTTGTGTGTAAAATCATACATTAAATAAAGTTTTTGTGATTTATCACTCACATTTCGTGTACCAATTTTATTACTTTATTTCACCTAGATTTTAAATTAATTAATTAATGATGTATATCCTAAATCAAAACAATTTTTCCTTTTTATTTATTATCTTCTAATTGAGGAGGATTACCCTTTTAACTATGGTTTATCAATTTCTAGATCAGAGGTTTACAAACTTACTTTGACTGGAGTTTTCTTTTCACCATTTTATATTTAATTGGCCAAGAACTAAGTTGCATCTTCTTTTTTTTTTTGAAATATTTTTTTCTCACGTTATCATTTTTTTATTAATCCATTTACCATCATTAGCTATTTTTATTATCTAATTAAAATAAAACCAAGTTATTTTAATCTATTTATAGTTTTTTTCCCAAACACACTCGTAGTATCTAAATACACTTATTATATAGAGAAATATAATTTAACCCACGGTAAACACGTGTAGTCTTCGGACTTATTTGTTTTTGTGGTAGAATTTATATTTTACAAAAAAACTGAATTTTTTTCTTGAAATTGTTTGTTAGTATTTTTAATTTGATAATATTAAGAAAATAAAAAAATAAAAAAAATATATTATTTTTATATATTTCAACACAAAAAAACACTTTCACGATGCGAAAACAATAATATCCAACATCATGTTTCAAACACAGACGCCACCTAAATATTCCGAATAATTTATTCAACCAAAAACCGGCAAGAGATAATGCCAACAGATAAGAGCCGCTGAAGGGGGTATTCCCGTCATAAAAAATTCCCAACCATTTAAAAACCCAGCTCCTTCCTTTCCGTGGCCACAAACCATTTCAGCGGAGCAAAATAGCAATCAGAGAAGAGTAGCATGGCAGGCACGTGCACATACATCTCTCGTCACGTGACCGGACTGTCATCCTACAGCAGAGCCAGCAAGTCCGGGAGAGAGGGAGCTTCATTTTGTTGGGCTCGCATCTCTGCGATGAGCAGCAACGGTGCGTCAAGTGCGCGTAAGGTTGCACTTGCACTGGAAGGACCGTCTTGCATATGCGTTGGCCCAATAGAGACGGCAAGCCAAGAAACTCTCGAGGCTCTATATAGTCAAGTGCGTAAGATTGCTTCATTATTTTAATTTTGGGCCTAATTCGATCGTTTTCTCGTCACTTTGGTTTCATGCTTTTTATCCTATTGAAGTTTTTTGTGGAGAAGATGAGAAGAAGTGAGCTGACTGCGTGGTGTTGAATTGATGTTTGTTTTAGGCACGGGATGCATATTACAGTGGTGAACCTTTGATAATAGATGACATGTTTGATAGAGTTGAGGTAATAGAATTTGATTCTGTACATTTGTGGATCAAGCTTTTAGTTTCGACAACTCTCGAATTCCTTACCCCAGCATTTATTTGAAGCAGTTAAGATTGCGATGGTATGGTTCCAAATGTGTTGTCAAGTACCCTCGCTGCAGTATTAGACGACAGTCAACATACTCTGATGCTGAGGTAATGAGCTATCGAATCGTTTCTTTATATGCGTAAAATTATCCCATTTGTGTAACGTTGACTAAAAGCAGGGACGCACTCTGCTGTTTTGCATGATGCCTACCATAAAGGGGGGCGATCATGGATAATTATGAAGTTTTTTTTTCTCTCGATGTCGTTTATTCATTTTAGTTGGCGAGATGCAGCTTGGCCTCTCTTTTTTTTTTCTCGACTTGAAGATTGATTGGCATGGCTGTAGGGCAGGCAGATATATCACAGGCGTCTGCACTAGCAAGTATTTGGACCCTGTTTCTTACAGTTGGCTGTTCAGCGTGTGCTCTGCCTATAATCTACACAATTGTCCTGGCTTACCAAGATGCATTTGGCACGTTAATATCCCATGGAAGCCAGACGCCTATTATTGGGTTTCTTGCTACAGTTAATGGTATTCTCTTTATGGCAGTGAGTGCTTTGATTGGCTATCCAATTGCATCAGCTTCAGGTAACAGCTTTTAACTTACCTTATCTTCTGTAATTCAGTAATCAAGAAGTTTTGTGAAATAATGAATTTTAAGTTACTTCTTACATAGGACTCTTCACCCCTCTAGTTAGGGCATTTTCAATTTGTCAACTTCCATTCAAGACCCCCAGTTTATGGGATCCTTGATGAATCTTCAAAAAGATACTCAAATCTTAAAACTTCAACTATCATGGATAAATCCTGGAAGTTCAAATGTTTGAGTGGCCTATCTGAGCTGCGTGTACAATTATTTACTGTTTCATATCCATTCTATAGGTTCATGGAACAAATTGTCAACTATATATAGCGCTAGGGTTTCTCAAGCTCTAAAATTTACAGCCAAAAACAGTAGGGAAAGAAACTAAAGTTCTAAAGTCTAAGGTTACAACCCTTAACTATTGAGAAAATTGTAAAGAAAACTCTTGTATATTTTGAAAGGTCTTTACATCATAAATTCTCATTATTCTTCAGTTCATGCCAAATCTAAATGAGAAAAAAACCAAATCAAATAAAGCTGACTCCTAACTAGAAGAATCAAATTAAAACTCTATAACTTAACTAGAAAAAAGAAACAAAATTCAAACTTCTACTATACGATCATAGTCGATCAATCACTGTCTATTGATCATGGATGATCATTGTCTAATATTGTCGAATCTGTTAGAAAACCTTGTTGGCACGCTTAGACTTCTTCTAGAGCTTTGTTTTGTCCACCTGGCCCATAATTAAAAAAAATATCACCCTGTGCCAGGCTTCTCCATTTGAGGAGAACTCATCCTCGAGATCATGGTTAGAAACTGAACTCTCCCAAGCCATTTGGATAAATATTTGGAACAAATTAGCTACTCCAATCTCTTTCCAAACCTGCTTGTAACTTGTACAAACTGATTGCTCCTGAAATCAACCTTTAATATTTTTACTTCGAGCTGATACCATGTCAAGGAATCATCTCACCTAAAAGCTTAAGCTGTTAGGTGAGACTTCAGGATATGATCTATATTATTGTCTAACATTGTCAAAATCTAAATAGCAGAAGATAGATCTTTATTGGAAAAAATATGTCAATTCTCTTACTTCATTCAAAATATGGATTTTTACTTGAGAACCAATTTTCACAGTGAAGGTGCTGCAAGGTCTATGGAGGAATGACTTGGTGGCACTCAAGGGAGCATGCCCAAATTGTGGTGAGGAGGTTCGTGTCAAGTTTCCACCTCATTTTTCTTCCACAATTCGATAGAAATGTATTCAGCTGTTTCCAGCTAACAAAATCAGGATCAACTTCTTAAGCTCCTTCTCTCACTGATTTTAGTGGCTTGTGCAGGTATTTGCCTTTGTGAAATCAGATCAATCTAACAACTCCCCACATAGAGCAGATTGTCATGTATGTGAAAGTTTACTAGAATTCCGCACCCAGTTTGAGGTAATTAATCTTCTGATGCCAAATTATCATTCTGTCCTCTGTTTAAGGAGCTAAATATGTAAACAACGATTGCAAGACTACTTTATGATGTCATTTATAGAGTTTCTTGTAATAAGTACATACAAATCATGGTACTGCATTTTGCATTCTCCCGAAGGTTTATTTACTCAAATATGGTCCCATTCATAGTGGGGCTCTAGGATAGAGGATTGGAAATATTCTTTCATTACGAATTTTTGCAACAGATTCTGAGCCTTTTGCATTTCCAAGACTTATTTTTACATCAAGCAACTACCTTCATTCAGAAACTAGGCATACCATAGCCTGGCCATTTATTTCTAAAAAATATATATTCTTGTTTAATGGCCACAAGGTTTTGCATATTGAAACTGTACAAGCTAGCCACCGTTGTGTACCTACTAAGATGTACTTGTTATCATAATCTGATTTGATCAACTTATAAAAAACAAATTCAAGAAACAAGACATGACTATAGAAAACAATTATCCGACTCACTTGATTGGTATTGTTTGGCAGCAAACCATTTCAAGAGCTGGTAGACGGTGGGTGTATGGGCGCATATACCTTGTATCTCGAAGACGTCAGAAATGGAAGTAAGATCTCATCCTGATACATGCCTTCAGGAGTGGTTTGTGTACAAAATAATGATTCTTTCCTCCTCTGTTTTATACATGCATTTTCTTGTTTTAGGGGCCAAATTGAAACAACTCTGAAATAATATGTTACAAGTCAATGAACTACTTCCCATTTGCTATTGTAGAAATGTCTGAAGGTCTTAAAACCTAATGAACAAAAGTTTAAAGGAAAAGGAGAGCCTTGATTAACCAACCCCCGTTGATGTTGATGTTTTGCGACTGCTTTTCAATGATTGGAGAATTTTTCCATCTAGATGGCTGCATGTCAAAATCATAATAAAAATCCATTCTCTCTCTTGGTTTCTGGGTAGCTTTAAAACTTCCATAGCCATCAAATGTGCAACACGATATTCATGAAAGACCCACTCACGAAAGTAACTGAGAGGAGCCTGCAATTTTTGAGCTAGTTGGCATCGGTTCTTCGTTTTCTGGGTATTTTTAGGCCACACATGTTATATTATTCTGTTTGCCGGAATGGTATTTGACAAGCACTTGAGCGTACAATGTATCAAAATTGGCTTCAAATAAACGGAATGGATTCGCAATAATGAACGACCACTTGTTTATAGCAAAACTTCCATAGCCAATTATCCACTTGCACCGTTCACCTACAAGGGGAAAGAACAATTTAAAAAAAAAAAAAAAAAAAGCCAAATGCCAGACATTGTTTGCCTTCCAGGACTGCTCCAGGGTGATCTGACTCTTTTTTTAGCAAGCACAAGAAAAGTGGTAATCGACTGTGATCTGTCAAAACTGAAATAATTGTTAAAAGCTCGACTGATTAAAACCTCGTCGAGCCAGTATTGTGCCAGAAAAATGAAAATAATAACAAGGATAGAAAATAGCAAGTGGAAAGGGGAGGGTAATCCACAGACTCACATATACAATACGCATGGCACAGCAAACATTCCACGGATTGAAATGCAGTCAGGTTCAAAAAAACCACTTACTACATGTATCTGAAAGTACTTTTCCTAGAGAAAATAAATAATATTTGGTCTCTTGAAACTGCATTCATTCATCATTCTCCAGTCTACCAGAATTTCTATCAAATTAATGTCCTTGCCACACCACAGTTTTGATTTTCCGGTGTCGAAATCATCAATCGCTACATTTTCGAGGAAAAAAATATGAAGAAACTTGAAATAAATACCATGAATCAAAAGTTAGCATGTTCATGCTACGTGAAATGATGGTGCACAATCAAAAAGTAGATAACAGACAATAATTGCAAGAAACTTTCTCATCGTTTGTTCTCGGGGCATAAGCAAAGGTGCCTTGTAGATGTGATTAACAGAGTAAGAACATTGCTTAAAGATAGAGAGGCAGAAGCAGCCAGATTGGTGTATCAGTCCAGTCAAAAGTGGGCCAAGCTGTACACTAGAATCCACGATAGCTGTAAAACAGGAGAGAAAAAAGATGAAGCTGGGTGTGTTAGTATGGAAACCAACCAAGGTTTCCTCTTGTTAAACTTTTTTTTGCTTGAAGGCAGTCCTACTTTTTAGAAAGGAAAAAAAATGAGAAAAAAAGAAGCCAAACTACCAGAAATAGAGTGATAGAAGCAAAGAGCCCTTCTTGGAGGAGAGTTGAGTGACCACCAAAATCTTCTTCGTCGATCTTTAATATCAATGCATAATAACCATATATAACCCCAGAGGAAATCAACAGAAAACTGTCAACCAAAATCAAGAAAAAAATTAGCCAGAGAAAAATATAAGATTGCAAAAATTAGAAACTCAGCAGAAGAAATCTCTGCATGTTGAATGTTAGCTTAGTGTGTGTGTGTATGGATACAGCTCCCGCCGTCAATACTCAAAAATAATAACAGGATGAAGTTCCTAATATCAATCGCACCGGTATGGATTTAGGAGAAACTAACATGAAGTTAACAACGCTAGTCACAACACTGTGCATTACACTTTATAAACCTTTTTCCTCTTCAAGGAAATATAATCTTGCGAACAGCAAGAATTCTCATCACACTGGCTGGCTATAGTCCCAGTCTCTTGCTATGCTGTCCGCCCTATAGTCAATTTCAATAGATAAAAAGACAAGCAGAGAAAGAACCTTTAACCTTCCTTTCTAATGAAAAAAATATAGTAATTAGAAGGGATTGATTGTTTGGAGAGAGACGGCGAAAGGAACCAAATCATTTGCCTCTGACTGCCAAATAATATCTACCTCAATATGGTCCTAGTGTATCTCAAAGATATTAAATTTATATAAGCATCAAAGGGCCCACCTCTTAGACGTGATGAGAAGGTTTTGTTTATCAAAAGAATGGAATTGATACAGATTTGAGATTTGATTCAGCTAATACTGGCACTTAAGAGAAATCATACACGTCATATCAAGGTGCCTTTTTAATAGTTCAGCAAAGCCCCTTCGCTTTCGAACTGCTAATGTCTCTACACCACTGGCCAGTCTCATTTCAAGGACCGCCCATAAAAAAAATGCCCATGCAGCTACGGTCTTAAAACACTGTTGGTCACTCTATTATTCTCTGCATCTTTGATTAGTCACACCAGTTGTGTAAAAGCTACTAAGTGAAACTCCAATCACACAATTAATATTAAAACATAACTCTAACTTCTGGAAAGATTATCATGCCCTAGCACAAACTGCACTTTTCTATAGATTAATTTACAAAAAGTAATAAATTGTTTCAACAAAAATACCGAAGTATTAAACATAACAAGCTAAGATTTAATCAGCCTAGATGTAACTTCAGAGTATAAAATCACGCAACATGGGTTTCAATGTCCTGCTATTTATGATTCTTAATTACAATGAAATTCCGATACAGGTGTTCTTCAGAGGAAAAGGGTCCTGCACATGCAATATTTTTGTTTATTGCAGTAAATTTTGCATGTAGAGCTTCAAAGATGTTCAAACTAAGCCAGAGAACTCATCCAAACCCCCCAGATTAATCTGAAGCTAGAATAGCTAGTCTCATGTAAAGCACGACGAAATGATATTCAAAATAATATTGGTGACAATCATATTAGTACTTTGCCTTGAAGCATTCACATGGAACTTTTAGGGAAGAATAAGGAAAAGGACACCCACGTCCATTAAACTAGAAGGAAGGGGTGTAGTCGATATAAAAACAAAGTAATTATCAGCAAAAAGAATCTACACTGAACTGCTGGTTTTTCTAGCTTCGATACCACTAATACAAAAAGAAACAAATTTGAGTCTGGCACATATATATGCTTGAATCAGCCACTTCTATTTCCGGGAAATAAGACATGAAAAACACCACCACCAACAGCAACATATTCACTTAAGCTTGGTAATGAAATATTTATTAAAAGAGCAAGAATTCACAAACTGAAAGATCAGAGGGGGGGGGGGGGGGGGGGGGGCAACTCACAGGCCGATCCAAATACCGCCGACCAAAGGGAAAGTACCCCATAGCAATCCGCATACGAGGGCAACAACTTGCCTAATCCAATGTAACGCATCTCCCAATTGATCCTGTAGTGAGCAGCGTGTCACTACTACTCCTCTTAAGTAATAACCCAATTTTTATTTCTACTCAAGAATCAAATGAATTATTATTAACTACAATTGACAACACAAATTTTAAGCAACATTAAAATAAATTGTATGCAAGCTTGCATTAATTCATTCAAAGCTAGAAATTCTACAAACACAATACAAATAGAAAGAGTACCTTATCCCAAGAGGCCTCAGGATCCAGCAATTTGGCGAACTTGAAAGGAGAAAAGTGCCCATTTTGATGCTGGTGTTGCTGTTGATTATTACTGTTGTTCAATTTACCAGCAGATTTCCCTTCTTTCATGGTTTTTTTGAGATCTACGAAGAAAAGATTGGTGGGGTTGTGGGTGGAGAGGTCAGACTCAGCGAGAGAACATATGCCTTCCTAACTCACTGCACATGCTCTCAGTTTAATTATAATTTTTTTTAGTTTTTAGTTTTCTTTTGGAGTTTTTTTCAACTTCGAAATCATCGTATATAATAGCAAATTTACGATCCATAAACCCGCGCTCCGTAGCAGCGATTAATTTTTTTTTTTTTATCTAGTTTTAATATATATAATTTTTTATTTTATATTATGGTTTTTGTTCATTTATTTTTTAGTTTAATTTCGATCCCTTGATTTTTTTGGTCCTTCTAAGATAGTTTTAAATTTTTTGTTTGTATCTATACATCTTTGCTCTTAGTTTAGATTTTTAATTTTTATTATTATTTTTATTTATATTAAATACAACTTGCGTTAAAAAACATAGTAAGTTTAGCTTTGGTGGTGTAAAATGAAAGTGAAACTATTTCTTATGCAAGTATAGTTAAACGTGAAATGTTTGAAACACCACTGCAGATAACTCTTCTATTTTGTCTTATTTGAGGCTACAAAAGTTATTTTACTGTGCACTAAAAAAGTAAAATTACTGGGACACCCCCACTGACAATTCTTGGTTTTTATCTTATTTGAGAGTATTATGATTATTGTACTATGCACAGAAATGAAAAAAAATTGAAAATACCTCTGATATCATGATATTATTTTAAACACATTTTACATAATAAAATGAATATATAAAAAACTAATATATATTTTTAGAAGTTCTACGACGCCACATGCGTCATCCGAAATGTTCATGAGCTCTGAAATTGACGTCGCGCCCGAAGACACGCCCACAACACCACGACAGAAAATATAATTAAAAATTGGAAATTACCAATAAACCCCTATAACCAACTCTTGGATTTTTCTTATAGGGGTATATACTTACCTATACAACTCGTGGTGCGCATCAGTTGACCCCGACACCCCGATTATAAAAAAAGATCTGAAGATTAGTCATGGTGCGCTTAAGCTCACCCAGAGACCCGATTATAAAAAAAAATTATAAGTGAAAAAAAAAACTAAAAAAAATATAAGCATGAAAGCACTGTAGCAATCCATATATTTTTTTTTAAATCTGTCCGGGAATTAGTCGTGGTGCGCTTAAGCTGGACCGGAGACCCGGTCATAAAAAAATGTATAAGTGAACAAAAAAAAGTATAAAGAAAAAAATAATAAATTAGTCCGGGGATTAGTCGTGGTAAGCCCAAGCTGGCTTGGACACTCCGGTTATCAAAAAACAAATTTGGTCTAAGGAGTGGTAGTGGTGTGCTTAAGATGACCTGAAGATCCTCGTTATAAAAAAAATATATAAGTGAAAAAAAAAAACAAAAAAAAAAAACTTAAGCTGGTTGAGAGAGCATGAGACCATGGTTATAAAAAAAATGTATAAGTGAAAGAAAATTAAAAAAAAATATAAGCGTGAAAGCACTGTAGCAATCCATATTGTTTTAAAAAAAAATCGACTCAGGAATTAGTTGTGGTATGCTTAAACTAACCCGAAGACCCCGGTTATAAAAAAAAATATAAGTGAATAAAACAAAATTATAAGGAAATAAAAGAAGAGAAAAATTATCAGTGGGAAAGCACTTCAGAAAAGAAAAAAAAAGTGGGTCCGGGGATTGTCGTGGTACGCATAAGTTGGCCTGAACACCCTGGTTATCAAAACAAATTGGAATTGAGGATTAATTGTGGTGCTCTTAAGTTAGCTCGGACACCCAATTATAAACAAAAATATATATATATATATAAGTGGAAAAGGAAAAAAAAAACGTATAACAGGCAAAAAACAATTTTGGGGAAAAAAAGGAAAAAAAACATAATAAGGAAAAAAAAGGCAAAAAAAGAAGAAGCAAAAAAAAGGGAAAAAAACATTGTATAGGGAAAAACACTATTGCAATCAACAATGCTATGTGTGGGGAGCTATAGTGCTTTCCCCCACACCATTTACAATCCATATTGTTTAAAAAATAATTTGGTCCGGGAATTCGTCGTGGTGTGCTTAAGCTGATCCGGAGACCCCAGTTATCAAAAAACAATTTGGTCTAGGGATAAGGAAAAAAATGTATAAGTGAATAAAAAAAAAGTAAAAGAAACACCCACGGGGTAGTGAGATTCGAACTCGTGTCCGCTGGGTCAACAAGGTTCTGATACCATGTTAAGGAACCATCTCACCTAAAAGCTTAAGCTTGTAAGTGAGACCCCATAATATGATTTATATTATTCTCTAATATATATATATATATATATATATATATATATATATAATTTCATTTTTTTTTAATAACTTAATGTTTATGATATTTATTTTATAGAATATGATTTATTTATTTTACTTAAACATTTTATCATTTTGTTTTTTATATGTTAAAAGTCTTTCTTTCTTTATAAGGCTACTAAGTTTTTTTCCTATTGTGGTTTTTATGTAGTTTTTTCAAATAACTGTCATAATTTATGCCGCCCAAAAAAAAGAGCATATGGTGATATTGGGACCATTCGGAGTGTTTCGAACCCCCCCAAAAGTGTTTTTTTTTTTTTAATTGAATTGTTTGTTTTGTTTTAAACGAAAATATTTTTATTATTTTTAGATTATTTTAATATACTAAAATCAAAATTAATTTTTTAAAAATAAAATGTTTACAAGCAGTGTTAGTTGGGTGTGGTCCGGCGTGAAATCCTCACGTCAGTTTGTTAATTTTAGACAGCAGCCAAGCCCATGTGAATACAACGTAAGCGTCTGGCAACATTTATTTATGCGTGCACATGCGATGGTCCTAACTGCTCACTCCTCAATGTGTATGCCTGTGTGACCACACACACACACACACACACACATACATAGTTAGTTAGGAAAATAATAATTGTTTCTCTTAATCCAATTTGATTAAGAACTAAAACAAGACAATAAACACAAAAGCAAAGGAGTCGAAGGTACTGGGGATGAGAGTTAAAGGACAGAACTCTGCTTAAATGTCTTAAGAAAAACTGTCCCCGGCCCCTTTTTAATTATAAATCTAGAGCTCGTCTAATTGTTGACTGTCTGATTATACATATTTAACTTCAATACATTGTGTTCGTTCGAGAGTTTGATTAAAATTATTTTTTATTTATAAATATATTAAAATAATTTTTTTATTTTTTAAAAAATATTTTTAACATTAATATATAAAAATATCTAAAAACAATAAAAATATTTAATTTAAAATATATTTTTTTCAAAAACACTTTAAAAATACGGTGAAAAACATACTAGTAATCTAAAAGTTAATTTTCATAGATAACTTAAAACAACAAGATGAGTCAAAATGATTTTTAAGTTGAAAGTATATTTTAGGTAAAAATGACTACGAATAATTTTTTAAAGTAGAAAAATCATATCAAACTAATATTTTTCTTTTCTCGAACAAGAGAAAAAAACCTTGTTGTTTCAAATTCCCCCTCCCCCCCCCCCCCCCCCCCCCGAACATTCTTCCACCTAGAGTTCCATGTTGTTTAATAGTTAATTAATTATTTAAAATCTTGAGAAAAGGGACGAGATAGGAGGACTGCTATTCGCAGAGACCGTTTGGGGTGACATCCACTGATCCACATTTCCCAACAAGTACTTTATTGAGGTGAGCAATAATTTAAAAATAAAGCTGAAAGATCTTTGCCACCCACTTTCTAGGTTCCATAATCCATTTAAAATTTTCTTTTTCATAATAAAATAAATTACAATAGATGTATATATTGAAATTGTTACAATAATCAGTTATATAACATGTAGTATTAATTATGACATAATAACATATACATTATAAAAGTTTTTTTTTTCTATCATAAAAAAGGGAAAAAAAAACTTTGCTAGAGTCAATGTTGAATGATGCAAACAAGAGAGAAATTCCCAAAGAGTTTTTCACATCCAACACAATTTTCTTGGCCAAAACCTAGACTCTACGAATCAACGTGCACGGGCTGTCGCTTTTACTTCAAGAAATATCAAGAGTTGATGTTTGTGAGTTTGTTTTTTTGGATATTTTTAAAAGTGATTTTTGTTTAAAAATATATAAAATAATATATTTTTTATTTTTTAAAAATTAATTTTGATATCAAAATGATAAAAAAAATTAATTTAAAATAATAATTTTTTTTCAAAAACCTTTTAAAATGTAGTGTCAAACAAGGTGTTTCTTGTCACTGAATTTTAAAAGTGTATTTTAAAAAATTGGAAAATTTTTAATTTTTAATTTTATTCTTAGATCACTTTGACATGCTGATGTCAAAAATAATTTTTTTTCAAAATAAAAATAAAAATAAAAAAACACTTCAAAAAAACACAAAACAATCCCTTATACTTAAACTTCAAACTCATCCAAACCATTTTACATTTGGCATGATTGAGAGTATGATAGAAATTGTTTTTCAAAGTGTTTTTCATTCAGAAAGATATCAGAATAATTTTTTTTTTGTTTTTAAAAATTATTTTTGATATTAACATATCAAAATAATCTGAAAAAACTAAATTTTTTTTATATATTTTTTAAAAATCAATTTTTCTTTAAAAATATTTTTTAAATGCCTTGAATAATGTTTCTGGTCAAATAGCTGCATTGGAAATTGACATACGGTACAATAAAAAATTGGAGGTAAGAAATCAAATCCGTCTTCTTCTTTGACTAGAAACACCGAACCTATGTCTATTAAAATAATGTATATTTGTTATTTATTAAAAATGATTTTTTCTAAATAAAAATTAATCACACGGTGAAACGATTAAAATATTGCTGTATGTCTTTTCATATTTTTTTTATTATTGTAATATAAGATGAGGAACAATTTCAATTTTTTTAAAATATAAAGGATTAACAAACAATTAAAATCCAGGGCCAAAACATAGATTCAATACGTTTCTTTATCTTTAAACATTTTTTTTAATTATATAGTTGGTCTAAGGACAATTTATTATTTAGCTAAATAAAAAAAAACAAACTAAAAAATATGCTCATGTGGCACACTTGGAGACATGTAGGAGATGTGTGAGCCAATTAAGTAAAGCATGCAGCGTTTCTCGACTTTCAAAAATACATTTTCATTGGTGTCATTAAAAATACTGTCATGTTTTGTTATTGTTAATATGACACTTGTCTTTGGTAATCTGAATCTTAATCTATCAAATATTATTTTCTCCAATTTAATCATCATTTTTTGGATTTTTAGTTGTTACCTTAATCTTTTTATATAAGTTTTATTAGTTTTTAATTTCATTTTTTAATTGAAATTAAAGAGTTTATATTTTCCCATTTGATCCTCATTGTTTTTATTTTTAATTTTTTTCTTAGTTATTTTTGTAAGAGTTACTATTGTTTTTCAATTTTCTTTTCAATCAAAACATTGTTTTGATATTTTATGTCAAGATCTTTATTACTTTAATTGTTATTTTTTAATTCTTTTGTATAATTGAATTTTTTTTTTTTTAATCTTACCCTTTCGACACTTGATTAATTGAGAGATGAACTAAATTGGATGTTTTGAGTCTAATAACTAAAAAGCTAAACAAAAAGCCGTATAATTCTCTTTATTTTTATAAAATTATTTTAATATTATAATTTAAACTACGAGTTTGATAAAATATCTTGGATTAACTTGACACTTATTATTCTAAATACAAATCTTTTATAAACATTTTTTTATTATTTAATTTCAACATCTTAATATTATTTTCTAAAAAACAAATAATCCTCCCCCGACAAAACACGCCCCCAATAAAGTTCATCCCATATTGGCTATCATAAAACTAGATTATCCAAAATTCCACGGTTTGGCATGTAAGATGAAGGTACATGTCTGTAATTATCCTCTCACAACTCACCAGCCCTCTACACCAAATGTACGTAACTACCCCTTTAAACTAAATAATCGGCATGAGAATAGAAATTTAGTAGCGCGTAGCCATTCCTGCTCTTCCACGTGTCATGATTATCCTCCCGTCTCTTGTCGTAAACCAACATTAAACACCGTCAGCTGCGAATTAAACCCGGCCAAAGGCAAATCATCTCTCTTGGCAACCCGCCCTTCTCTCATGCACGTGTCGGTTTCCCATCAAAGAATTGCCACCTTTTTTCCCCGATAAAAGCTAATGTCTTTTAGGACCAAAATATGGACAGAAACACTTTTTTAAATCTTTCTTTTCATGGGGCCTACCACCCCTCTCGGTCCCACCGCGAACCTCACCCCCCTCATCCCCGAACACAACGCCGTTACTTATCGTGGATCTCAACCTTCCACGCGACCCCTCCGTCAACGTTATCTCCCACGGATATTCCCTCTCTCGCCGTCACATGTTGATAGTGCTCAGCCCACCACAGCAGTACATTTCAAAATACTTTTATTAATTTAACTTAACTCCGTCTCAGATAATACTGACCAAAAAGCGACCAATAGGGACCTCCTCTTTTGCCACGCGGGAAAATAAGGCTTTTCTTTTAGATTCTTATTATTATTATTATCTACGTGGCAAGGAGTTAAGGAAACAGACCACAGGTTCTTGTTTCTTCCGAAGAAAAAGAGCGTAACATGCTTATCGGGATAACTGCTTGAATACCACAAGGGCCACAGCAACTTACGAAACGTCTACGTTTTCTGAAAAATGACCCATGTGCCCTTGTCGATCCTTTTTAAATTTAGATCTGTGATGGAGGTTCCCTGCCATCTGGTGGATAATGAAGTAAAAAAAAGATAGGTGTACGGATATGAAGACACGTGTGGGAAGTACCGGAGCAAGTTATTCAGAGGCTGACTGTAACTTACGTGTTATCTCTCTATTATGTCTGCAAACCAAAAACGTGCGGCGGTAATAAAACTTGTTTGAACAGAACGGAAGAGTTCTCTTGCGTATGCAGGAATTTATTGGTGATATAGTTTAATTTGTTTTTTTTTAAAAAAAAAAAACTTTAATTTATCTTTTTATTATATGGTTATAATATGTTTATATTAAAAAAATTTAAAAATATTATATTAATATATGCTCGACTAAAAAAACATTTTTCAAAAACACATTTTAATTTATAATCTAAACTTTCTATATGAAAAAACAAAAATAACTTCTCCTTGCTATGTGATCTATAGTTGTCACACCTATATTTAAATTATTTTGGGAATGAAATGAGTTTTTAGGTAATCAAGTTAATCCGTAAGTTAATAAAGGTATAATTTTGATGTCATTTAAAAAAAAAACCTTTCGAATTTGCACAAAGTTTGAGTAAATTAATTAAATTAAATTAAATTATATTGATTTACTTTTCTACTTATTTAAAAAACAGTTTATATCAACTCTCACGAGCAAAACTGAAATTAGGGAGTGAAATATTTTTAATTTGTACACCGAGGGAAAGAGAATATGAATGCGGGAGTTTCCACATTTTGCATGGCTATAATGTAGTTTAATCTACTTAAATATTTTTTTCATTGTTGTTAATGATGGATTAAGGGGTTGTTTGACACCGTATTTTAAAAATATTTTTAAAAATAAATTATTTTTTATTTTATTTTACATTAACTTTTGTGTGTGTTCTTAGATAATTTTCATATGTTAATTTCAAAAATAATTTTTTAAAAATAAAATATTATTTTAATATATTTCTGAACAAAAAATACTTCAAAAAATAGTCTCCGGTGCACCCCCAAACAAGCACTAATAAAACAAGATTCTAATGTAAAACCCGTCTAAATTTCTTTTATTAATTTTTCAACTAAACCGGCAAAGGATTTGAGAAGCTCACAAAATTCCTAATTAACTCGAATAACAAAATTGCTATTATTCAACTTGACATGGTTACATCTATGATTGATGGATGAGTTAAATTTCATAGATGAAAGGAAGATATTTAGAGCTAATGGGTTTGCTTTCATATATATTATCATATAAGATTGAGGAATACTAATAAAGAAAATCCTTCCTAGTTGCTTATTATGATTTTTCTTTCATGATGCACGATAACAAACGAAAATCCATAATTGAAGAGCTCATCAACCAGGATTTTTTTCTATAAATTTGAGCAGAGCAGGCGTATTGGATTTCATTTGCTTTTATGTTATATGTAGGGTAGATTCATCTGAAAATAAATTGTTTTGGTTTAGATATACTTGCCATATTTAGAGGTTAATTCTTTGGTCAGTTTCCCTTAATAAACAATTATTCGTATGATACAAATAATAAAAATGGGATTTTTACGTGGAGACAACTTCAGCATTTACTATATATGGAAACAAAATACAAATGGACGAGTCAATTCGTGGCACCACCAAAAAAAACCGAAAAAAAAAACGAAAAAAAGATAGAGAAGCAACCCAATGTTTTTCTCCATCCCGTGGATGATAGGATGCCAAAGAAGGGTAAACCAATCACGAAGAACCGGTCTTGAGGTGAGTTGCCGTTACTGGGTATAGGAAGCCACTTGGAAGCACTAACCGATAGGCCCGGTGGCCAAGAGTCAATGCTATAAGAACTGGGGTTTAAGCAAAAAGCTGGGTGGTTTTAGAGGGTTTTGCCATCACACGCAGAGAGAGAGAGATAAAATAGAATTCGGTAGCGTTCAGAAGAACAACGTTTTCTTGGTGAAAGGAAAATATGGGATAGAAAATTAGAGAAACAGAGAGAAAGAAAGTGCCGTGTAACGGACAAGACATTTGTGTTTTCTTCTATGATCTTTGCATCTTCTTCTAAATTCTCTCTCAGAATTTCCTTCTTTGCGTAAAGGAAAACAATAATAAAGGGGTGAACTTTGAACCAGAAAAAGAAGGGAATTTTGGCTTTTTAATAAAAGGTGAGTGACAATTTGATTTCTCCTGTGGGTTTTGTTTCTCCAATTGAGTAAAAGTTGGTGTTTTTAATGTGGATTTTGATGATTTGAAGAGAGTTTTTTTATGACACTGTGCTTTGTTTGGTTTGGTTGATGTGAAATGGGATTTTAAAGGCAAAATCGATGCCTGAATGATTTCTTACATGAATCGAAGTTTTTAACTTTTTATCTCATTTTCCTTTTCATCTGAAACTTCAAGTGGGTTTCTTTTCTTGTCTCTAATTCGTGTCGCTCTCTCACCTTTTGTTCTTTCATAGATATTCTTTAAGGATTTGCGTTACAATCCACAATTCTGTTTTCAAAGGATTCGATCTGAGATTTCTGGAGTGATTTACTGTTTAAAAGTTACTTTTTGTTTCAAAAATACAAAATTTCTCCTTTAAACTCGAGGTGATGATAAAATTTAACTTTAACTAGTATTTTGGTTTCTTAGAAGGTTGATCCCTGTTGAGGGTTTTAGATCCTCTGAATTCATTTGGTCTGAATTGCCCTGAATTTCCTTCTTAAGTTAAGTGTCTGAATTTCAGTTTTCGGGATTTTGATACTTGGATCCTTTGTATCAGGGTTTTGTTGTGGTTTTAGTTTTTTCTATGGTGGTTTAATTATACATTTTAAAGTAAAACTGAAAATTTTGATGTCCCAAATATGACATCAAGTCTCGTTTTTTTTTTTTTGCCGTTTACATGAATAAATTCGGTTTTATTTTATCGATTTCCGAGAATTTCTCGTGCCTTTCCTTGTAACAATTTTCATCAAATATGTTTTTTTTCCGTGGTTTATCTGTATATTTCTGTGGTTCATTTGCTGGTTTTTGTTAGATCATGAAGACATGATTAGGTAGTTTTTCCAAGTTCTGTGCTTGCGAGTGGCGGATTCTGTATGGGTTCAGATGGGTTGCGAGGGATATGGCCTACTGGCCTCAAAATCATGATCAGATGCCGAAATTCCGGTGCAAGTTTGCAATTCACAAATTCGTTGTGTTTATTCGTACCAGCAGAAACAATTCTGATTATTGAAACCAAGCAACAGAATGCAGTATTTTTTTTTTTTTAATATCTTGCATGCGGGATTTTAAGGATTGATCTTTGTTTGATGATAGCATATGGGTTTCCTTTTACCTTTCTAAATTTTCTGCTAGAGAGAACTCTTTTTATCCTGATCTTTTTCTCTCCTCTACTTTTTTAAGTTTATGTTCTTGTGTTGAGCTTTGCGTCCATGAATTTTGGTTTTGTACCTAATTATAAGTTTTACATTCTATTCATTGAATTTGTCACCCTTTGATGGTTACGTTCATTTGTTGCCAGGGTTTTATTGTTGGGATTTGAAAGCTCGAGTAACTGAGAAAATTGGGACCATAAAGTCGCTAACTTGCACGTGATGTGTCCTTCTTGGCATGATCTCTGAGTATGGTGTTGCAGAAGAGATTAGATTACGGATTCAATGGCTATCAGGTTCCTCCCGTTCCCCGAGCTACAAGATCAGCTAGGGTAATGTATTATACTTTCTTGTGATGCCAGATGTTCTGATTATATTTTTTCTTTCCTTTTATTCTTCCTCAGTTGTCAATAATCATAGTCTTTGTTTGTCTTGTTTTTTTTAGAGGAGGGGTTCCTTTAAGAAGAAACATGAAGAGAATCAGATATGCGCATTTGACTTATTAGCCATTGTAGCTGGAAAGTTATTGCTTGATAAAAAAATTGCTCCCAGTTCTAGTAATACATCAGCGGACAAAGATCAATGTGCAGTTATTAATAGTGCTGTAAAAAATAAATGGCAGGATGTAGAAAAATCTCTGAAAGTAGAAGCTTGCGATCAAGGAAGTTCTGACAAGAACATCTATGTTTCTGATCTATCTCATGTTCATCGACAAGGTTGCAGCTCCAAAGAATCTCTGGTCACCCAGAATGACCTCAATTTAGGATTAGCTTCTGCACTAACAAAGCCTGATCGTGCAGAGAGGTCCAATGCTGAGAGGTTGGTGAGTGGCCAAACCAAGAATGAAATAGGAACTTTTGCCAGCAAAGCAGAGGGAGATTCCTCCGAGTACAGAGAATTTGGTGACTGTAAATTAGAGGCTGCAACTAAAAGAGCAGTGAAAGATGAGCCTCATAAGTCTGGGAGGGTGCAAAGTAGCACTGTGGCCAATATGTGCAATTTAGAGGACCCTGTAGTCCTGGATGCAAAACCTCCAGCACTAGTCAGTTCAGATAGTAGAGCCAAGGTGCCTGCGTGTGGGAACCATATTTCCAATAGTTCATATCCCACAAATCAGGATGATTTACATGTAGTTAGTAGAGATGATGATGAAAACTCCTCTGGGTGTACTCACCCTATCACCACAAAAAAATTCTTTAGGCCAGCACCACGGATTGGAGATAGAAGAATAAGGAAATTTTTGGCTTCTAAATGTTGGAAAGTAGCTCCAAGGTTGAAGGATGCTACAGTTTCTAACTCTGGTAATTGGTTTTACATACCTGCTTATTTATGTTACTTGTTTGCATTATGATCCCAGATAAATTTTGGTTGTTTTTAAATGGAAATTTCTGATTCATGTAGATGGGAATTTTAAGCCTGTTTTCCGCAAGAGGCAGAACTGTTACCGACATCAAAGGTCTGAAAGGATATATCCTTTCAAAAAGAGGAAGCACTTTGCCTATAGTTCACCATCAAATTCTGATGGAGGAATGAGTTGTGAGTTTGTTTCTGATTTATCTCTAAAGGGCAGCAATGGAGATGCTTCTGTCTCCCGTTCAAGAATGCATGGAGGTCTCTTTACTTGATGTTTTGTTTTAATAATTATATTAGATTCTGGGATTTATTGCCCTCTGTAAGCATTTGCTAAATAATCCTAATTCTAAAGCAGCCACCGGGGCATCATCTTCATTTGCAGGTCAACGCACTTCATTCCTACCTAGGGATTCTCATGGTACGAGAACCATTAATGGAGTGATTGATTTTTTTATAAAAACAATGGAGTGATTGATATGTACTCATTTGACTTAATTGGTTTTATCCAAAGAGGTTTTTACATGAATGTGTCTTTTCTTTTCTTCAGTGAAGCTCAGGATCAAGTCTTTCAGTGTGCCAGAGTTTCTTATCGAGATTCCAGAAAGTTCAACTGTTGGTTCATTGAAGGTATCAATAATTGGTTATGATAATTTTGACATATGCATTTTCCTTATTCTTCCAGGTTGAATATAGAGGCACTTGCTAATAAGAAATTGCATATGCGTGCCGAAGTTTCATTATTTGTACAACCCAGGTGTGTTGTCAAGACTTGCAACACTATTGACATGTATCTATTTCTATGTTCATGAATGCGTTCATCCATGCTCTATACTACCCAATCCTTTGATAGGTTACGCGATAGCAATTTGCCATGTGAATGGTAGATCTCTTTCATCAATAATTGGTCTCTAGTGTGTATTCTAATGATATGAGCTCTGTAGAGGACCGTCATGGAGGCCGTGACTGCTATACTTGGCAGTGGATTACATGTTGGTGTACTTCTTCAAGGAAAAAAGGTTAGGGAGGACAATAAAACTTTAAGGCAGACTGGGATTTCTCACAATAACCAGCTGGATGCTTTGGGTTTTTGCTTGGAGCCTAATCCTTCACAAACTCCCCCATCTCTGTCCCCTGGAGATTCTCCCTTTCTTCTTCAATGTGACACCCCACAGCCTATACGCAGGTAACTGGAAGTGCTCTGCCTATTTAGAAATCAGCCTTTCAGGTTTTAAGAAGTAGCATTTCTTTCCTTTGGTAGACAAACAAAAAGAATCGAGACCAAGAAACCTTGGTCAATAAGCACCCATTTGTTCTTAGAATCTAGAATGTGAAGGGGACTTGCTGTCAGTGATGCCCTTCAGACCTAGGGAGTGGACTTGTTTAGTGCTCGCAAATGCTTCAATTGATGGCTTTGCCTATGACTTTGGCAGATTTGACATGAAGTGAGTTGAATTGTAAAAAAAGTCTGATGGAGTTAAAGGCATCATTTTTATTTATCTTACATGATAATTATGAGCATAATTTATGTTTCTAATAGTTCTGAAAACATTTTAGAAGATTCTGATGTGGTTGAATATGGACTCTTTAACTTCACCCAAATCCAAAGAATCAAATCAGTTGCTAATCAGCTGATGTTTTAATGCTCTTTACCAGGTATCCTCCGACCACTGGTGAGGTACATCAGGACATTTGTGCTGAAACTGAGCCTCATGTGAACAATTTAGGGAATTATATTGAAAGTGACCATGATTCAGCACCCTCTCCTACTGACACTTCAGTGGACAAAAGCACTAATTCGAAAGCACTGGTTGCAGTACCAGCAATGAATGTAGAGGCTCTAGCTGTGGTTCCGGCACATCAGAAATCCAAACGATCTGAGATTGCACAGCGCCGAATTCGTCGACCTTTCTCTGTTACTGAAGTTGAAGCATTGGTTCATGCAGTTGAGAAACTTGGGACGGGAAGGTATGTTTATTCTTTGATGCACACAGCTAAGGAACATGAATCTTTTTGAGATAGAGCATTGTCTGAATATTGCTTTAATGATGTTTCAATTGGCCAGGTGCAGTGCTTGATCAAAATGCTATTTCCAGTCTTAGCAACTTTACAATGCTTGCAGTTAGAAGATGATTTTCGCTCATGCATTCCGATTCTGTATAAATGAGATTTTTAAAGCTCTTGTTTACCTGCAGATGGCGTGATGTTAAACTGCAGGCCTTTGACAATGCAAAGCATCGGACATACGTCGATTTGAAGGTGGGTTTTTTTAATTTGCCGCCTTGATACAAATTGACTACTGTACAGTTGCCTTGGGCAAGTATTTACTCCTCCTGCGTATTTGGATGTTCTGTTTCCTCATTCAATTGGACTTCCTATCAAATATTTGGTTTCTACTTTGTGACTATTATTCCCGGAGTGCAATGTCTCAAGTATGTTTCAAAAATCAAGGCTTTACGGCACGTAGTTAGTTTAATCTGTTCAACAAATAGTTGCTTGTATAACAGGTAAATGATTCGTTAGGCTTCTAACCCTTTTCAGGGTTGTGTCTCACAAGGAATCTTTTCAGTTCTTTCCCTGTAGCTGCGAATACAGAAACACCAAGTTTCCATTTTTTGTTTCACAAGTTTTCACATTCTAGACGGCTCAACCGGATCATCCTGGAAATGAAAAGGGCAATTGCAGAAGCTCTTTGTGCTGTTTTGCTAGATTTCTTAAGAAGCGCCAGCTTCCATTTTGTTTCTGACGAGTGTTTTGTCATCACGCAGGATAAGTGGAAAACACTGGTGCACACGGCGAGAATATCTCCTCAGCAGAGGAGGGGAGAGCCTGTCCCCCAGGAGCTCCTGGACAGGGTCCTGACTGCACACGCTTACTGGTCGCAGCAGCAGGCGAAGCAGCAGTTCAAACACCAGCAGGCAGAGACTTGCCTTCTCCTCTGAGATCTGGTGAATTCAGGGACGGACGGGTTTCTATTTATTTTTTCGTTGCATGTATTCTGTGGCCAGTCTGTAAAAAGTTGATAACAGGGGAGAAGTAGAAGCGTCGAAGAAATGTATGTAATATTGCTGCGCTCGCCGCCATTCTTTTCCTGGGTGGTGAGGTCTGGCACTTGTAAATGATCGATTGAATAAGAGCTTCCTAACAGAAATCATTTGGTTACAGAAATGTCCTCCTTTTTATCCTACTGGGTTGAAGAATGGAATGGTGCTGCCTCTCGTGATCTTCAGAAAATGTCCTCTATAGTGTTGTGTGAATTTACAATCTACAAAGGCTGCGATATTCGACGACTATTTTTTGCTCAAAAAAATCTTATTATATTTAGTTAGTGTTATAAATATATTTTTATTATAAATGTAATATAAAGGTTTTTTGAGTTAAATTTATAAAAAAAAAATCATGATATTTTTTAGTTCGAATGAAATAAATGTAATATTCTATACTTATATTATCAAAAAATATTAAATCGACTATGATAAATTATGGTTATGACTTTTTATGAAAAATAGTTGTAATCTTAATGTATATTTTAGGTGGTGTGTATTTAATTTCTAATTTTGTTATTAAAAAATTTACTTCCAACCTTGTATTGGATTTTATATATAAAAAAAATCCTTAATTATTTTTTTGTCATTATATTTACAATAAAAAATACCTTATTTTTACATATATTTACAATAAAATCAAAATAATATCAACAACAATAGAGAGAGACTTGATGTAAATCTATAAGATATTTTGGTGTGCAACATATACATAATCAATGACCATGCATACCATACCTTTAACACTTATCTTTAGATCTATGTAAATTCTTACTCTTTTTTTTTTGTTTGGGTTCATTGTGTCTCTACTTCTAGTGGCATGACAAATTGCCTTTTGAAGAATTATCTCTTGTTTTTTCCATTTATTTTGTTCATACCTATATCCTTGATTCTATCTTGTCTTTTGGATAAGGGTTTCATTGATTTCAAATAATGGTTCAAAACTTGTGAGATGAGATTAATGATTATTGTTTTTATTTTATTTTTATCAAAAACACTATTTTATTTTGTCACAAGAAGCCATGAAATTAATCTCGGGTACCTTTTGAAATTATGCTTTCTAGATTGTTGCTGCAAGACAAGATAATGTTTGAGACGTGAAAAGTGAAGAATGATTTTTCTAATATTTGATCCCCTATGATATTTTTATCACATAATTTCATCTATGATGTATTTTTGAAAAGAAAATTATTATATCATTAACCAATGTAAAATCTTGCAACCGCAAATGCAACCAATCATAACAAGCCTAAGGAACAATGATAAACTTTTGGTATTTATATCTTTTTTTTAGATTCCATCACAGAGCAAGATGATATTTTATTGTGAGATATTCATTTTCAATCCTTCATGGAGATGGCGACGGGTGAAAATCATTGCTTTTGTGTGATCCTGCAAGGATGCATTTTTTTTATGGTCACACCAAGATTCATAGCTACCAAATGAATTAAATTAAATTTTTTGGTTTGGTTTGGTTTGGTTTAGTTTATAAAAATAATTAAATTAAAATTTTCATTAGAAAAAAAAATAAAACTGAGCTGAAACCAATTTAAATCGATTGGTTTGGATCGGTTTTATTATGTAAGAAACCAAAAATAGTACATTGTTTTTTAGTTTTTTTTTTTTTTTTTTTTACTTTGATTTATTCTTTCCCTTCTTCTATTTCACCAAAATATAATCAAACTAAAAAAATTGAACCGAACTCAAAGAATATGAAGTTTTTTTATAGTTTATTTTTTTTTTTAATTTGAAGCGGTTCAATTTTGGTATACCAGTTTTAGCTTTAAAAAAACAAAACCGAATCCAACCAGAAATTTTAATAATATTCTTATTATTTTTTTAATGGTTCAGTTTTTCTCAATTAGTTTTTTTTTATATATTTACTTGATTTAATCACTTTTTTGAAGTTTTTGCTCATCCTTATTGATAGGTGCTCCCAAGACCCAACTAGTCAACTACCATACCCAACACCTACCGGTATACTTGTACTGCTCTATCAAAAAATCTAATTTAATTATTTTTACTAGAATTTTTTTTTTATTCACTTTAAAAAATTCATTAATATTGACTTAAATGAGTTTAATAATTTAATATTTTCTTTCTAATTTACTCGAAATCTGACCCAATTCCTATATCAATCTATCATCCGGGTCCCCGAGGGGGTGGCCTAGCGGTTGGCCTGGGGTACCCTGCTTCGGCAGACCCAGGTTTAAGCTCGGGAAACAACCTACTCTCGTAAGAGCATTGGGACAGCCGGGGGTTTACGCATGCTCTGGGCCCACAAAGTGCGCTTTCCGGGTCATGCGGTTCCCAGGTTATCAAAAAAAAAAAAATCTATCATCCGGGTCAAGTTTAACCGAGTCATTAGCTCAAATTAAGCTGGAAAAAAAAATCAAAATGAGAGGAAGAGAAACGAGGAGAGCTCCATCAGCAGATTTGTTAGCATGTTTTCCTTCTAGAACCCATCTAACATTAATGCCCAAACCCATTAGCAATCTTGCAAGGCCATCAAAACCCAGCAAACCCCACCAGAACCGCCACCACCACCACCACTGACAGCAGCGACCCCACCACTTGAAGAAATTCAGCTCCGGGGGTGGTCGGAGCCGAGCTAGTCCTCTCTTATGGACCAAAATCAAGCAAATAGGCTTATTAGAGCTATCAGAACCACTACCAAACACACATTTATACTAGATTTTTGATGTTTTGGTTCCTTTCCAGCTCAATCAAAAATCACTAGCAATGATGAAGAAGAACATGAAAAGCATAGGGAACATCAAGAAACCATGGTGGTGGTGAGAGAGAATTCAAGAGCCGTATTTTCTAAATGGCTCATGATGCTGCCATTGAAAGCACTGCTGGATTCTTCAAAGAAGACGCTAGACAGCAAGAGAAGTCTTTCAATAATTAGCATTTAAAAACAAGATAAATGATGGATAGGTAGGTAGGTAGGTTGATGTTGATTTGCATTTTTGTTTAACACGTAGACCCTTTTATTTAACTCAAACATCAATAATCAGTCTAATTAATTCCTCAATGATCCTTTTAATTTCATATCTCAGTGGAACTAACTCATTCAAATTACGAGGATTTATTAAAGGTATTAATCGAATCTATTATAAGGTCTGAAATTAAAAGGATCATCGAGGAATTATATTTCAGGATGACATAAGCTACCATGCAACATGTATTTTAGTTTCCTAGTAATTTAATTAAAATGTAAGTGCATGATTTTCTTGACCATTTATTAATTCCAAAAAAAACATCCAGCCGGCCCTGCCTTACCTTTGCTTAGAATCAAACATTAAGCATCACTACAGGCTTTCCTAAATAAATCGAAATCGAAATCGAAATGTGATTTTGTGCTTCACACGTCTTTTATTTTCTATATATAAAGCCACGTTTTCAAAAGAGAAATATTCTCTATTTTATCTTAATTTGGACGGATCTCTTTCTTGTAAAACAAAAACATTGGAATAAAAAGAGGATACGTGTGAAATGAGCAACACACGTGTACTTGTGAAGTCCGAGAGATCTGTTGATGGTAGAGTTTATGATTTATGTAATAAATTTTGATTTAATTTAGAATAATTAAAGTTTTATTTATTTATTTGAATATATATTTTCCGGAAGGTGTAGTTTAATTGCATAAAAAAAAGTATTTGTGAAGGTATTATTTTAGTGTTGTTTTTATATTTATAAATATATAAAATTATTTAAAAAAAAAAACATAACCACGTCACAATAACATACACGTCAGCTGAAGCCAGACAAATATTATTACACAACCAATAAGTTAACCACAGTAATTGGTTTTCTCCTCTCACTGCCAAAAAGAAAAAGCCAAATCCAAACCAAAAAAATCGAACCCCCTCAGCCACTCTCTACCCTCTGCATCTGCACCAACAATGTCAATTTTCTGCTGAAGAAAAACCCCAAATTCAGTAAAATTAAAAAAAAAAACAATGATGAGGAGAGGGGAAGCAGGGGACGACACTGTGGAGATAAAGGAGCATCCAAGGCAGGCGAACACCCCGGTAGGCTCACCACCGCACCGGAGCCAGTTCCAGAACCAATCTGTTTTCAAGAATTGGAAGCCATGGATTGTCCCTTTATTTGTGGTGGTCAACATTGCTGTCTTTATTGCCGTCATGTATGTCAATGATTGCCACTCCAATTCTGGCTCCTGTGTTGTTCCTTCTTTGGGCAGATTCTCCTTTCAGCCTCTCAAAGAAAATCCCCTTCTTGGCCCCTCCTCTTCCACGTGAGTACCCTTTAAATATTAATCAGGATGTTTTCTTTTTTTTAAAAAAAAAAACTTGAATGGATTTGTTTATTTCTTTCTTTTTTGTGCAGTTTGGAGAAAATGGGAGCTTTAGATGTGAACAGAGTGGTGCATAAACACCAGAGCTGGCGCCTTATTTCTTGCATATGGTTACATGCTGGAGTCTTCCATCTGCTTGCCAACATGTTGAGTCTTCTCTTCATTGGAATTCGTCTTGAGCAAGAATTTGGATTCTGTATGTATTTTACCTCTGCTGTTAATTTTGTTCGGATCACATGTCTGTTTAAGTCTACAAGTTTCACGAAGATCACAACTTTCACCACGGGACATGTGTTTGTAAATGTGCTCAAGACAGCATTGAATTATGTTCCTTTTTGCATTTCGATGTGGAAAGAAATGAAATCGGATTCAAATACTTTTAAAACATCTTAATTTGATGATGTTGCCTGGTTTGAGCAGAAAGCTTTTGAAAGGGATTATGGTATAAAACCTGGAGTTGTATACTTGGAATGTCACTGATAATTCTATGCATTTACAGTGCGAAAAATTCAAAATAAATTCGTTCAATATTTAATTGCCCGATGACTGCAATCACATGCTAGGAATTTTCTGTAGCGGTTGAATTGGTTCTAATTGAAGATGTTCAATAAATGTGCGGAATGAATTTTATGGAGGATGATGATATAAAAAGAAATAATAAACAGTGGGAAAGAATCTCTGAGCTCATAAATGGAATTGCTTCATTTTGTTACTTAGTTACACTTTCATGATTCAAAATTATAATTTACCTTTTCGATTGGCATTATTACAGTGCGAATTGGGTTGGTCTATGTCATATCTGGCTTTGGCGGGAGTTTGTTGTCAGCTTTGTTTATTCAGGCTGGTATCTCTGTTGGTGCATCTGGTGCACTTTTTGGTTTGCTAGGAGGCATGCTTTCAGAGCTGATTACCAATTGGACCATATATGCAAATAAGGTACGGCTGACTGCCTTGAATAAAAAAGGGTTTCCTTGTAACATTTAAGTTTCGAGCTCGCTATATATGTAGTCTAGCTGTCTTATGCTTGCAGATTTTTGTGTGCAGTTCGCAGCGCTGTTGACTCTCCTTTGCATCATTGTAGTAAACCTAGCAGTTGGAATCCTCCCACACGTGGACAACTTTGCTCATATCGGAGGATTCCTTTCCGGCTTTTTTCTGGGTTTTGTATTGTTAATTCGCCCCCAGTTTAAGTGGATTAACCAAAAAAGTTGTCCTCCAGGATACATTGCACCCCAAGCTCAATCTAAACACAAGACATATCAGTATGCACTGTGGGTTATATCTCTGATAGTACTCATCACTGGGTAAGTTACTTTTCATTGTTTGGATTTTGAAATGTGCATGTGCACTGGTGGTGTTTGCATCTATATGATTAAAAGAGGTATTGTATTTTGGTGTACACGGTCTATTTAGCTGAGTGAGACTGATTTAGTTGACTGGGAAGTTATTTGTTGCCTTTAATCTCCTCAATTATTACCATGCTTGGTCCCCAATTAAGTTACCAAAAAAATGTGGAGAGAATGCATCACTAGCTGTGCTGTTCACCATATGTAATGGGTTCATTTGAGTTTTCTTTCATATGTAAAGCATTGTTGTATTTAGAAGTTTTCTCATCGAGCATATTGCAATTATTTCAGATTTACTCTTGGGCTGGTAGCACTGTTTCGAGGAGTTAATGTGAATAATAAGTGTTCATGGTGTCATTATTTGAGCTGCGTCCCTACTTCATTATGGAGCTGCAAATCACAGCAAGTTTATTGTCAGGTAACTATACCCCTTCCCACTACACTTCTTCCTTTTCTTATATTCTCTTCATCAGTTTAGTCTTCTATATGGATATGTTTCCTGATGGTGACAAGTGACAGATTAAGCTCGTTGGATAAAACTGTAGCTAAAAAAGTTCAAAAAACTAGTTTAAAATCCTCCTACTGCTTGTGGCCATTTATAATATTGGAAACCAAACAGATATTGGTTTGAGAATTTGGGTATGGGCGCATGGCCTTTCAACAGAATAGCATGTAAGGCTCCTGCTTTGTGTTTTCATTAATGAGATTAAAAATTTTCAAATTGACAAAAATCATTTCTAAAGTGGATATATATAATATAACTGTGTATTTGTGTTTGAGTATCTTTGTGGTGCATTGTGCAAAGATTACTGCTGTATTGTGCCTTTCAATTCCTGTGTCCATTCATGTTTATGTTGTTTTTCCAGTCGACGGAACTTGGAGGTCAATTGGAGTTGACGTGCTTGAGCAACGGGAAAAGCAACATGTATGATTTGTCTAATAACGACTCTTCTAAAGTTCAGCTGCTGTGCGCTCAACTTTGCAGTTGATCTGCACATATACACGAGATGAACAGGTTGCTCGAATCATGTAGTTTAACAAATTTGTTGATATACATATGATTCATTTATGCAAATCTGAAAATAAATCCATCTACCGTCGCCACCACAAACGGTACCAGTTTGATGGATTTTCTATACTTTTGAGTAGCTCAAAAATTCTCTTTTTGATTCCTTGGATGGCAAGAGTAGGCCATGAAATCAGGACCTCATTTCCTCCTCTACTTTGGAGAGCACCACCAAGTTAAACATCATCGGCGGGGACCTGAATCCTGAAATTCTGAGTTAGCATTCTCGCAGTTGATAGAATGATATCAACCGCAACCAAAAAACATCCTTTTTTGTTTGAGTTGAATGTCGTACAGTTAGTGGATTGTATGTAGTCTGCCCTCCACCAGTTACTACTGGTGGCGTGGTCGGTGCAGTGTCATGGGATGTGGTTCATGTTGAGGTTGATTCATAGGTGAATTGACAGAATTATCCTGTGCAAGTCCCCAACTCTATATCATCATCAGTACATGTCCTCAAACAAACAAAAAAGATAGAAAAAATTCTAGTCTTGAACAACATATTTGGCCCACAATCCCATCCCACCCGAAGAATCACCGATCACATTATATATGCACACATATGATTGATTTTTCATGTAATTTTAAAGAACAACGCTAGAAATAGGCAGTAGTAATTGAACCACAATTCATGACTAACTATTAGTTAATTTTTACACAAGATTTGTTGTTTATAAACATGGCAATGGAAGAAAGTAATTAATAAAAGCAATATCCATTAACCCCATATTTGAAAAGGTTGGTAAAAATAGCATAATCCTAATACATGCTTGTAGCTCAAGGTCAGCTACGTTTCAAGCTAAAAAAACACATCATTTTTTTTAGCTTGAATCATATTTTTCACCATATCATGTGATGAAATTCCACAGCTGGTGCAGTGGGTTTTGGAGGATTTCTTTTTTTTTTTTTAAATAAAATAAAAAGTTAGGATAAGGAACATAGCGATATGCTCTAAGTTATTAAACCATTGAAGAAAAAGAATGTGTCGCAAAGAAAACAAGAACTAGAGAGAGCATATGTTGTGTCTATGGTTATGAATTGTGATATGTTTGTTATTACCATACGGAGTAATCATGAAGAATAATCTTTTTTACTGCATCGACAATTTATAAACTTGTAAATCGAGGAGTTGTTCATGTACATGTAGTAATATCAACTGTGAGATGAGATAGGCTAATTTGGAGATTAAATTGAGTGGATGAAAGATAAAGGACTAAATTGAAAAATATAAAGAAATTGAGTTTCGTACGTGGGAAAAGCCCACAATATTTTAGTGGTGCCTGTAGCTTCTAATTCCCTCCTCCAAAAATGATTTTTTTTTTTTTTATATTGTTCGATTTGTTTTAGCATGCACGAGCTGTGGCCCTGTGCTCCGCCGAATCAAGTTTTTTTTGTGGTCTTGTTTTAATATATATAATTTTTTATCTTGTATCTTGGCTTGTTTTTTGGTTTAGTTTTGATTTTTTTATATTTTCGATACTTCTAGGATAATTTTTAATTTGTATTTATGTATTTATATTTTTAATTTTTATTGCTATTTATTTTTATATTAAATACAACTTGCGTTATAAACAGAGTAGGTTTAACTTTGATTACGTGAAATGAGAGTGAAACTCTCTTTTATGTATATATAATGAATCCTCTATTGTTAGTGAATTGTTATCTTCTTCTTCTTTTTTTTTATCTATTTTGTCTACTTGTGTGATTTTTAGTTTAAAGTGAATTTTATTAAAAAAGAAATTATTTTTTTAAGATTTATTCATGATATTATTATATCAAAAGTATTTCAAAACTCTGAAATTAAATTAATTTGAGATTTAAAAACAACTTAGTTTATATTTTTATATATGTATATTTCAATGCGTTAATATTAAACAAATATCAGAATATATAATCAACCTCACATATTCTTAAGAAAATAAATCTTCAAAATAATCATTATAATTATTTTAAACGCATTATCCATAATAAAATAAATATATAAAAAACTAAATAATTAAAAGTTTTGTAGGTTGATTATTTCACTCAGATGTATAACATCATAAAAAATATATATCACAATTAATATTTTTTACATGTTAAAAAATTTACTTCTAGATGCGGTGAAGCACAAGGCAAATGACTCGCATATTTTTTCGTTGTAGATCATTTGGCTTAATTTTTCCACCTGTTTTGTCTTCTTGTGACTTCATATATTTTTTGTTTACGTGATATTAGATCTGAAATATCATACAAAAAAATCACAAAAGTCAATTTTTAACATAACACTATAAAAACATCGAATAAATTATTTCAATTATTATTCTCATTGTTATTATCATGGTTGTTAAATTATCACAATTATTCTAGTTGTTATTATTGTAAATAATCAATATTCTAATTATTATTGACAATACTATTGATGTCACCGTCATTATTGTTATAATTATTGTTATTATTATGACAATAATCATCACGATATCTAACACCATTATTTTTATTAATATAATTTAAATTATAAGTAGTAGTAGTAGTATCATTATTATACTGTTTTTGTCATTATTGATATTCTTCATATTATTTTATGAGTTACTGCTACTATTATCATCAAAGCCATAATCCTTAACATCATAATCACTATAACCATTATAATAAAGTACAATTACTATTATCATTATGATTAATAATATCATTATTATTATCGTGATTATGACACCTAAAATTATTTTCACTATTACTCCTGAAATAATAAAAATTATTAAATTACCTCGAGGAATAAAAAAAATTAAAAATTTTAACAAAAGAGCAAACAAGAAAAAACAGACTAATAGTATTATTATTATTATTATTATTATTATTATTATTATTATTGGAAAAACCAGAATTACCTCAAAGAATAAAAAAAAACTAAAAAATTTAATAAAATAGAAAGAAAAAAATTTAAATATTATTAGATTAAAAAAAATCATTTGACTTGAAGAAGAAATCAAAATAAAAAAAAACAAAAAAAAAACAAAGGAAAAAAATAAGAAATATCAATTTTCAAATGATCACCAACATAAATTAAAATTGAATTACTAATTAAAAAAAATACAACCTCAATAAAAGAGAAAATAATATAAATTAAAAAACAAAATTAAGAGCATATACATATAAACGTGGAAAAAAAAGACGATTTCAGAAATATAAAAAATAAAGGAATTAAAATCAAATAAAAAATTAAAAGTATAAGGGCTGAAATGAAAACAAGATATATTATCAATTTCAATACAGGGACAAATTTATAAAAAAAAAATCCAAACTTCTATATCAAAAATATTTAGGGATTTAAAACCAAACTCAAAATTAAAAGAATAAGAACCAAAATGAAAACAAAATATATAATCAATTTCAATGAAGGACAAAAATTGAAACAAAACAAAAATTATATCACAAAATCAGGACCATAGAAAATGATCAAAAGATAAAGGGCTGAAATTAAAAAATACCATAAACAAATGTGACTTCCATTTAATTTAGCCTGCAGAAGAGAGAAAAAGGGAAAAAAGATCAACTAATCACTGTCACGTTTTCTAGCCACCATTGGAGGTCACACGCACCACCATGAGAAAGAGAACATGACAACGCATCAAGTGAGATGCCATATGAATATTTTTAACCACTGGAAGATGCCGCACGCGTCGCCTAGAGGGAGTATGAGGCAGAAAACCATTGGCGTGTTTGTCTGACACACCAACAATATTCTGCAGAAGAATATTTTAAAAAATGTACACTTACCTAAACACTCGTACAACCAACTCTTGAATTTTATTTTATTTTATTTGAGGGTAATATATTTATTTTACCGTGCACAAAAAATATAAAATTCCAAAAACACCCACCATTCAACTCTTGGTTTTTTTGTCTTATTTAAGGATAATATGATTATTGCACTGTACATATAAGTGTAAAAAATTAAAAATACCCCGGGTAAGCAACTGTTTATTGTTTGCAATGAGGGATAAAATGATAATTTTACTATTCCAATCTATAATAATATGTGTCTATAGCTACAATGAAACAAATTGAGCTTATATAGCTATTTAATTATAGCTATAAAGGCATTCCAGTAGCGTATCCTTTCTTCAAAAAAGCTTTTATTTTGACACAACACGACAAATATAATGCAATCTCGGATCATAAAAATCATAAATAGAATTTTCTAACTAACTAACTACATATTGATAATTTCACACAAGAAATTAAATGACATTAAAATCTTATAAAGGAACTTAAAATACTATAATTAACAAGTGATCTAAATAAAATAAGAGAGACAATATGAATAAAAAAAATTAATAATATAAAAAAAAATCGTATAAATAAAACTTTTCAACACAAGGGAATCAATTAATGGTTATATATATACAAGAACTTGGTGGCAACTTAGTTACCCTCATCTCATCAATTTCCTAATCAATAAAGCTCTTGATTAAATGAAATTTAAATTCTAGAAGGAAACACACAATGTAACCTCTTAGGACTCAAGATTTTCTCCACCTTTTAAAGAAATTAATGTATCTAGTTTGATGCATATGTAGGTGATGTAAATTGTAACATAATCATATCTTTTTAATAAATATGCAACAAATATTAGAGAGTTTGCTTTTAATAAATGTGAGAAAAATATATACACAAAAAAATTCATGTTAAAGTTTGACATTGATCTTCTTTAATAAAAAGAGTTTCTTGAACAAAATAAATAATCTAACCTAATGATGTCAAATATAAGATAAGATTATAGTTAAATGTCCCTTTAAAAAAAACTAAGTTTCAATTCAATAATATTTTAAGTTTTAATGTAATTTATTATTTTAGAATTATAATTATATATTGAATGATAAAAAAAAATAAAAATATAGACAAGAATAGAAATTATATAATTTTTTTTAATATTTGTAGCTACTTAAAGAAGAAATAATATAATATAATTTCTATAACTATTGAATCAAAACTAATTTCATAAGTCAAATTTAATGACTTGTAAATTCTATCTAATTTTGCACGAATTAAATATAATTTTACTGATTTTAAGTGTTTAATCTAATTTTATATATTAAACACATAAAATTATATAATTTTATAAGTAAACTTTCAATCTTCTTTCTCTCTTTTCGACTTGGTTTCTGAGCAGATCTCTTTTCCTTTTCTTCTCCCTCTCTCTCTCTCTCTCTCACAACTCTCCATCCTTCTCTAATTTTTTTTTCTATGGTCTGTTGAGTCTCTGGCACAAAAGCTTGACCAGACAGCAAGTGTCTGATTCGGGCCAGGCCCAAACTTGCCTTTTTGTCTGGGCCCACTCTTTTGGTTCCTGTCATCATGCTAGATGTTTCTTTGGTAAAAAAAGCAAAAAAGAGTACGATGAGGAGGAGGCAAATAATAGTTCTTTTTTGGTTTTCAAATTTGCTATAGAGAATTGCTTGTAAGTATGTCTTTAACGAGCACTACATTTTTTTTTGGTGTTTGTCATTTTATTTTAAGAGTATTTTTGAAAATAATTTTTTTTTATTTTAAATATTAAAAATTTAATGTTTTTAATATTATTTTTATATACTAATGTTAAAAATAATTCTTTTAAAATAAAATAAAATCATTTTAATTCATTTTTAAATGAAAAATAATTTCAAAAACAACATGAAATTCAGCTTCAAATATACATTTTGTCTTACGTTTGTAATGGGGAATCCATGAAATACCAGAGTTGGCGATCAATAGTCGAGCAATCATGAACGAGGCCTCTAAAATGTTAAAAATAGTCTCTGTGTTGGCTGAAAAGAACAGAAGCTTTCGTAGTTTGTCTCAAACAACTCCTCATTCCCTTTGGAAAATAAGATTTCTACCCCAGAACTTGAAGAAAAAACACACAGAGACTGCGATACACCTTGAAGAGTGAAGAAAAGGGGTGGTGGTGCTATAACTGTGAATGTCCGACGGCGGTGGGTGGTGGAGCCACGGAGGAATAAATTCTTATTCAAAAATCAAGTTTTCCCAAATGATGGCGGGTTGGACACATTGTCTCCTGCATGCATGTGGCTGGTGACTCCTCATCATTGCAACCAATTATTCTCTTTGTGCCTTAAAAATCATTTCCTATTCCTCCCCATTTCTGATTTTCCTTGTGGAGCTCGGAAGATCTTGATCTTTTAAACATCATGATGGGTAGTTAAGTCGGTTGCTGTGAGCTTGTGGTGGTCTTTCCTTTTCTTTTCTTTTTTTGAAAAAAAAATTAAGTGGTTGATAAAGTGGACTCAAAGTGAAGACTTGCATTATCTGGTTTTGCGAAAGTTGAGTGGAGTCTAGAAGCCCGTTAATGGAGGTGACTGCTACAATACTTTTCCCTTTGTTTTTTCAATTAAAATGTTTATCTTTGCATAACAAAAAGCTCTTAAATGGTTTGATAGTGATTGGAGTTATTTTTAATAGTATTTTTTTATTTAGAAACGTATTAAAATGATTTTTTTTTTTATTTTAAAAAAATAATTTTTGATATCAAGATATCAAAATTATCTAAGAACACTAAAACAAATTTATTTCATGTAAAAATTAAAAAATATATTTTTTTAAAACACTTTTGAAATACAGTTATAACCACCCTGAAAAAACAAAATTACTTTTGGGGTCGGAACACAGGTGCTATTGGTACTTGGAGGCAAATTAAGTGTTTGTTTGAGAGTGTGGTTGAGATTGTTTTTTAAAGTGTTTTTCGTTCAGAAATGCATCAAAATGATATTTAAAAAAAAAATTATTTTTAACATCAACATATGAAAATAATCTAAAAACACTATTTTCTTAATTTAAAATAAAAAAATTCAATTTTTTTTAGAAATATTTTTAAAACGCAAATACAAACACCCATGATGCCATTTTCTGCCTGTTTCAGAAACATAAAAGCTTGACATACAGATGGAGTAAAGCTGAAACTAATTTCTCCAAGCATGCCGGGTTTCATCAAACTAAAATGCATGATCTGTTTGGTCCCTCCAATTCAACTAACAGTATGATGAAGACTTGAGCAAATTAGGTTTGGACAAGGGTTTCTTCATCATAAAATGCATGCTAACGTTAGTACACTGATCATTATTGATTCAATTTGTAATTATTGTTTTGGATTCTAATTTTAGGAGGAAAAAGCGGCATAATAATGCTTCACATATACGTTGGAAAAATTGTTGAAATATGACTAATGAACCTATTTAGAAGGAAAAACTAGAACAAAAGTGCTTAATATATATAAAAACATTGGAAGGTTTGTTAAAAATTAATTAATAAGCACAAGCACATTTGAGGTCGAATTAGAAGTGAAGTTTATTTTTTAGGTCAAAATTTTATTGAAATTTAATTGTGGGCCATAATTGGCAATTGAAATTTAGACTTAGGTCTCATTAAAAAGAATTATTTCTTCCAACTCATTTTATTGCAAATCTGAATACTTTCCCGGCTTAAGAAAATAAAATTTAAATACATTATGTTCCTATTTGATTGTTTATTTATATTGGTAATCAAAGGTTGATTATAATAAAACGTGAAGTAAGAGTTCAACATAAATGTTTTTAGATTCTTACACATTTTCCTCATCTTTTTTTAGTGTTTTCCTTATTTTTTATATTTTAGTGTTCATCTTATAGAACTATATTTGAGTTAAATAATTTTTTGTTCAAAAACCTTTTTTATAAGAGCATATAAACTTAGGTGTTGTTGGAATCTTATAAGGCATATCACAAACATCATAATTGCACCAGTTATTAACAATAAAGCGTTAAGAACAAACAATAAAGCTTTAAGAACAACAAAACCTCATTACTTTAAAGGGATGCTACAAGTAGATACTTATCTTGATTTTAATTTAAAACATAGATCTTGTTTTTTTTTTTTTTTTTTTATCAATATGCATGCTAGAACTTTGAATCAATATCAATTACGGGTATGTTTGAGAATGCGTTTAGAAAGTGCTTTTGAAAAAAAAAATGAAATTTGTTATTTTTATTTTAAATAATGGTATTTTAGATCATTTTGATGTGCTAATGTCAAAAATAATTTTTTTTTTTAAAAAAAACATCATTTTGATACATTTATGAACGAAAAACACTTTAAAAAACAACCTCAACTATACTCCCAAACATGCACTACAAATTTAAATATACACTTAATATGAATATATGTTATCACATGTTTGATCTTGTTATGATAAACTAAACAATATAATCTATGCTAATTTTTGGCTTACAAATGTTACATTAATTTTTGCTCTTTTTACTTTGATTATGTTTTGTTTGACTATATTATTTCTCTATTGTATCAGTTAGGTATTCTTTAAAAAATCTATAATTGTTTTCTATTTTTTGACGACTTTCAACAAACTTTAAATTTGGGTTTTTTTTTAAAAAAAATATTTAAAATAAATCTTTTTATTTGGTTAAAGAGATTAAATAAATCAAGATATATGAGTGATGTAGGGAAAAAGGGTAAAAGATAGCGAATACATTCAAATGCTATTTAATTGGGCTAAATAGTCATACAACGAAAACAACTTTTTACAAAATTATCAAAATATCAAAGTTATTTTTTAAAGTAGTATAAATCCTTTAAATACTAGCAAAAGCAAATTAAAAATAAATCATTGTCCTGAAAAATAACCAAATATTATTCATCGAAACTATCATTAATATTACATAAAAAATACCAAAAATACCCTAATTATATAAAAGCTACTATATGATAGATGGACATGAATTATATCTTTATTAGCAATCACAAGTGTTTAAATACACTTTTCCCCATAATGAGATCCTGCAATTTAGGATTTTTTATAAGATCAGGTCTAAGATTAAGGAATTATAAATTTGAATTTGAATGAGATTTGTAAAAGTTGTTGATTGCAGATGAGTTATTAATAGGACCCCTCAAGATGGAGGGTGTGTTAGAACTCCAATCTTTGATTTGAGATCGAGGAATTGAGCACGTGGTAGAGGTTTAGAAAATGCATCGGCTAATTGGTTGGCTGACGATACATGAACGACACAAAGATTGCCTTTTTGGACTTGATCCCGAATGAAGTGGAAGTTAATTGCCACATGTTTCATCCGAGAGTGAAACACAAGGTTTGAACATAGTTGGGTAGTACCGACATTGTCACAGTATATAACTGGGCAGTGAGACAGTGAGATTCCAAGATCAGTGAGGAGATAGGTGAGCCAATTGATTTCAGCTGCAGTGTTGACAACAACTCTGTATTCAACTTTAGTGGACGACCGTGCTACAATCTGTTGTTTCTTAGAGCTCCATGACACAGGGTTACGACCAAAATAAACTATATATGCATTGGTTGATGTGAAGTCATCCTTGCCACCTGCCCAATTCGCATCAAAGTAATTTGATATAGATAAGGATGTACCACTGTACAGATGATCGGAGAAGGCATATAGTTGGAGTGGAGACTGACGATACAACTGAAGTCTGTCATTGATAGTGCCACACAGATAACGAAGTATATGTTTAACAAACATCCAATGATCATTGGTTGGGTGATGCATATATTGTGATAATTTGTTGAAAGTAAATGCAATATCAGGTCTAGTGAGAAGCAGATATTGGAGACTGTATACAATTTTCCGATATTTAGCAGGATTCGACAACAGTGTCCCAGATTTTAACACCAACATGGGGCTTGTTGGGAGAGGAGTGAGCATTGGTTTGGACTTAGTCATGTTTGTTTTAGCCAATAAGTCCAGAATATACATGCGTTGAGAAAGCAAAATGCCATACTTATTGTGAACAACTTCCACACCTAAGAAGTAAGACAGTTTACCAAAATCTTTGAGGGAGAAACGGTGAGCAAGCTGCTCAATAATGGAAGTAACTAGATTGGCATCGTCATCTGTGATGATAAGATCACCTTTATAAACTACAATGTAAATGACGTGGCCAGGAAGCTTGAGTATAAATAATAAGGAGTCAGTATTGGTATTTGTGAACCCTAGCTGAAGAAGAAGATTGTGAAGCTCTTGATACCAGGCCCTTGGTGCTTGCTTTGGGACATAATCACTTTGCATAGTTTACAAACATACGATGGACGATCTTGATCAACAAATCCAAGTGGTTGTTGCATGAATACAATATCAATGAGATGTCCTTAAAGAAATGCATTGTTGACATCGAGTTGCCTTAGTGTCCAGTTCCGAGATATAGCAAGACTGAGAACAACCTGTATGGTAGTGGTTTTAACCACTAGACTGAAGATGTCAAGGAAGTCCACACTAGGTCATTGATGAAACTCTTTTGCTACCAATCGTGTCTTGAACCTGTTTACAGAGTCATCATTATTATGTTTAATTTGAAAAATCCATTTGCAACCCACTACATTTTGATTATTAATAGGAGGTATAAGATCCCAAGTGCCATTATATATCAGGGCATCACACTCAGCAGACATGGCTTTGCACCAATGAGAGTCAGTGAGTGCTTTGGATACTGAGTTTGGTTCAATATCATGTGAGGATGTGTGAGTTGAGTGTGAAGGTTTATTTTTTGTATTGGTCAGTGGATGTTGTTTTTTGCCCTTGTTGTCATCAAATGTGAGCAATGACAGAACCCCTTGACATGATGGCTCCTTATGATGAAAAGATGAGAGAATATGGGGGAGATACAGGTTGTGATAAGGTGGGAGGTGTTGGTTGGTGGGTGGTTTGATGTGCATTATCAGGAGAAAGAAAAGTTAATGTATCAGGTGGAGTGGCAGAGACTGAAGTTGCACACATGAGCTGCCGAGAGGGGACCATGTCAGTTGGGGGTGGAGTGACTGAACGGGGGATTGAAGGACACCACGTGGATTGGTGGTGGAATCGAAGTGCTGATGAGGCTAGGTGATTGACGCGTGGGCTTGCTAGATAGGGAAGCATATGGAAATTGAGACCTAACAAATTTAACATATCTGGAGACATATTTTGGAATTGGCTGGATCAAGACAATGATATGTACTTTGAGTAAGAGAGTAACCAATAAAAATGCAGGGTTTAGATCGAGGTTTCAGTTTGTGTGATGTGTAGGGTCATAACCATGGGTAGCATAAGCAGCCAAAAATATTTAATTTGGAGTAATTAGGTGTGGTGTGAAAAAAAAATTAAAATTGGGAGATGAGTTTTAATATAGGTGTGGGCATTCGGTTTATGAGGTAGACTGCAGTTGCAAAAATATATGACTAGTAAATAAGGGGAGGGGAGGTATAAGAGAGCAAAGTAAGGTCAGTTTCTACGATGTGGAGATGCCGCCTCTAAGAGAAGTCATTGTGTTCTGGTTGCCAACCTTTTTTCCGTTTCAAATACATATTAATAATGAATAATAGTTTTTTTTTTTTAAAAAAGGTTACCATGATAAACTTGCACTTGCAATTCATTTCCTCCTAATTTTTGTCTTAAATAATAAGTTGTATAATGCATCTTTGTATTATCAACTTGTGTAACGAACATATAATTCATTTTTAAATTTGCATCATTCACGTGACTAAAATAATCACCATAATTTAAGTTAATGAAATCCTTATAGTTTACAGAGACTGGTGTTATTGTTCCTTTCATGATGTATACGAGTTTGTGGTCACCTTTGAAAGTTTTATTTAGGGTTTCTAGCCTAATTTCAAGTATGGTTGATGCACTTGCTTGAGTTGAGGGGGTGTTTGACACCATATTTCAAAAATATTTTTGAAAAAAATTGAATTTTTTTATTTTTTATTTTAAATTAAATTTTTTTAATGTTTTCATATCATTTTCATGTGCTGATATCAAAAATATATTTTTTTAAAATATTATTTTAATGTTTTTTTTAAATAAAAACACTTTAAAAAATAACTTTAACCATATTTTCAAACAGTCAAGTTAATTGATTTGAGTTGAACCTCTGAATACTTGTTTGGCTACCATCACTAAAATCGAGATGAGTCTAAGCTTCGATATCAACTAAAAAAAAAGAAAAAAATAGCTAATGTAGCCATGGATGACCAGTGAAAGAGAGAGAGAGAAGAAACTCTTTATACACCACTAACAATGGTGTCCTTTACTACTTGAAGGGGAGGGGAAATCTTAAAAAAGTTCATTTTTCATATCAAGACCAGTCATGGAGAGCCTCCTGGCTCTTGGTTGCGAAGCTCATAAGTTTAGGCCTCTAGTTTTTTATCTCATCAAATGTCATGCATGTGGGTTAGCGTTTGTAAGGCCAAACCCTGTTATTTATCTCATATAAAAAAAAAAAAACAACTTAAAATGAATATACCAAATCAAATTCCATTGTCTGAAAAGAAATTTGACCAGGATTTCAACATTGTTTCCCTCGTCTCAAACTGTCTGAATAAACAAGCCACATTAGTAATTTGAGCAGAAAAAAAAAAGTACTAATCTTTATTAAATTTTATTAAAAATATTTTTGAAATGCATCTTAAAATACCCGCGACCCCATGGGCCATGCCTTCTTGTTCTTGACCATGCACAACAGTTATAATTTATATATACAATATACCCCTTACCCTACTTATATTCATGAAAAAACCGGGGTGGAAAATATGGACTTGCCCCGATTATTGTATGCTATTTTTTTTTGGAGGTTTTTTCAGTCGTTTTATTGTGCAAATATTTGAAAAAAAACCGAAAACCCCCCTTGTCTCTGCGTCATTATTTTATTGTTTTGGGGGGTTATTTGCATCGTTTCACTGTACAATAAATCTAGAAATGTCACCTGTGTCCTATGAAAAATTCGAAAATACTCCTGTACCGAGGGCTAAAAGTTTTTGGTCCTGAGAGCAAAATGACCTTTACACTGTACAATGAAAAAATCCACAGTAAAAGTGCCAAGGGTTTTATCTTTTAGGTAATAAACAATATAGATTTTCCGTGATAGATTTTCATGGCTTAGTTTTTGAAGAATCAGTACTCGTCGCCATTGCTGACACTCTTGTCTACCTATGTGGTCAAACTGGCTCTGTAAAGGAAGGAACCATGTCCCTATCCATTTACTTTTTATTCTAAAGGGCAACACTTCGCTCCAGAAAATCAGCTAGCCAGGTTCGCTTTTGTAGCCCACCAGCTCTGCAACTGCGTGATCTGCTCCGGTGCTGCTCCATCAATGTGGGATTCTCTCAATATTGCTCGTTGGATCCACATCCTTTTGTACCCTTCAAATATTCCTGTATTTTTCTTTAAGCATAAAGAAATCAACATCTGTCCACACTAGACAAGATCTTCACCGTCCGATATGATCCATATGTTTATTCATGTATTTATATTAGTAGCAAACTATTTTCGAAGATCACATGGGAGTGGGGGCACGTCTATTTGTCATCCGTGCCAAATTTTCTACGCCCAAATGCTTCCGGTAATGTTATCTTTCTTCTCACACAAATGCAATTGATATCAGAGAATAATATAAATTATATTTTATAATTTTATTTAATAGTTTAAGTTTTAGATAAGATGATTAATTAATATGATATCAGAGTTTTATTGACCTGACGATTATGAGTTCAAATCTCACCACTTCATTCTATTTAATAAAAATCAAGCACAAGACAATATGAGTCTATACAAGTTTCAAACCCAAATAACTTTCACTTGAAGAGGGTGTTAGAGAATAATATAAATTATATTTTGAGTCTCATCTAATAGCTTAAGTTTTTAGATGAGATAATTTCTTGACAATTAAATAAATAAATAAAAACTAATAAGAAAAACCGATCTATTAAAAAATTCATTTATATAGATTAAAATATTTTTTAAAATCTTAATATATAAATGTACAACGAAACACGGAGCAAACACAAAGCTATGCAGATACAAGTAAATACAACTTGCAGGAGTGGAGGTTGGGAAAAAATATAATCTTGACCCCTTTAAAAATGTTCTTTCTATGTATGTAATTACGTTAATGGAGAGAGGACACGTAATCATAAAGGAACTTGAGAAGCCACATTTGCAAGACAGTTCAAGGCAAAAGTAATCGTGCTCCACAATCACGCCTAAACGGGTCGCTTCGTTTATGACCACACTCCCGATTTTCTCCTTGACAAATGACAAAAACACCCTGTTTAACATTTTGTTTTAAAAGTTATTTAAAAAAAAAAAAACAAAAAAATTATTTTTTTGAAAATTTTAAATTATTTTCATGTATTGATATCAAAAATTATTTTTAAAAAATAAAAAATATTATTTTAATATATTTATAAACAAAAAATATTTTTAAAAACAAATTCAACCACAATCACAGTATATAATAATGCGTGGAAGTACTTTAAGAGTTCTTTTCAACCAAATTTGAAAAAAAAAATTGTTTTAAATAATTTTTTTAATATTTTAAATTATTTTAATGTATTTATATTAAAAATATTTTTTTAAATATGTTTTTAATATATTTTTAAATAAAAAAATACTCTAAAAACCATTAAAAAAATCAAGAACGTTCGAAGCCTCGTTAAGAAACCGCGGGTGCCGATACCAATGGCATCACTCAATTAATGATCCCTGGAAATCCACAACCTTTGAAATGACATTATTTCATGCATGTTTCATTAAATTTAAATTGTTTTTGAAAATATTGTTTGTTTAAAAATATATTAAAATAATATTTTTTATATTTTAGACATCCTTGTATAAAAATGATCCAAAAATATATAAAAAAATTAACTTAAAATGAAAAATAAAAATATTATTTTTTAATATTTTTCAAAATATTTTTGAAATGAGATTACAAACACGCCCGAGTCACGCCTTTGGACGACATGTGACTCGGTAGAACACAAATCTTTGAATGAGACAAGGATTGTGCCTACTGACCCATCTCGTATCAATATTCTTCGACAACATTAATTTATAGACTGAAATTCAAACATTTAGGTACAAATTAACGTTGCATGCTTAATCACGTATAGGAGAAGTCGACATCATAGTTGGTATGTATTATCCATTTTTTTTAATTATTAATCTAACTTAATTTAGACCACAATAACAAGGTCGTACGTCGTTGTCTCATTCCATAATCTATTTGTCGATTAAAATTCTTAATTATGTATTTACCTTATTTTGTTGGAGTTAATTTTACTTAGTGAACTGATCAAGCCAATTGATTTTAGAAATCTCATTAACTTAACTAACCCGAAAATATATACTGAGTTGTCAATATTTTAAGCATATGATAAAATAATATATATTCAACGGACGTAATCAAATATATATTAGAGAATTTATCAGAAGATCTTCACCCCTAACGAAGGAATTTATTTTAACTCCTTCAGGATTGTACCAGCAAGTTTTTAGTCATTGCATGGTTAAACACATATTTTATTTAATTAAATAATATAATATACAAATTAAACTAATTTTGTAGGATTTGACGAAATCATGTGCGGTTGAAGTTACATGTATAGATTAGACTTTGGGTTACAATTAGTTATTCTCTTTTATTTTTCTAATAGCAATTTCTTTATGGAGATTAAAGGGGTGTTTGACATTGCGTTTTAAAAATATTTTTGATCCTTTTTACTTTAAATTAAAAAAATGATGTTTTTAGATCATTTTGATGTACTGGTGTCAAAAATAATTTTTTAAAAATAAAAAAATATTATTTTGTTGCATTTCAGAACAATTTTTTTCCTAAAAATAACAGCAAGCACATTCTCAAATAGTCACAAATGACTACTTAATATTAGTTTTTTTTAAAAAAAAATTAATTTTTCAATTTAAATTTATTATATATATATTAAAATATATTGATATCAAAAATAAATTTTAAAAATAACATCAACCATAAAAAAAAACTTAAATTAATTAAATAACTAGTGAAAATGGGGGCAAAAACCCTTTTGGTTAGTTTAGGTGCTGACTAGGGGTTAGGGGAGATTATGAATCAAGTAAAAATGATTGGAAGTCACATGGCTCATGGTTGCGAAACAAGCACGCTATGGTCACAGGCAATCATGAACCCAGTGTCAGGCTGGTCCGTGTAGATCGAACCGTACGTGGCCCTCTTACGTGGACCAGCGCAATTGGTCCATGTCCAAAACATTTTTTTTTTCTTAAAAAATATGGCACATGGGGGTGGTGGACTTATGGATCCGACAACCTTCATTTGCAAGTGGGAGGCTCGATTACCACAATGGTCCCTGTACTCGGTTACTTTAATTTATTGAATCCTCCAACTTTGGTTATTTTGCGACTGAACTTGAAGATAGTCTAAGTAAATTACTGTTGATATTTAATTAATAGATAATAAATAATTTAATCATTATTGGCATGTAAAGTGATATATATATATATATATATATAACATGATATTAAATTTCTAACATGTTATTTTTAACAATGTAGATAGCTGAATGTTAAGTGAAATTAAAAAAATTACATATTAGCATTCTACTATTTTAATATTTATAAGACTTCATTTCATGATAGTAAAAACAATAGTGTTGAGGGACTACACTAAATTTTAATTAACATTCATGTGCCTCAATAGTCGACATGTCGACTCTAGTTTTTTCTTTTATTTTTAGTGTTTGTTTGGGAGTGTGGTTTAAGTTAATTTTAAAAGTGCTTTTCATTCAGAAATACATTATTTTTTTTAAAAAAATATATTTTTTACATCATCACATTAAAATGATATAAAAATACAAAAAAAATATAAAAAAAAAACATTTTTGAAATACAGTGTCAAATACCTTCTTAATGCTATAAGTTTAATCTCTAACTAAGTTCTTGCTAAATCCAAAGATGAAGGACTAAAGTAACTCAAATCAAAATTGAAGAACTAAATCATAATTATAAATGACATGCTACATGGTAGATTTCCGGCTCCCTCTCATTTCTTTTTATAAAAAGACAAACTCGGTCAGCTAACACCCGACACAAGAAAATAATAATAATAAAAAAATAAACTGCATTCTCATTCCTGACTTGTTTTATCTTAAAAGTCAACTTCAAGTCTACCTGATTTCCTCTTTCTTTCCGCCAAATTTCAAATTATCGGAGATAATCTCCGCAACCAATCATAATTAAAGGTAGTTCACGGGGCACGTAAAATTTGTTTAAAGTTAGTGAAATGACACCACTCAAGACAAAAGCATTCATCTAATTAATTGCATGATTAGTATTGCGGTAAAATATATTTTTAAAAGTGTTTTCTATTTAAAAATATATTAAATATTTTTTTAATATTAATATAATATAATTATCATGAAATATTTTAAAAATGTTAATTTTATGCTTTTTCAAGATAAATATGTTTTTAAAACACAATACTAAGCAATCTCTTAAACTATAAACAAAGAAGATTATAATGCTAATTGCTAGCAGTAGTATTAATTCTTAAAAGTTTGTTTGACATTCGGATCATCATTCCTTAAATTTGGACTAAACTATCCTTCATGTTTGCCTTTCAATGTCTGTCTCTCACTAGACTAGCTGAGCTTTTTTTAGGGTCTCGTCAGGAGGTCCTATTTTTAGTAAATGTTTTCTTAAAATAATATATATATATAATTATTAATTTCAAAAGTGTTTTAGCCTGGATATATATTAGACCCCATAAAATCTCTTACAGGCCTCCACTGGAAATCACAACCGCTGATCACGCCTCAACTTTATATTATTTTATTATCTTGACTAAAAATTTAAATTTATAAATGAATCTCTTTTAATATTATTTATATTATTCTTCGACATCCTCTCACACCTCTTAAATGAAAGTTTTTTGGATTTAAAATTTACACACAAATTCATATTAAATTGTGCTTAATTTTATTAAATAGAATAAGAGTGATGAAATTCAAACTCGTGGTCGCGAGGTCAACAAGATTCTGATACTTTATCAAAAAATCATCTCACCTAAAAATTTGATATATATATTTTATATACAATATAATATATATAAACTCAACATATTATACAGTAGCCATCAAAGACATTTATGTCTCATCGCGCACAAATAGAAGGACTGACATGTGTATTGTCATCAAATTTAAATAAATTAGAAAAAATATCCAACGAATACGATGCTAGCTAGCAACCCCTTTTTATTTTACTATTTATTTTTTTTCCTAATTTTTATATTTTATACCGGTAAATAAATAGAAATCACTTGTACTTGTTTGCTTTTTTAAAAAAAAAAAAAAAAGTTTAGTATTAAGATCTTGTAGAATATAATCTTCAATCAATTTGGAGATGCTTCTAAATTTAAGGAAAACCCTACACTCATGCGTACAAGGTTTAACATAACTGGATAGTATTAGATACGTGCCATAACGACAGGGACAGGAGGAATTTTTCTTTCTTTTTTATTTTTTCACACATGGTTGATATGTTTTTGAAATTATTTTTTATTTAAAAATTTATTAAATAATATTTTTTATTTTTAAAAAATTATTAAATTAATTTATTTTTTTTTATAAAAAAATAGAGTATAAAACACCCAAACAAGTAGAATAATGATGGGTTTGTTGGAAAATTCCAAGTGGTGCCCTTCTAGCCTACCTTGCATCCCCTTTAAGTAGTCAGGCTCCCATGCCCTGAGCCCTTCACATCTCCATTATCTCTCTCCCTCTCTCTCCTCTTTTTCTCTCTGCTTCTGTCTAAAGTAGGAGGGTGTTTTTGCAGCAGTGAAGAGGGAACATGGCAATGATGAGTAGTTTGCTTTGCATTGCAACTAGTCTATTGATAATGATGCCATTGATGTGGAAGGGTGAAGCTAGAATTCCTGGTGTTTACAGTGGTGGTGCTTGGCAGACTGCTCATGCCACCTTCTATGGTGGTGCTGACGCCTCCGGCACCATGGGTATGTATCTGTATCTATCTCACTACCCACATTGAGTGAACCTGATCGATTGAGCTACCTCTTAATCTCAACTAATTAGCTTTTAACAGTTTGTTCTGGACTTAAAAATATCACAATGCACGATTTTAGCTACCAGTAGATGTTAATAGGAGTAATTAATCTGTATCTGTGTGCAGGAGGAGCTTGTGGATATGGAAATCTATACAGCCAAGGGTACGGTGTGAGCACGGCAGCTCTAAGCACTGCACTGTTCAACAACGGCTTAAGTTGCGGTGCTTGCTTCGAAATGAAGTGTGCAGATGACCCAAAATGGTGCCACTCCGGCAGCCCATCTATTTTCATCACCGCAACCAACTTCTGCCCGCCAAACTACGCACTTCCGAATGACAATGGAGGCTGGTGCAACCCTCCTCGCCCCCACTTCGACCTCGCCATGCCCATGTTCCTTAAGATCGCAGAGTACCACGCCGGTATCGTCCCTGTTGCCTACCGCCGGTCAGTGCCTTCCTAAACTCTCTGTTTTTGCCCTGTTGATAGCAATAAAAAATATATATATTGAAGATGTTGTTTAAAGGAGATCCGTAATATGGCGCAACAAAGTTGCCATCTTTGAAGTCTTATTGTGATCCAAAACGGGTAGGGTTTTAAATGAACTTGCCAAACAGGATAGGCTCAGGTGGTGTTATTAAACAAATCCTGGTGGGTTCCTCAGCAACTCGTGCTGTGTCTTTTTCATAAGTTTAGCCATGGGACAGTTTAGGGTCACTTTCGGCCGGATTGTTTTGACCCTCGTTGCCCATCTTTAATGCTGAAAGTACCGTTCCACCCCTCGCCCATCACAATTTGTGTTTCCATGCTAACATCACGCCCCGGGATACATGCTTCGGCTTGACGTTTTCTTCCCCTCACCTTTTCATGATTTGTATATTTTTATTCTGGCAATTACGGAAATGTCCCGACGGTGCTGATACTGTGCAATGCAGGGTGCCTTGCCGGAAGAGAGGAGGCATGAGGTTCACGATAAACGGATTCCGCTACTTCAACCTGGTACTGATCAGCAACGTGGCGGGTGCGGGGGATATCGTGCAGGTGAGCGTGAAAGGTTCAAGAACTGGGTGGATGAGCATGAGCCGTAACTGGGGTCAAAACTGGCAGTCAAACGCTGTTCTGGTTGGCCAGTCACTCTCTTTCAGGGTCAGGGCCAGTGACCGGCGCTCTTCCACTTCATGGAACATTGTCCCTGCCCACTGGCAGTTTGGTCAGACTTTTTCCGGCAAGAACTTCAGGGTCTAATTCTTTTTTACCTCTTGTTTAACCACCAACCATCTCCACGGTCAAAATCCGAAACATCCAAGTTCCCCGCCATAATTTCGTTTACCCTTCTCGGCTTTTTTTTTTTTTTTTGGGGGGGGCTTCTTCTTTTTGACATGGGGTTGTTGACTTGTTGATGGGGATGTGAAAGTGAAAGGCGGGGTTATAATTTGTAGGGACGTCAAGAAATGGAAAGTGAAAATTGGGGGACTGTTTTTTTTTCTTTTTTACTTTCTGAATGGCGTGTTTCTCGACTTTCAAGCTGTGGCAAGAGGGAAAGGAGATGAGGCTGAGGCGGCTGCGCAAACGATGGTTAGCCCGCTGGTACTAATACTATAATATATACACATCTAGTAAGTGATGTCTGATGGACGGTATACGTTTTGAGAAGTGTTTTGTAGTAATTTATAGTCGTTGATAATTTCCAATGATATTTTTGGTTTGTTTTTCCATGTTAACAGTTGTTGTGATCTCTGTTTTTTTTTTTTTTTTTGGCCCAAGTAAAAATTAAACGAATTTCATTTAAAATACTTGGAGGAATCCAATTTTATTGGGAAATTGCGACGAGGCAATTTACAAAAGAAATAAAGGATCTACACGAAGCAACCATCAACTAAATGTTTGTTTTATATGTACATTTATTAGTACACAGTGATATCCTTGAAATAAAATTCAATGATATAAATGCTTATGGGTGCATAAAGATTTCGAACTTGAGTTACATAAAACATTAGCATCATCAGCATGTGTAATAAAAAATAATAATAGAAAAGCTTACCATTTTAATTAAAAAAAATGAAACTCCATTTGAAACAAAGCATAGACATCCAAAGTTAAACAATTTTCTTTTAAAATAACACGTTTTAATTTCAAAACAAAACAATTGTTTTTTTTTTCTTTCAAAATCTTAGCCAAACATGCACTTTGAGTGCTTTATAGATAATAAATAGATGTAGAAGTATTACAGCAAAAACTAAAGATCCGGGTAAGACATTGTTATTCCATGCCGATAAACATCATGGATTTCAGTACAGGAATACAGTATTTTGTATTTCTTTTTATTTTTTATTTTTTTGTGTGTGTTCTTTCTTTTTTAATTTGTTCTTATTAAAAATATTTTGACGGGTTTAACCACTGAACCCTATATTTTCTTAAGTTTTTATTTTTTTGATTTTTTTTATTGAATTTCTTAATATTGAATTGATTGAAAAATAAATTTCATGATTTATTTTTATAAGGTTGTCATGATTTCAAATAAACATCAATTATATTTTAGGGTTGTTGCTTGATTTTGCAAGTATCTATTTTTATAATATAATTAAACAAAAATAACTTACAAAAAAACAAAGCTATTAAATCCTGTATTGTCCATGACTGGAGTTGCGGGGGTGATTGAGATTGATCCAATTTGATGTCGTCTCAATAATTTTTTTAAAAAATGTTGTCATCTAAATTTTTTTCTTCAAAGTTAGATCATGTTACTATATGTCATCTAAGTTGTCTTTGAACTCTTGAAAATGATTGATTTATGTTATGTTAGCACTTGTACAATTTAATTAGAAACTTAAGCTAAACATTACATTGAATTGGGTTAGAAGATTTTAAGATTGATCCATCTTAACGAGTTTAATAATATTATTGAAAAAAATTATGCTCTTTATATTATTTATAATTTTTTAAAACATAAATTAAATATACTACTAAACGACAATAAACAGCTCTTCCCCGTCAAAACCGAGTAGGTGGTTTTTGATGGGAGAGCGTCAATTATGAATCCAACCATTCATTTCAGCAGGACACTCGTGTAAAGAAAAACATCTGCAGAAAAACAAGAAATAAACATATTTGCATAGAACACAGGTCGGACAGATTAATGCCTCCCAAATTTAAGAGAAAGTTCTCATAAATGTCTCTTAATCTTAACCCTTTGCTCCATCCAAGAATCAGCTGTGGGGCTAGTTCTGTCGAGGAAATTGGGTGTAAACCCGGGTACAAGGCTTGCAAATTCCATTAGAAGGACCTCGGGGAACAAGACAAGGAACGAAAGGGAGAATCTAAGAAAGCACTGGTTAACTTAACTTAACCAATCTAGGTCTGATCGTGGAAGGGACGAACTCATAACCAATCCAGGTCTGAACTTCACCTTCATCAGGATCGAGTAACTTCTCTGCAGGAACATGATCAACTAGCCCTTTAGAGATACCAGCAACTAGAAACTTGAAAATGACGTCTTGTACCCATTGAGTAGGAGAGGACTAGATAACATTAATGGAGTTTTGCGTTCCATTTCTTTTGAGCAACAAGTTCTTGACCAGCAAATGCATGAAAAGTCACATCACAGGAAGGCTGAATACGCGTTTGAATCAAGCAAACCAAGCTTGCTCTCCTGCATCTTTTGTCCATTTTACGACACAAAAGATATATATCTTCGGGTTCCTACAACCTGAAACAGGTTAAACACACTCCACATTGGATGCCTTGCCTTGCACAGATTTCCTTCCTTCTCTTTTCGCACGGTTCGGTTGTGGGGCTCGAATGATTATTCGGTTGTGGCCCACCCTGGTCTTACTCCGAGAATGATATTTTGTCTTTGATTCCCCATCAGCGATGCTGTCAAACTATGTATAATCAGAAATTTGAAATCTGACATAATAGATTGGAAAAAAAAAACTAGTATGAAACGAAAGGTTTAAATTATCTAGTGATATTCCCATGTATGATTTCATGTTGACTTTTTAACTAGAGGACGACGATGGAAATGTTATAAGAGAATTTGACGTTTGAAGTTCCCTTGATAACACTAAAGCGAAGGCAATTCTCTACTGCTCTTGCTGTGATAGGGTTCTCAAAGTCAAGTTTGCATCTTGTATACGATAGAAATAAATTATCATCAAGTTTTGTAAACACATGCAAACACTATGATTTTCGTCGCTTTCTTATTTTAAATAATATATATAGACCGCTAGCTTGTAACAACTAAAAGAGAAATAAATTAGAGAATCAAACAATTGTTAAAATAGTTTAAAAAATAAAAGAGTTGATAAAGAATTAGATGATTGTTTCCATTATTTAAAAAAAAATAAAAGAGCTGCTAGGATTTTGTAACTATTAAAAAAGTAATTTCAAATGCTTAATAACTACAATTTTAGTTTAAAGGTTATTGTAATATGCACAACGTCGATCATTTACAGTGTTGTCTCTTGAGTTTGAAAGAATAGGCTCTTAGATGTATCATAAAGTCATGATATGAGAGAATTGTCATCTAATATCATCGTCATTAGGAGATTTATGGTCAGCAAGAGTCCGAGTAAATTGACTTGTTGTGAAAAGGTAAAAATCATCACCCTTATTGCACCTTACCTATGGTAACTTGTATTGTTTTTTATTGTTATTCTAAGTCGTGTTTCTATTCATTTATCTCATCTAAAGTTCAAGGCAAATCTCCTTTCATGATGGAATCTCTACCTTTTTGGGATAAATTCAAACCACTCTAAGGTCCAAATCATAGCATTGCATTTATTTCATACTTTGTATATTTAATACTTGAGGGAATACTCTACAATGTAATCTTACACCCCCAAATATTAAAGTTTGTAACAAAACACTTTCAAATATTAATTAAACAAAATAATTGTTGAAGAATTTTTTATATTTTGGCCAAATCAAAAATGATATCCATTTTGCGTTTTAAAACTTGATAAAATGTATTTTTTTTAATATAAGAATATGCTTTAAAAAACCTTTAGGACTTGGATGTATGCATAAAAACAAAATTGATTTTTTTTGTGTTTTTGAAATAAGGATTTTTTTTCTACAAAGTTTGGAGAAATTGAAGTATTTTATACCGGGTTTGTATCTTACAGTGTAATTCTATGACCCAATATTGTTTTTTTTTTTTGGAATTTTTCAGTTTTGTCTTTTATTTTTTTTTCATAGGCAGGGCTGGACCCATACATGCAAGTCGTTTGAGTTTGGGGCACAAACCTGATCTAGTAGGGTTAGGTCTTTTATAGGCTTAATATTATTTTTTTTATTTTATTTTTAAAATAGGTTGTACTCATGTTAGTCATGTTGGTTGTTTGGGTTGAGACCTAGGCCTAATCCAATTTTGTTAAAAGCCTAATATATATTTTTTATGATGGACTAGACTCGACCTAACTATGCGGTTTGGGTTGAGACAAGTCCAACTCATGTTCTTAACTTTAAAAGACATGATTTAATTCAAGTTTGCATGTAAGTTAATGACAAGGGAGTGGATGGAGGAGGAACAAGGAGGAGAAGCTCACTTAGCGTGGAGGTGAGGTGGCTATCATTGTTGGGAGGTAATGATTGGGATAATGAAGGTATTAGTATCGTCTAAGGTGCTTTTATCGCTATAGTTGTTGGAGAAGAAAAGATTAAAACTAATAGGGGTGGATGGTTGGTTTTCATAATAGAAAGAGGGAGAATGTGGTGTCGTTTGAAGAATACCAATGTTAGAGATGTATATTAGTAGAGGCTATGGTAGATAGAGAAGAGAGCAACAAGGAAGAGAAAGAAAATAGTGTAAAAAATATTATTTTTTTAGCTTACTTTGTCTTTAAATTTCTTGCCCCTCAATCCCCTCAAAGCTCACTTTGCCTTTAAATTTCTTATCCCTCAATCCCCTCAATCCACCTATATTTATAAGGTTTAGAGGAGGGACATCTTGTCTTTTCTAAGAACCAATCTTTGCCATTTACTTATCCGAGAATGATCTCAACCGTTGACTCAAATTTATTATCATGGGCTGTTAAGATTTAAAAGCTAAAAACTACCTAGGTTGACCTCTCTAGGGTGGCACCGAGGTTGTTATAAGGTTAGTTAGCCTGAAAGATCCATCGTATTGACATGTAATAAAGTGTTAGGCCATCATGGTTGTGTATGGTTTGTTCGATTTATAGAGAGACGAAATATTACATGCTTTGAAAAAATAGCCATTAGAGCAACCTTTTGCTATGAAAGGTTGAAGATTATGAACAATAATTAGATGACATGTCATGTGGTGTTTTGTATTGGATTAATGAGTAAAACAACGTTGTTTTAAGCAAAACATGCCATTTTATTTAAATGAGACAACATTATTTTGATGTTTTAGGATTTTAATTAGGAATTAATCTAAAATTTAGTTTGGTCCTTTAACTTTTGATTTCTTTTAATCACATCTTTGATTGACTTTAAATTTTTATTTCTATACAATTTGACCCTCGCCAATCTTCAATATCAACCTTGAATTTCAACACCTTTTCTTGTCGGTTCTTGCTTTTGGACTTACGCAAATCGATACTTAATTGGCCATTAAACTTTCCATTTGCTTCAATTTCATACTATCCTCAACTAAATAAGGTCTTCAAAGCTCGACACCTTTTTCAAAATGGTCGTTGCCTCTTTTTTTTTAATCTGATTCGTAATTGACCTTGAACTTTGATTCTCTTCTGATTTTACCAAAGATTTCAATCAATTGACTTGGTTAAAATTAAATTTCCCCCTCTAAAATTCTATTTTTCTCAGTTAAACCAAAATTAGCCTCCCAAACTTAACTTATCACTAATTAAATAATTGATAAAATTAACTTAACCCCTTAAAAGTATAATTAGGTCTTCTCAGTTAAACTCAAATTAGCCTCTCAAACTTTACTTATCATTGATTAAATAATTGATAAAATTAATTTAACCCATTAAAAGTATAATTAGGTCCTTTCAGTTCATTACATAATTTAATTTGACCCAAATAAAATCTTAAACATAATAAATCTTTTAATTTGTCTCTTGATTAAATCAAATCAACCTATTAAAAATCTAATCATGCTTTTAGACTTAATCGCTAGTATCATATCACATTTTTCATGTTCTTTAAACTAAACAAGTAAATTAAGTGTGTTTAGATCGATCACGCTATGCATAACACACTATTAATTAGTGTCCTATCGCACTATTTATTTTTTAATATCATATGACACTATTCATGCTAAAGAAATACCTAAATATTACTTCATCTAACTTTGTGTCAAAGTAAAAAATATGTAGTTTCACGAGTTGTGAAAATGAAAAGGTGATTTAATCAGCTAAATATCAAAAGTATGCAAATAATCTCTCAAATTCCCTCACAATTACTATAAGTTTGACATTCATACAAGAATGAGGATAATCCTTGATCACTAGGATCATGTCACTTCATTTGAGTTTTTTTGGGCTAAATTGCTTAAAGTAGTTAGCAAAGTTAAATGAATTAACAATTGAGTTTTTATTTTACTAAGTCAACCCCTCAAATACAACCTATAAACAAGTCTACCTTTTTAATATGTGACAAGATATGAACACTAGCTTTACCACATTACTCTTGTCTATCCTTGCACTACTAGAACCTTTTATTAAGATAAAGTCTATCATCAATTTACTTGTATGCAGTTAGGACCCACATCAAAATAATATAAAAAAATAAAATGAATTACTATATATTATTGACAAATCAAAAGTTTAGAACCTATTTTTTCCCTCCAAGATCAAACACAATACCAAATAATCATTTTGTGCTTTTGAATTACTTTTCCAACCAACTAGAAGCTCGTTGTTCCACGCTTTCTAATTTTCATTTTAGTTGGTCCTAAAAATTGTTCATCACAACATTTCCCAAACTACAAATTGATGGTTGGGCTATTACATATATTTGTCAATGTGGCTATTTGACAGAATCTTTGAATTTAATATAACATAACACATCTCTGAATTTTATACAACATAACACGTATTGAGCTACTTGATGAGAAAACATAAAACACATGTAAGGATTATTGTATGCTCCAATAAATTTAAACTTAACAAACTTTAAGATAGGGTGAGTGTTGCGTTATAAAAGGATTAAACACAAAGAGAGAGTTTAATGAGCTTGAGGTATATCAACGTGATAAAAAACGGTCTTCCATGATCAATCTAGAAATCTTTTGGTCTATTTTACAAGTGTGATAATAATTATTTATTTATTTATTTTTATTTGAAAATGAATCAAAATATTATTTTAAAAATATTTTTTGTATATTAACATATCAAAACAATTCAAAAGTAGCTCGTTAGTTTTAAAAAGAAACAAAGTAAGATCTTATTTTAAAAAACTTATAAAATAATAAGTAATTGTACAATGATTATCCATTAATGTACACTTGCAGTAAATAACTGGTAAATCTAAATTTATTCTGGTTACTTAAACCACACCAAGCACCATTTGTGGGACTCATAATTTGAAAGTAATATATTTTATATTAAAAAACATTGGGATTCAATTATTTGAATAAAAATACCATTAAAGAAATAAGATGAAGGTAATAAGAATAATATAAAAAATAAAATGAATTAAATTTTATCATATCAAATATAAATGTAACTTATTTATGAACTGAATTCAAATCGAACATAATAATTAATTCAGTTACAGTATAAAATCAATAATTAATTTTAGATAACATGTTAATTATTTATCGGCAAAATTATTTGGCGTTATTATTTATCTATGCAAGTCAAAGAAACGCCGTCTGTGGGAATCGAACCCACGACCACATGGTTAAAAGCCATGCGCTCTACCAGCTGAGCTAAGACGGCTTGGTGTCTTCATGTAAAAACATTGTATAAAAGAACATGTACATTTAAATGTTCATATACCGGCGAGTGCATTTAAGAGACCCGTTAAATATTATTTAAATATCAAATAACTTGAAAATACTTTGAAGTGTCAAGATTAGATTTTATAGCTAAGAAAAAGAGTAAAAGTTGATGGGATCACTAAATCTGACGAAGTGTCCGAAGAAAACTCGTTTATAAAATAACTCGTTTTTTTTAATTATCTCAGAGAAAATAAAAATAAGATTTTTTTTTTTTTCAAATTAGGAAATGCTCATTTTCAATTATCCAACTTATTTATCATTCTCTAAAAAATATATTTTTATATTTTCAACTCCTCTTATCGATTGTTTTTCATGTTCTCTATAGAAAACCCGTGTTTTTATCTTTTTTAGGTAAGAAAATCTATTATTATTATTATATATATAAACTCATATTGTATGTAGTTTTTATCAACACAAGTTTTCTTTCATGTTCTTAGGATTTTGAGAGATGTACAAGTCACATCAATCGTTTTTTATTTTTGCATACATTTCCATTTTGTTTATTCTTTTGTTAATCCTAAAAAAGTTTATAACAGTAGTATGAATCATATCACTTGTTCATATGTATAATAAAATATATTAACACTAATTAGTATGATATTATAAGAAAAAATCAATAAAAATAAAATAATCTTCCGTATATAAGTACAAAAATTGTAAAATCTTGAAGAAGAGCAAACTCACCAAATAAACACATTCTTTTCTTACAATAAAAACTAGAAATGAAAAAAAAGAAAAAGTAGAGATATAAAATGAAAAACAATCCCCTACAATTAAACAATCCCTACAATTTTATCTACCCTATTTGTTTTCTCCCATTCCCACTATTGCTGATAATATTGAACAAATTCGAATGAAATTATGATTATAAAGATTGAAAGCAGATTTATTTCCTACTTTCAAATTCTTTTGAGAAAATATAATAGACATTGGCATAAATGAGATTCTGGAAACCCTTATGCTCTAAATATAGTCATAAAATAATTATAAAATAATCACATCATAAAACATGAGTGTTATGTTCATTAAGACAAAGGGGGAAAAAATCAGAAAGAAATAAAATAAGCTATTTAATTGTGCAGTGTATGTAGACTAGACACAACAACATGTTTGTAATTTCTGTATGATTAAATTAAGGTAAAATAAAAAGAGAATTACTTTGTGACTTTCGCTAAATTATAAGCTAGCTATCTGGGAATTTTGCACAGCAATAAATGAGAAATGATCAAACTAACATCGTGAATGAGAGATGTTGTCATACTAATAATTAATTTTTACCCCAAAAAAAAATACGAGGCAATCTAGCAGCCATTAAATACCAGCTCAACACAAGCTTTCCTTGCCAATTCACTGTATGTTTGTCTATAAATAAGTATTTTGTAGATTTGTTTTTAATATGAAGAAACCTTATTTCCCGGAAAATATATTTTATGGATCCAGATGAAAGAATAAAACCCCGGTTATCTTAGACTTTTATAATAGATAAATATCCTGATTCGAACTTGAAATTTATTGTACAGATCACAAGTTATTTGTCATCACGTTACGTATCTTAGAGATATATTTTGTAAATCACTAAAGGTTCCTACACTCCCACATATTGTGAATAAAATATGAGGCTCAAAGGTTCGATTAAATGAATACCTCGCTATAAAAGATAAGAATGGAGACAATTCATAAAAATGACAATTGCTGAGCAACAATTGGATATTAGCATATGGAGATCACTAAAGTGAAATGGAATGGATGAAAATGTTATTCTTAATATACATTAGCATTCATCGAGAAATTATTATTATGGTAAAGAAATAAATACCAATAAAAACAGCGACAAAACTACATGAGTTCAAGTTTTTATGTAATCAGATCTTCTTGAAAAGAAAACTGAATCCCTTTTTAATGAGAGAAACCATGTCGGTGGCCAATTACATCAAACATAATATGAACCTTATTTTCACAGTTTATTATGTTCGGTCAGCAAAAAGAGGAAAATACTTTAGATGATTGAGATAATTTACATAGTAAAGCAGTGATAGTCTAGAAATGAGCTCACTAAGGTTTGGTAAATGTGTATAATAATAAAGAATTGATGATTTGTATATCAGATTTTAAGTTTGATTTAATATATATATTTTTTATGTAATGATAAAAAATTTATAATTTGCATTATAGATTTTGATTTTGAGTGAAGACATATATTTTTTATAATAGCATGTAAGATACATTTGCACTGAAGGAGGGCCTTTTAGTAATTGCACAGAACTATTCATTTCCCGCTTCCTAGGTGTGCATCTCTCTTTCAAGGATATTCTACCTAATCCATGTTTATCATGGGCGTCTTAGAAAGAGAGAATAAATGAGACCAGTCAGATGCTCTCGTCCCAGCCTATCAGTATAAACCTCGCACACAAAACATGCACTCACCTCGCAGTCTCGCTCTACGTTTCTAGCCCTCTCCCTCCCTCTCTCAGCTCGCAATGTCTGGTGTTTGGATATTTGACAAGAACGGAGTGACTCGCTTGGTAACAAATCCTACAAGAGAATCTTTCGAGCAGAAAGAGCCGCCCCATCCCGGCACAGCCACAGCTCCTGGGGCTAGACCAAGGGTCCTTGTCTATCTCCCAGCAAACCATGTGATCCGTTCCTACACCGAGCTTGAGCAGCGACTCTCTGAACTCGGCTGGAGTCGATACGATAACTCCAGCCAGCCCCACCTTCTCCAATTTCACAAGTCTGACGACTCGGCGCATCTCATTTCTCTTCCTAAGAATTTCGACAGCTTCAAATCTCTCCATATGTATGATATTGTCGTGAAGAATCGATCTTTCTTTGAAGTTCGAGATCCTGCAGCGAGTTAAGGTATCCGTATTGATCATAGCAGTTTTTTCAAATACAACAGAAAAGTTTATATAACTACTACTGCTTTAGGGTAGTTGGTGCGTAGCCATAACATGTAAACTAGGACTTCAATTCAAGTATAAATAGCTATTTAATTTCCAGGTTCCTTTTTTCCCCAAGCAAAATGTGTGTGTGTTGCTTAATTAGGGGATAAGAACTTGGAGAAAGAGCGCATGTTGTGTAGTTAATATGTAACTTGTTCTAGTTTGCGTTAATATGTTCTTGAAACTCTCTTCCCCTCTCTTTAATTCTGGTTTTTTCTTCTTCTTCGTGTGCGTGTCAAAGTTTTAATTTAATCAAAAGGGAGTTTTTTTAATTTCTAAATTATGAATCCTAACTTATATTATATCTCTTCTATATATCTATCTATATATATATATATATATATATATATATATGTTGTTTTGAATATTTTTTATAAAAACTATATTTTAGTTAAAATAAAATGGTTTAGGCCGAGCGAGAGAATATCATAATAGAAAATCAAGTTAATTTTTAAATTGTAATTTAAAGAGCATTTATTAAATAAAAGCAAAATAAAATTTAGAAGAATAAATGGCGTGATGAGGTGAGCACGTGATGTACTCTTTTATTTATGGGTCAAGTTGAGAACGTAGAGGTCTATGAGGAAAAGCTGAAGTTTCATGCAGAGGGTGTTATAAATGTTGAATCAATGGAACAGATCCCGTGCTTGTACGCACCACCACACACACCGGCCCGCATCATTGCCGCTCTAAAGTCTACGCCCATAGCCATAGATCCAGGAGAGGATCGTCGATGATCACCTAACTCTGACCACCCACGAGCCCCTCAGATTTCACTGTTCCATGTACGTCTGATAACAGTTGTGTCAATTTTTGTGGCTGTGAGGACGACATTCTTCTTCGTCGTTCTGCACCTTGCATGCTACCTCTCTCTCTCTCTCTCTCTCTCTCTCTCTCCTTACCATGCTCATCGACTCCTCATTTTCAATATTGTTACGGATTGATGGTATGATTTACCGTTTTGATGGTGGGTTTTGGTTAAGGTTCGGGGTTATGTTTTGGGTTCTGCTCTTGTGTTCGTGATTTGGATTAAGGTTTAGGTTTTTGGGTTTGAATTTAGGATTTGGTAAGGTTTTTGGGTTTAGTTAGGATGGTGTAATTGAAGTCAAGGACTTGTTCAATTTCTTTTCTTTTTATTTTTATCTGGTTTTTCTACAAAAAAAATTATGACATGTGTTAGTTTAAAATAAAAACTCAAGGTATAAATATTTGTTATTATAAGGATGAGCTCTTCAAAGTTTGGCAATATGCATGCCTTTTCATTTATTTTTATCATTATGGTTCTTAAAAGAGTTGTTACTATAGTTGATGTTGAGATATAACTCTAAAATTAATTTGAAACATTATTCGAGTCATTGAGTAATCATAATAATATATTATATTAAAATATAATATAGATTTATATGAGATATTATATATTATAAGAAAATAAAATAAAAAATTTACTAATAGACCTCATGGTTTCATTATTATTACTGGATCTTTTAGTGGCCAAATTAAAGGTCAGTTGCTTCTTAATTGTTACGAAAACAAGAAATTGAAAGATGGGGAAAGAGGCTAATAAACATGAAGAAACTTATGGCCATTTTGAAATTGACTCGAAACATTATCGTTAGTCCTCTTACTTCAAAACTAATCTATTTTTTATTGCGAAACACTCCGACCTAATTTTCTAGTGACCCTTGGTTGTCGGAATTAAGGTGGAATAGACAACGTGTCACCTGCTTTATTTTTTGAAAGTAGAGCAAATACTATTTCATCCGCCTCTTCTTAAAAAAAATCAAAGCCTAGAGGCCTAGACAATCGGGGTTAGGCTGACGACTCGTGTGTCCACGCTCTTGAGCTTTTCTTATCAAGGCCTAATCATGTTGGACCGCCAAAGTCTGTGTTTAGGTTTTTTTAGGTATTTTTACATAAAAAAAAAAGTATTATTCCGAAATGCTCCAATCACAAATACTTGGGGACCTTAAGAGTAGAAATTTGGGGACCTTAAGAGTAGAAATTTGGCTGACGACTCGTTGTTTCCTTTTCTTTTTGAATGAAACACGAACATAAACAATGAAACAGACCAGCTCCAGCTCCAATCACAGGGGACCTTAAGAGTAGAAATTTGCTCGACTATATGTCAGAACATGGAACATGGTCGGGGAGTTACCAGGTATTGGTCACTGGTTTCCTCCTGTGAATTACAGTTAGAAACCAGCAGTGAATCAAAATCCATTTTGTATTACGTGTTTTTATGTCCTTTTTTTTCCTCCTCTCCAAAAAAATATAGCTCAATCTTGGTATTTATTCTGAAATGCTTGTTCTTTTAATTTATTGTTTTTCTTACTTTTGTTGAAGTTTTATTTCTTTATAGTTTCAACGTTCGATCTTAGTTTATAAATATTATATTTTTCAATTATGTCATAATTTGTTTTATTGCTATTTTATTTGTTTTTAATTTCACCATTCGATTAAAAATTGATGGTATTATGTTTTTTAATTTGGTCCTCATTGTTTTGATTTATAAATTTTTGGCACTTTTGAAAAAAAATTATTAATGTTTTCTATTTCACCCTTCAATCATGAATTTATTATTATTTCTTATGTTAATTTTGATCCTCATTCTTTTGAATCTTTTTGTCCTTTTGCTAAATTAATTTTTTTTTCAACTTTACCCTTCAAGCAAATATAAAATATATTTGGTATTTGAATTTTGATCCTTATTTTTTTATTGATTGAGAATTGAACTTCATAGTTTTTTCAAATAAAGTGTTTCGGGTGTAACGACTTGAGTCATAAGTTTGAAAAACTAACATGTTTTTTTAAGGTTTTATAATTTCTTTTATTGTTTTTATCAAGTTCTAATTTAATGATCTAAATCACGAGTTTGGAAAGATATCTAGGTTAGCTCAATCATGATCATTGAGGTTAGAATTTTGTTATATTAACTTGGGTTAACTAGTACTAGTTTTTATTTTCTTTTGTTTAACTAGTTCTGGTCTTACATATTTTAATTGATTGTGAATTGGGATATGCTATTTATCCTTTTGAAAAAAAATCCCCCACTTATCCTATTATTATTATTATTATTATTATTTTTAAAAAATGATTGATCTACAATCATTTTTTTTAGTTGAATTAAAATCATCTATTTAATATAGTTGGGTCTATAACCCGAATCATATACTTTTTTCTTAAGTACACTTACAATGGTTAAACTTTATTTTGAATCTCATTACAAGGCACGGGCAACAAGTCTAGTTTTAAACCAAGAATATAACTTAGAAAATCTGTCAGATAAATAGCATATCAAGTCAATTTTTATTAAATTTAATTCAAAACTTTACTTGGATTAAACCTGTTTATTTTTATATTTATAATTATATTTTGATCTATTTATCTTGGTAAATATTAAATTAACTGTGTTTTTAGTGTTTTTCTATTGTTTTGATTTCAAAAATATAAAAATATTATTTTAATATGTTAAAAGAAATTAAAAATATCATGAAATATAATAATAATAAAAAAAATAACACATTAAATCTGAGATTATTAAATTAATAGATTGACCCGCAGTTGGATAGACATGAAAGAGAGATTACAGCGGCAGTGGACGAACGAGAGAGAATATGTTAAGCTGGGATGGGTCCGAATCACAACTCACAAACTGCGTGACTTGACAGAACAAGCGGCTGCAGAGAGAGCAGATCTCTGCGACGTCGTACAGATGATTCTGCCCTATCGATCTAACACTGACAGGCTAACATCACCATCCTACCTATACTCGTACTTGCTTTCTTGTCCTTTTATTCACCCGCCTCTAATTATAATATAATCTTTCTTCTTCCTCTTTTTTATTTATTTATTTATTTATTTATGGAATCTGATAGAAAAATATAAACTTATTTTACACTTTAGGTTCTGTCAACCTTTACGGCTATTTGAACTTTGAAGAGAGCATGAATACAGTAACTTTAGGTTAAAAATGATTAAATTATTTTATTATTACATCATAATAGCTTGTTTTATTATTTAGTAATTTATTTAACTATCACACAAGTGTATTTAGTTATTAGTAAGAAAAACTACCACGCATTTATATTTATAGTATAAACTTATATTTATAGTATCGTAAGACTATCTTATTATTATATAAATTCGAAAGCACTGTACTTATAATATCCACTTTACAAAGTTTATACGATTGACTAGTAGGATGATTATTTAGTTCATACATTTTTTTATTATTTAGTTCCTACAATTTTTAGCGTCTGTTGCTCAAGTTCATAAAAAACTTGTTTTTAAAACTACTAAGAAATCTTGATACATTAGTAACTCCTCGATCTTTGTGATATTGATACACAAAGACTTATAAAAATACATAATTATAATGACAAGTTCATCGATTTTTTCTTCATATAGGATGATAGTGGAAACCTGGGGTAATTTATTGAAAAACACACGTGTATCATGATTTAAAAAAAATACTTTTGTTATGTGAGAATACCTAGAGAGAATCTATACTTAGAATAAGATTTATAAGGTCGAAGAGGACTTGTTGAAAGAATCAATATTTTTTTAAAAAAATATATATGAATGAGAGGAACTTATAAAAAATTATAAAAGGTAAAATGGAACTCATTAGAGATACTCATACTTAGAAATATTCTTTAGAGACCGAGGGAAACCCATGTCATGGAGGGTTATCCCTGATGATAACATGAGGTATATAAGCCTTATAGAGAATATGTTCATCCAAGATTGTACAAGAAAATAGGAGGTCTACAGCCTTTTAAGGAATGATGTGGGGCTTGGGAGCCTCCCATTGAAGAAAGATCACATTAAATGATAAGAGACTTTCTTGGAGATGGTGTGGGGCTTAGAAACCAACTATTAAAGAAAAGTCTCGATGAAAAGTGAGAAGTTTGTGGCCTTCCTATTAATGATGTGTGGCTTAAAAGCTTTTTACGTGAAATAAGGGGATCTGAGATCATATCTAAAGATATCATAAGGCTTGAGATCGTCACTAGAAAATCATGTTGGTCCAAGGTTACATTAAAAAGTAGGAGATATGAGATTAATCCCTTGATATTGTATATTGGTATTGAAGTATAAGTCATTGGTATTGGTATATTAGTATATTGGTAATGGAGCTTTTCTTGATAAGTATATTGGTATTGAAGTGCACCACTAACCTTCAATGAAACATGACTCTAAATTATTGTACGAAACACTCACGAACCCTTAAAAGATTGTGGGAATGATTTTACACATCGAGTCACCATCTTGGATGACCAACTCTAAATTTTTTGTATAATTTACACATGTGGTCTTAAGTAAATAAGGTTGCCATAGTTATCCAAACTTATTTTATAAAAATTAACCTTGGGAATTTGAGTGTTCGATACTCATTTGTACAAGAGAGAACCCCCTCACTTGATGAAGTTTATAGACATGCTCCTGGAGCGTGATGAGTTTGTTAGGATAGTGGGATCGGTAATTGATGTCCTTTTCAATGTAGGAAAAAAAAAAGCACATCAAAAGTACCAACTTTATGCATAGGTATCAATGTGAATTAACTTTTAAAGGACTTAGGTAATGTTGAGGAAAACCACTCTCCTGAATATCATTCTACCTAGACTCCACATGCTAATATAATTATTTATGGGTGTTATAAGTGACTAATGGCAATGACATTAAGGTATTGTGTGTTATTGAGGGTGACAAGACTTGATTTTACCTTTGGTCTACCGACACAACCTCAATGAGAAGTTGTATTGATTAATGAGTAAGGTATTGTGTGTTATTGAGGGTGACAAGACTTGATTTTACCTTTGGTCTACCGACACAACCTCAATGAGAAGTTGTACTGATTAATGAGTTATTAAAAGTTTTGCTAGGAAATAGTACCATGATAACGAGTAAAACCTTTATATATACTAAATGAGATACGTCTTGGTTATTTGATATGAAATGACCTAAAAATGAAAGAAAAACCAAGTTTTTCTCTTAAAAAATAATTTAGGTTTCTTAATTAATTTTCCATAGACATAACCAATTAATGATGTTCCAAAATCTAACATGTTTATGAAGTTTATATGGTTGGACAATAGGTTAATCATTTATTTTTTTGCAATGTAATTCAATCTCCTTATCTAAGATGTGAGGTAGGTGATAACTTGATGCTGAAAACTAAAGTGGGTGGTAGTTTGATGTGGTAAACTAGGTACCTGCAAAAAAACTTGATTTTATAGTTTAAGGACTCTCAAATACTTAAATAAGTATATATATATATATATAGAGAGAGAGAGAGAGAGAGAGAGAGAGAGAGCAAAAATATGTATGAAAAGAATATAGAGATTGTGAACCTTTTACCTAGATGACTCATGAGATATTTGTAGCCAATAAATCTTTTTTATTATTTTTTATGGAAGGAATGAAGAGTCATTCCACCATTATAAATTATTATTTTTATTTATGAGTTGAATACCACTCAAATATATGAAATGGAGAGGTGACAAGTCATTGAATATTTTTTATAGACCTAAAGGAATAAAGAGAGTAGGATCCAAAATTATATGGTTAATAAAAATCTTAAGGGGGGTCTTTTTAAATTAGATTTTTAGAAAGTTGAGTTTTGGCTGCACAATTGATGTTTGATGCCAAAATAGATCAAGACTCGGTAACTGAACCCATAGACTTTGAGCTCAAGCGTTAAGCTTAGTGTCCAAGTTGAGCCCACAGGTAATTAGACCGAGATAGATTTTATGGTCCTTTTAAAAAAAATCGCCAATAAATTATGCTCCATAATTAGTGAGGTGGATTGGATTTTATTAAAAAATGTGCAAATCGTGAATTTATTATATATAATTCTTTATAACAAATTATTTATAAGAAGGTTTTCACTATCCTATTTCTAACACTCTAAAGATGATTGCTTGAAAAAAAACAGGTCCATTCAATAGTAATGGATAATGCATTTATAATAATGAAATAAAGGAGGCTGAAACTGGTTATGGAAGTCCAATTCATTACATAAGATCTACAGAAACGACAATGTTTCATCAATTAGTGTGCTATAATTGTTGATTATTATTATTATTATTATTATTATTATTATTATTATTATTATTTAAGAAGATTTCATGAATATTGACCCTAAGATTTCTAAAATTTGAACTTAATATTATTTTTAATATACCAAGAATGAGTGAATGGCATAAGTACAATTCTTTCTTTATAAGCATAATAATTTTATTAATTGAAATTAAATTTAGTGTTTATTAGTATATAAATTGATTAGAAAAAAAAAAAAATATATATATATATATATATATATATATATATATATATATATATCTTGATTTGCCATTAATAAGATAAGTACTCTAAGGAAAGAAACGTTTATATTTCACAGTTATCAATGATCATACTTAATTAAAATCTAAATTAACTAGTCATTTTCTTACTTGAGCTAATAAGTTTGACGTTAGAATTGGAGAAAAAGACCCATCTTGTTTCATACTCAAAATATCAAAGATTTATTGTCTATTTAAAATATATCTTGACTTTAAGTCACAACTCGAAATTTATATTTATAAATAACTTGTGATAAATATAAGTTAAAAGTTTTAGGGTGTGAGTAGAAAATTAATACAAGGGTTTAATTATTAAAAAAAACTAACATCTAGTCTTTTTAAAACTCTTCTTTTTTTACATTAGTTTTATAAAAATCCTTTTGCTTTTTTATTTTGGTGCACCGATAATCATAGTTTGTGCTATCAAAAATAAAATATCGAATAAACACGAGAAAAAAATATTGTAAACATATTACTTATATCATAGAGCACGCAATAAATTGTTTTATGACCAAATGATTGATCATTAATTCAATCTATATCTTCGAATCTATCTTTTTATAAATGAATATCATAAGTTCATTTATATATATATATATATATATTTGTGTGTGGGTGTGTGTGTTAATTTTATATCAGTTTTATGTTTTCTATAAACACCATCAAAGTAAAAAGGAATAACAATTCTAAATTTTTTTTATTAAACTTTTATTTTTGTGTTTTCAAGTCATTTTAATGTATTAATTTACAATTTTCATTTTAAAAAATTAAAAAACATATTGTATTTAAATAAAAAGCATTCTAAAAAAATAAAGGACACCGATAAATAACCCTTAATCCAAAATCAATGGAAGACTTTAGCATCCGTCCTTTTATTTATCTTGTTAAATATTTTTACTATTGATAATATAATATAATATAAAAAACAGCATTGTCGTTAAAATTTAAAAACAAAAATAAAAATAAAACAGCGTTCAAACCCCTTAACTAATAAAGTGAAGAAGAAGACACCAAACCTCAAAAATGGTTGGCCATATAAGGAGAAGAAGAAGAAGACATCACAACGACTCAGCAACCTCTGATCTCTCTGTCTTCCTTCTGCGCTCTTTCTCGTGATCCACTCTGACTCTGTTTTTTCTACCAATGTAGATTGGCCCATCCCCATCTATTCCTCCTTCCATTCAAAAACCTTACCAAATTACTATTTTAGTCATTCCTCTCTCAGCATCTCCTTTTGACCCCTTCCATTTCCCTCATTTCCTTCAGAACTTTTGTTTTTTCTATTGGATTCAGAATAATGAAGTGTTTTCATTTCTCGAACGGGGAAAGAAGGGAAGATGAAGACGCCCCGGTTTCGAAGGTTTCCAGAGTATCCTGGGCCAGGTCATTGAGCGTGGCGTCCAACAGTCTTGATACAAGGCGTTCCGAGCTTGACTCAGACAGCTATTGCTACTCCTCCAGGGACTTGTCTGACTCGGTTGGGCTCTTCGAGCTACCGAGTCAGAGAAGAGCTAATGATTTGCGAGTCTTCGGTTTCTCCGAACTCAAATCTGCTACTAGGGGGTTTAGTAGGGGTTTGCTTATTGGGGAGGGGGGCTTTGGCTGCGTTTATAGAGGCGTCGTTAAAGTTCCATCTGGTCATGACTCAAGTTCCAAGATGGATGTTGCTATAAAACAGTTGAATCGTCACGGTTTCCAGGCATGCCTTCGTTGTTATAATTGATTAATTAACAGTGTTTAATTTAGAACTTCTAGTAATTAAATAAGATTCGGGTTTCTTTTTGCTGAATGATTAATGAAATTTGTGTGTATTTTGGATAATTTTCTTCTAGTAGTACAGGGGCATAGGGAATGGATTAATGAAGTGAATTTCTTGGGTGTGGTTAAGCATCCTAATCTTGTTAAGTTAGTGGGGTATTGTGCTGAAGATGATGAAAGAGGGATTCAAAGGCTTTTGGTGTATGAGCTTATGCATAATAAAAGCTTGGAAGACCATTTATTAGCGAGGGTATTACCCATAACTCTTCCGTGGTTGACAAGATTAAAAATTGCCCAAGATGCAGCTCGCGGGTTGGCTTACCTTCATGAAGAAATGGACTTTCAGGTATTATATATAAATTGTGCTCCTTTGGTTATAGAATTTTAAATTTTAAGCCTTTCAAAGCCTTTTTTTTCTTTTCTTTTTTCTGATTGCCATGCTCAAGTTTACTGTCTATCCGTGAATTGAGTGTATATTTTTTCATCTGTTGGTGTTTTTAGGAAATTACAATAATGGGAAGTCATGCTTTCTACATATTTTCGTTATTTATGAAGTTTGGATGTGATACTTGCTAATTGACAATTTTAGAGATATCCCCTCGACTTCTGTCAAGTGTCTGCTGTGGTTCGTAATGTATTGCATTGTTTTCTCAGCCGTTTGTGTGCTTATGGTTTGCCAATCATTGGAACAGCTAATATTCCGAGATTTTAAAGCGTCAAATGTCTTACTAGACGACGACTTCAATGCAAAGCTTTCGGACTTCGGACTGGCTAGACAGGGACCTCCTGAAGGACTCGGTCATGTTTCAACATCAGTAAGTAGTTCCTCTCTCTTCCCTGTTCTCTCTCTCTCGTATTTAAGATGAATCAGTTCAACCAGGAAATATAAATAAATAAGAGTTTTTCAGATGGAAAGACATTGATTTTATGTAGTTTTTGTTGATGAAACTTGATGATACGAGAATAATAGCATGAGCATCCCGGTACTTCACTCTATCTTCATCCCTGTTCCTGTTACATTACTGTTATTGTCTTGCACCATTGTACCTAGTTAATATCATACAAGTGGAAATTTTGTAATGTTGGTGGTGGTTATATTTTCAAGCAGGTTTATAATTTGAGTTGATCTCTACAAAAGCAGCATTTTTTTAATTTTTTTTAACCAATCCTATAATTGTACTGTTAAGCAGAATTAGTTACTCTCTAATTATGCATTATAATCACGTTGTTAAAGGTTGTGGGCACAGTGGGTTATGCAGCTCCAGAGTATGTTCAGACTGGCAGGCTTACTGCTAAGAGTGATGTATGGAGCTTTGGGGTGGTTATGTATGAGCTTATAACAGGAAGGCGAGCAGTTGAGAAAAACCTCCCTCGGGGTGAGCAAAAGCTCTTGGGATGGGTTAAACCATTTGTATCTGATTCGAAGAGGTTCCACCTCATCGTAGACCCACGACTGGAAGGACAGTATTGCATCAAATCAGCTCAGAAACTGGCAGCCCTGGCAAACAAATGTCTAGCAAAGCAGCCCAAGTCCCGCCCTAGAATGAGCGAGGCGGTTGAGATATTGGGAAGCATAATCAGCGAGACTTCATATCAAGATGAAGGGGCCACTGAACCTGCATCTGAAGCTGAAGAAGTTAAGGAGGAGGCCACTGAGGAGACGGGGGCTGAGCCTACCAAACCACGAAACAGTTGCCGGAAAAAAGTTTTCGACGTAAGAGAAATGGTCAGCCTGAGAAATAGATCCACTGGGAAATTAGATTGGAGAAACTGGACGCCACGATTGGTTAGAACTTCGGGATGAGATTACAGTTTCTACCGGTAAATAGAAATGCACACATCCCGGCACCGCCCTAGGAGAATGGCTGGATAACAAGGTGAATATTTCAGATGCAATCCAAACAATAGGAAGGGCACTGATCATCGTTTTATTTTCGTAAGATGGCTGTAAATATCGGCTTTGTCTTGCCTTCAAAGCTGCGTGACATGCATGTGATATTGCAAGGCACTCAAGGGTTGGCTTAAAAGATGGATGGTGATATCTGATGCACTATGAGGTTTCTATTTTCCATTTCCTTGGCTTTCTAAATGTGACTGCACTCTGCAAAATTACTATCTGGCTGATTGGCCGGTTTAATTCCCGCCTGCACCTTCAAGCCCGCTTCTCCCCAGTCCACCACCATGTATAGATTTCTTTTTCTTCAAAATTGCAAATCATTGTTATTTGTCTCTTCATTGTCGCATCATGCATGGCATTTCCATTTTATCCCCACTTCCTATCTCTGAGACTAATCAATCAAAGAAGAGGAGGCAACGTCAGCGATGAACCAAACAAGACGCTATTGGAGTGGTAGAAACATGATGAAGTGGTGGTCAACTCATCCCCACTTTGGTCCCGATGATTCCAGACTTGTTCTCTCTGCTGAGGGTGCGCCATGTGATTTCACATGAACCTGATGAAATACTTTCTTAACCCATTAAATAATTTCAGTCATTGATGAGCACAATTGTTCTTACGCCCTGCCCGTTAGTTCTCAAAGCATGTGTTCGAATTAAAAAGATGGAAGACAAACCATGGAGGGGCTAAAGATTTACCCTCAATCAGGACTGCTGCATGTTTTTACTTCAGAAGCTCGAAATTTGGCCTCACGGAAACCTCAAGAAAGTACTCGTCTCTCCCTGTGAAATTTCAAAGCCTAATCTCGAGATTTTTGGTTTTCGTAAAATTTTGTTTCTTGTTTTGTAGTGCAAGCAACTAATCTTGCAAGATTAGCCAGAAACCACCTCTCTCTAAGTATTTGCTAACCTGCCTTCCTGGGTTCTGGAAAAGAGTTCCCGTCTATGTTGTTCTAAACTACACATAACTATGTGGCCAGCCCCATGAGGCCCACCTAAGGCTTCCTCGGTGGTGTTGCTATTTCACTGGTCGCCAGCCGCATTTTAAACTGTGCCACCGGCGTTTTGAACTGTGGTTGGCCGAGCAAAAAGCTGCCGGCTGCAGTTTGAAGCACGATTGACTACGTACATAGATAAACACACATTTATATTCTCTCCCCGTAACTTCATGAAATACATTACTTGAACGGTTGAACCCACACATCCCAACTACGTTAGATAACTCCCTGATCTGGTGAGCATGTCTAGTCTGATCCTCGGCATGGACGAAAGACATGCAACACAGTTTCCCCAGTGAGCTCATATAGCTGCCAACCATAGCTCAACTCTATTGAGCTCGAATCTTTTTCTTCTTCTTCTAATTGTTAAAATTCTATGATTTAAACAGTAGCTGTTTGTAACAAGTATTGTTCGAATTAAAATTTGGAATTGCAACAGCAGAGGAATTGAAGATAAAGATCAATAGTATTATTGAATTCTAGCATATATTCAGCAAATGCCGAAATCAACTCTGCTATTTGAAATCAAAATTCAAAACTAACAGAACATTTCAAATTGACTAAATTCTATCTTCAAGGCAGCATCTCACGCATAATTCTGACACTCCTCCTTGAGACTTGCCTTGAACAAACCAAGATTCATATTTAGAAACTCCAGTCGTGATCTTGGAAGAGCTTTGGTCATTAATCTGCCAATTGAACATCAGTTGAACAATGAGTAATTTTAATGAGCTGATTCTTCTCAGCTTCTCTTAAAGAATGAAACTTCACCTTAATATGCTTGGTTCTTCCATGTTGAACTGGGTTTTGAGCAATTGCAATGGCTGACTTGTTGTCACAATAAAGCTCAATTGATGAGCCTTGGTTTTGACCCAAATCTGCTAGGACTTTATTCAGCCAAATTGCTTGATTAGCAGCAGCAACCATGGAAATGTACTCAGCTTCAGCAGTTGATTGTGCCACCACCTCTTGTTTCTTAGCATTCCAGCAAATTGCACCTGAACCAAGTGTGAAAACATAACCAGAAGTGCTCCTCATGTCATTAACACTACCTGCCCAATCATTATCTGCATAACCAATCAGATTTACTCCTCCTGTTTTCGAATATCAAATTCCCAGATCACTTGTTCTTCTAATATACCTTAACACTCGTTTAGCAATTCTCATATGAACATTGCTAGGTGAGCTCATGAATCTTGACAGTAAACCAGCTGGGAACATTAAGTCTGGTCTGGTTGCTGTTAAGTATAACAGACTGCCAACCAGACTTCTCTACGCAGAGGGGTCTTCAAGCTTCTCACCATCATTCTTCGAGATTTTCTCATTTTGTGCTAATGGAGTAGCAGCTTCTTTGCATGAATCCAATTTAAACTTCTTTAACACATCAAAGGCATATTTCCTTTGAGATACAAAGATTCCAGAACTACTTTGTTATATCTCCATTCCAAGAAACTAACTCATAGCACCCAAATCACTCATTTCTAACACATTCTGCATTTCCAGTTTAAACTTTGCTAGCAATCTTGAATTGCTTCCAGTCACTAACATGTCATCAACATAAAGAGAAATTTTCAGCTGCTGACCATCATCTTCTTCTTTCAAATACAGAGTAGCTTCACTTTCACTTCTTTTAAATCCCAATTGAATTAAATGAGAATCAATTCTGCTATACCAAGCCCTTGGTGCTTGTTTTAGCCCATAAAGAGCTTTGTGGAGCTTGTATACTTTGTGTTCTTCCCCTTTAATTTCAAAACCTTCAGGTTGCTGGACATAAATTTTTTCAAGAAATATCCCATTTAAGAATGCAGACTTCACATCTAAATGGTATACATTCCATCCCAATTGTCCAGCAAGAGCAAGAAGAAGTCTAATGATATCATGTCTTGCAACTGGTGCAAAAGTATCCCCATAATCTACCCCAGCCACTTGAGCAAATCCTTTAACAACCAATCTAGCCTTGTGTTTAAAGACTGAACCATCATGATTAAACTTGGTTCTAAACACCCATTTCACACCAATCTTCTTCTTGTCGTTAGGCAACTCTGTTAATTTCTAGGGAATGCACTAAGTTGCATCTCTCGTAAACATCAGCCAAGGATTTTACCTTACAAACATCTGAGTCTGTAGTTGCTTCAATGTCTGGTTGTTCTTCAATTTAATCATCTGTTCTTACAGCTGTTGGTCTTAGAGCTATGACTTTATGATCAACTTCATTCAATTCCCAATTCCAGTTACGAAATTCATCAAATTGCACATCTCTACTAATTTGAATTTTGGCTTTATTCAAATTGTAGATTCTGTATCCCTTTGATTCTGCTGCATATCCAACAAGTACTCCTTTTTCAGCTACTGCATCAAGCTTTCCCCTTCTTGCAGCTGGCACATGAAAATAGCAGAGAGAGCCAAACATTTTCAAATGTTTGACAGTAGGTTTCACTCCAGACCAAGCTTCCAGAGGTGTTTTGTGTTGAATAGATTTTGTTGGTAATCTATTTAACAAAATACACTGAAGTATTAACAGCTTCAACCCATAGGAATTTTGGCAAATTCTTTTCGAACAACATGCACCTGGACATTTCCATGACAGTCTTGTTCTTCCTCTCAGCAACGCCATTCTGTTGTAGAGAGTAGGGCACTATCAATTGGTGCACAATCCCAGCTTCTTGACAGTAGGAATTAAATTCTTTCGAAGTATACTCTCCACTATTGTCATTTCTTAGCATCTTGATCTTCTGTCCACTTTGAGTTTCAGCCAAACACTTAAAGATTTTAAATTCTGAAAGTGCTTGAGACTTGTTCTTCAAAAAATGAACCTAAGTCATCCTGCTGAAGTCATCTATGAACAGCATGAAATAAACATTGTTGTTCAAAGATGCAATTCTCATTTGTCCACAAATGTCCGAGTGGACCAGTTGTAGATTTCTTGATGCTCTGCTTGATGCAATTTGTGGAAATGGCTTTCGGTGCTGTTTTTCAAATTCACAGCTTTCACATATCTATTTACTAGCACAAATCTCAAGCATCCCTTCTACCAATTCATTATCATGCAACATCATTAATGAATTGAAATTAAAGTGCCCGAACCTCTTGTGTCACACAATGCTCTCATCAATTTTAGCATTTAAAGCATGCCCTTCTATAGCATTCAGATTCAAATAAAAGCTATTACCCTCCATTTTGATTTTTGCAATTGATGAATCATGTGAATCAGTAATAAAACAAAAATTTTCTCTAAATGACACTTCATACCCATTCCTCAGCATCTGAGCAACACTCAAGAGATTCTGATCTAGTTTTGGAATGTATAAAACATTGGTGATAATTTTAGTACCTTTGCTTGTATTGACAATAACAGTTCCTTTCCCCTTTGCTTCAACAACATCTCCATTTCCCAGCTTAATCTTTGGCTTGATTGACCTGTCAATTGTAGAGAAAATTGACAGAAATTTGGTCATGTGACTAGTGCAGCCATTATCAATCAACCATGTATCCCTTTTGGAATTGTATTCATCACAAGTTACCATAAACAGGTGCTCTTCATCATCTTTTCTTTCTTCAGAAACATTTGCATGTTGCTGAATTTCATGCTGAGGTGATTTCTTCTTCATCCTGCAGTATCTCTCACTATGGCTAACCATTTTACAGAAGTCACAATGAAGAAGTGATTTCCCTTTGAACCAGCAATTAATCTCAGCATGATTAGTTCTTTTATAGTAAGAACAGGGAGTAAAAATATGTCTACTAGCAGGTACAACTGGTTTATATTTGGAAAATGTTTACCATTGTTAAATATTTTTCTTTGGTAAACTTCCAGTTTTTCTCCCCTTATTGTTTGCTTGAAATGCTCCTTCAATAACTTCATCATCCCTCATTTATACTCTTTGCTCCTAGATATGCAACTTGCTAATTAACTCAGCAATGGTGAGATTTTGCAAATCGCAAGACTCTTCTATTGCTGAGATTTTAGCTTCGAATTTTTCAGGGACTGACATCATAAGTTTTTCTACAATCTTATGATCTTCAAATGTCTCCCCAAGGAGCCTCATTTGGTTTACAATATTCATCAATCTGCCAGAATAAGTTTTGACAGTTTCATGGTCTTTCATCTTCATCAATTTGAATTCTCTCTTGAATGCAAGTAACTTGACAGTTTTGTCTCTGCTGCTGCCTTCAAATTCAACTTGGAGCTTATCCCATATTTGCTTTGGTGTTTCCAAGTTCATGATCTTCGTAAATATATGGTCTGCAAGGCCAGAATGTAGACAGGTGATTGCTCTGTCTTTCTTGAGCTTTTCTTCTTCGTAAGCTTTCATCTGAGCAACAGTAAGATTTCTATTTAATTGTGGTGGATCAGCATTTGTCACCACAACATTCCATAATCCTAGAGATCTCAGAAAGAATCTCATTTTTACAGTCCAAATGTCATAGTGTTCACCATCAAACAGTGGAACTGAATTTGGGTGTCCAGAAGAAGAAGCCATGGATATTAACAAGTAAAATTTTTAATACCTACTAGTAACCTCTCTGTGTTTACGCTCAACCCCCGGTGTTTACACTCTAAACTCATGTGTTTTCACTCAAAAATTTTCCCTCGGCCTGTAGGATCAATTAGCTCTGATACCATTGTTAAAATTCTATGATTTAAACAGTAGTTGTTTGTAACAGGTACTGTTTGAATTAAAATCTGGAATTGCAACAGCAGAGGAATTGAAGATAAAGATCAATAGTATTATTGAATTAAAAAATGCCTATTATATAGGCTTACAGAAACATGAATTGTAATAAAAAAAAAAACTCTCAACAACCATGAAAGATTATTGGCAAATAATAGCAGATATTCAGCAAATGCCGAAATCAACTCTGCTATTTGAAATCAAAAATTGACTAAATTCTATCTTCAAGGCAGCATCTCACGCATAATTCTGACAGACACTAATATAGTTAATGAGCACACCTTGTGGAGTAAAAAATGAGCCAATCATTGTTAACTAGAAAAATAAATATTTAAACATCAAAATTTCCGCTTCAGGATGGGCAACGGCACAGCAGCACAAGAAAACAGGAAGGGGGACACAAAGCTACATTGATCTCACAGCATTTTGCATAATATCGGGCACGATCTATCCATTCGTTGGTGCGCTTTGTTGGGGTGTCAAAAACATGGGTCCCGTGATCACATTAGTGCTGCTCGTGCACTATCTGATATGGCCATACTGGACTCATTGCTGCACAGCTCAGAAATCAAAAGCTTCTTTGACTACACCCACAAAGCAACAGTATCCACGTGTGCCCCCTTGCCACTTTTCCTGGTGAAGTCCATGGTGTGGTTGACATCACTATCTTCAACTTTCCAATATCTCCTTTTTTTTCTTTTACTGTACTTTGCACGGCAGGAGTACATTGACTGTGTGATTTGGTTATATGGCCACCGAGCTCGATAATAGTGCTATTATATGACCCGATCACTATATTACAGAATTAAATAATACAATTGAGGTTTTTTCGCAGAACCAAGGGAACAGAGGTGCATTCACAGCTTTTGTAATGGCACATAATCACAGCTAAGCTGAAGTGATCTAAACATAAACATATCTTAGATTCTGTTTTTATATATATATATATAAAAAAAAATAACCAAACGACCGACTGCAACAAACTGATGCATCTAAAGGTATTATTGACAACAGATATATATGGAAGGGGCAAAAAGGAGTACTAACATTAAAAACATCAAGTACAACAAGCCAGGCTGAGACAAGGAAACCTGAGTTAACTATATAGGGTCCCAAAGCTCTTGCCTCTCTGATTCTCAACTCCGAAGCTGTTTCCAAGTTGTTACAATCTAAACGACAAACAGCATCGAGAGCACTCCTGTTCCAGGCTGACCTGGACATTTGTCAGCAGGACTTTGAATACATTAGCCAAAACAAGAAACTGTACAATCATTGGATGAATATGTGTGAACTGGTGCCAAGGTCCCCCCCATGTGAGTTGCAAAACTGCCAGCATTGTATTAAGAAATGAAAAGATGCAGCTGTAGTCAAGTTCCATGATTCTATTTCACGCATACAGCGGGGAAGCAGAGGGCCGAGGATATGCAGCAGTACTCCCTCTGCTAGTGGCATCATCAGCACTTCGTCTACGATTTCGGGGCTTGTTGCCCACATGGCCATTGGCAGTACCAGTTTCTTTGGATTCCTGGAGCTGCTCCAATGCTGTCACAACCTCATCCATAGTTGGTCGAAACTTGGTTTCTATGGACAGGCATCGCAGTGCAAGGGTAGAGGCCTTATAGGCAACATCCATTGAATACTGACCTTCAAGACGATTATCTAGGATGCGAAAGATCTTACGTTTGTTTGCTAGATAGGGTTTTGCCCACTCCACAAGATTGTGTTCTCCAGATGGGCGATTTTTATCAACTGCTCTCCTGCCAGATAACATTTCTAGTAAAACAACTCCGAAGCTATAGACATCACTCCTGGCAGTAAGATGCCCTGGTTAGGAAAGAAGAGAGGTGATCAGAAATGATTAAAAAACAATGGCCTAAATTGACAGAGAGGTCTTAGATAGGACAATTATAGTTAAGCTCTGGGAAAAATGCATCTGAATTTGATTAATACCTGTAGCTAGATATTCTGGAGCAGCATAACCATAGGTCCCCATAATCCTGGTAGATACATGACTCTTGTCACCAGTCGGCCCATCTTTGGCCAGCCCAAAATCAGAAAGTTTTGCATTGTATTTCTGAAATAAGAATGCAAAACAAATTTTTAGAAGCACTGAGAAAGTGAAGATCTTCTGAAATCATGAAATAAAACCATATCATGGAGTATGAAAATCTGCTTCACCCATCACAAATACCGAATCAAGCAGAATGTTAGAAGTCTTGAAGTCCCTATATATCACTTTCGTTTCAGCACTATGAAGAAATGCAAGCCCCTTTGCAGCACCAAGAGCAACCTTCATGCGGAGGTTCCAAGAAAGTGGTTGGAAATAAGAACCTCCTGGGACAGCAACAGTGTAATGGTGTAAATTTCAAATTATTGGTAACATCCATTTTGGCTTAAAAAAATCACGAGATAAAACAAGAATAACTCACTTCTAAATAAATGATTTTCCAAACTGCCTCGAGGCATAAATTCATACACCAATAGTCGGTGTTCATCCTCTAGGCAATAACCAATCAGCTTCACAAGGTGAGGATTATAGAGCTGCCCCAGATAATTTACTTCTGCCTACAGTAAAAGCACAGGATAAGTGAGCCTCTAAACCTGAAACTAAAATAAACTTGGCTTAATTATGTACCCCAAGGAGAGAAGAAGTCAGTAAAAAGAAGAAACTTGCTGAAATTTAAAGTTACCAGCATAACAGCTTTTATTGATACCTAACTCTACTGTCACAATTTTATTTGTTTCCTTAAGACAAAAAAGACTCCAGAATATATCTCCTCTTAAAGTGGAAGTGGAAGGAGAAAGGAGCTCACCAGCCACTCCTTGTGACCTTGCAAACCGTCTTGGTTAAGCCTTTTCACAGCAATAACAATTCCAGTTCCAGGCTTGGTAGCAGCAAATGTTTGCTCATCGATCCATCCCTTAAAAACTGAACCAAAACCACCCTCTCCTAGGACACTATCAGGACGGAAATTCCTGGTGGCCATCTTCAGATCAGAAAAACTGAAGCTCTTCAGATTAGAGGCTTGCAAGATCTCACCCTCACTCCGAGGAGTGGGAGGCACTGAAATAGATGAGACCTTGCTACCCGTACTGTTCAGATCAGTCCCATCTGTGCTAACATTCTTTGAACTCAACCCTGCATCTCATGTAAACATATCAACTCTAGATAAATTGATTGCCGCCACCATATTACTAAACAATTTCTAATACTGCTTTTAGTAAAACAACAAGTGAAATTACTTATGAAAGATAAAGCCTTGATTGAGCTGATCATTTGAAGTGAACCTGAAAGGCCTTTCAGATTCTATTTCCATTTATATTCATGTTATTCCTCAGGAACACAAACAGACCCCATTGACAAATTGGGAACATGAAACTTATCCAATTTCACAGATTTGAATTTCTCAACAAAACCATACCAACCCAAAATAGTAAAAACCTAGTTATAAAAAAAAAATTAGTTCAACTTCCAAGCGAACACACCACATTTGGATTCAAAATCCACACTTCATTTTAGCTCAAACCAACTGACCTTTCAGAAAATAATCAATTATATTCAGAACCTAATCAAAACCCACGATAACCTAATCAGGTAAAAAAAATCCCAAGAGCATCCAGGGAAATCAAACTAAAAAAATAAACAGCCATAACCACTGAAGCAAGATACATATATGCTCTGGGGTTCAATAGAAAAGCTGTAAAAAATTAGAGAGAGTACCTGTGTTGCATGGGCTCTCAGCTTTAATTTGGGCACTCAAGCAAATCCCCATCAAAATTAAATAAAAAAAAACAAGCTAGCTGCCCTTTTGAAACTTCTCTGCCTTCCTACAGATCAATCAAATCAAAGACCTGAGCTTTACAAACACTAAAAGGAACGATGTTTCAAAAGTAAAGCAAAAGGTTTAGATCTAGGTGTGAAAACAAAAAATAACAAAAAAAAGCACTCTTTTTACAGCAAAAGTACCTTTCTTTTGCAAAAAAAAAAAAAAAATCAGAGAAAGAAAAGCACCACCAGCACCAATCCCAGAAAGCAACTTTTGTTTCTAAATAAAAAAAACTAAACGCCAACCCATAAACAAGAATATAAAGAACAAAACAGCCCACCTCACCTCTTGTTTTCTTAACTCGACAACTTGTTTTAGTGGAGAAAAGAGGAAGAGGGAAAGGGTGAGTTGACCAGGTCTGAGCTAAGCTCTGTAGTGTTTGATTGGTAGGAGGCAATAGGATCAGGATAGATGAATAGAGGTGGAGCAATAATGGCGGGCTGGACCCGCTTTTAAGCACAACGTTATGTTAAGTTTGTCTTGCCATCTTGTTCGCGCTTCATAGCGAAAAATAACAGATTTGTTAAATATAAAAACTTTTACAAATAATGATTCTATAATTATAGCAAAATATTTAAATCGTTCATTTTTCTGACAAAAAAACTATTACAATCTTTATATATATATATATATATATATATATATATATATACACAATATATAAACCCTAATTAACTGTAAAACTAAACTAGAAAAACTGAAATAGTATAAAAATACAGAATTAAAAACATAAAATTAACTAAAAAAAACTCCATTACAGAATACCTTTTACCTATTTTTTTATTTTTCTAACTCTGGGAGAGGGATGCAGTTGAGAGTACTCAGAGAACACAAGCCTTTAAAGGGAGGCTGCTTCCTACTTGAGTCCATACACAGCCAAGCTCGTGTGCTTACTGTGGCTGGCTTGGCTCGGCTCTGTACGCATGCAGCAGCTTTGGGATTCAGCAGCAGTCTCTCACTGTATCAGCAGCCCCTTTCACTGGTTACTTGCCTTGTTCGTTTTCTGGATTTTTATTTTATTTTATTGGTGATGGAATGGAATATCAGAGAAAATCAGCATTTAGTCAAGCAAATAATTTAAATTAATTTTCTGTTGAGTTAATCTTAATTCATCGAATTGTTTTATGGTCAAATAAATTCAGTTAATGCAGCTCTCGTTTCTAGATAAACTCTTGCCTTGATGTACTCAAAATCATCAAAAGTAGTGTTGGGATATCATCTCGAGAAAGATGATAGATATGGAGATTGTGTGAGATAAAAAATATATATATATGTTTCTTATTTTTTTATCTTAATATATAATATATATATTTAATATTTATTATTTTTCATAATGGTTTTATAATTAATTTACATGTGCACTCATAAATACTTTCACTAATAAAATCACAAGAAATAAAATAACGAGCTTTAAATTATAGAACGGAAATATTTGTTATTATTTATATACAATAAATACTCTGAAAACATAGATGAGTAGTACAGGTTAGTTAGCATAGAGTATAATTGTTTTTCAAATGGTTTTTATTAATAAATGTTTTAAAATAATATTTATTTTTATTTTTTATGTTAATATATTAAAATAATATTTTAAAAACATACGGTTTAACATTGTAAGCAAAGACCACCTGATAAACAATCCTCCGTACACGGCGCTCCTTCTCACTTCAAATAACACGTGAGAAGGTAATTTCCGGCATTCATTCACAGCCACAGTAAGGTGCGTGGTATATAATAAAATAAAATTAGTAGATTCACACGTGTTGCGGGCAATTTTTAAAATACAATCCTTCAAAAAAGATATAAAATTATATTACATAAAATAAAATTGTCATTAGTTACTGCTTAAATATTTGACATGAAATGTGGTCTTAGATTTCGAAAATTGGTGTTCCATCCATGATAATAATATTTTATTTTTATTTTAGAATAGCAAAAATATATATTTTTTATCCGTAGGTGAAAAAATCTTAGAATGAAATGACAAACAATTTAAATAATATTACATGTTATACATTTTGTGGGGAAGTTATATAATATTTTATTCAGTGAATTGTGTTTTATTAATAAAATAAAATTAAAAAAATTATTGGAAATAATAATTTTCAAGATGACTTGAAACTTGTAAAAATCTTATAATTTAATATTATATAAATTTCACGAAATCTAAAAAAGGGAAGCAGATAGATATTGCACACAAGAACTATACAAAGCAAGGTTGTCAATACCGTTTCGGTTGGCGCTTTGTTTTTTCTATTGGTACGGAACGTTTCGGTTTCAGAGCGTTTCGGTGTGCCGTTTTGGGGTTTTACTATTTATATATAATTAATTAATTATATATGTATAAAAACTTAAAATATTAATTTAACAAGCATAATTAAAATTCAAGATAAATTAACTTTAAATCATACAATACAAAAAAAAAATTACAGCAAAACTATGTTATTTTTAACTATAATAATTTGCTTAGATTTTTTTTTCGTCTTAATTGAGAATATTCCTCTTTTACATATCTCTCTTTCAAGTTCAACTCTCTCGGTCTCTCCATTCTTCTCCTCCTCCCCCTTCCATCTCTGTATCTTTCGTTTCTCTCCGGCTAGCGACAAAGACAACGATGAAGACTGTAGTTGTTGAAGACTTGAAGTTGGCGATGGCAACGACGAAAACCCATCAAGCTAAAACACAAAATATTGATCGATTGAGAGAGAGGACTGATGAAGAGAAGAATTAGGTATTTGATTTGAGATTTTGATTTTTGAGTGGAATTGATTTGGGAAAAAGGGGTGCCGGGGTGTTATTGTGTTAAACCGTTAGGCTTAGCTTAATTCCTTTTTTTTTTCATGGCTGAAATGGCACACCTGACATGATTTCAGCGCGTTTTGGCCGATATTAGGCCGAAATTTCCGGTACAGGCCGGAATTTAAACCGTGACAAAAACGACATTATTTTGTCTCGGTTTTTTGATTGGTATAAAATATTTCGACCATTTCAACCGAAACAAAACGAGATTAACAGGCCTAATACAAAGTCTTTTACATAACATTTTTTCAAGGTTGTGATCATGACCATCTTTCTTGGAAATCTCCACCTTTTGAAGAAGGCAATGGGTACAAAGATTTACTATCTTTTTAAAATGTTTGGTTAAGATTATTTTTAAAAATATTTTTTATTTAAAAATATATTAAAATAATGTTTTTTTAAATTATTTTTAATATCAACACATGAAAATATCTAAAAACAAAAAAAAAATAATTTAAAATAATTTTTTTTTCAAAAATACTTTTAAAATAATATCAATGTTGATATGCAATCAAATAGTACCTCAACTTTGATAGTATACCAGCCATGCGCCTCCTTCACACGAGTCAATTTATTATTATTATTATTATTATTATTATTATTATTATTATTATTATATCGATGGTACAAAAACTAATTTCAACTTTATTTTTATAAACATGAAAATACTAAAAAACAAAAAAACTATTTATATAAAACTAAATGAATCCATTCTTGGATTTAAATTAGAAAAAAATCAATTAAAAATAAAAATTGAACTTGAATTAAAAAATATTTTGAATTTGTATCTATTTTCTATAACAGAATGAAGGATATAAAACACCTCAATAGAACTCTCATGGTCCAAAGAAATAGATTTTTATTATTATTAGAATTGAACTAACTGATATCTTTTTCCCCCTCTAATAATCCAACTCTTCTCTTTCAAATTAACTAACAAATAAAAGGCGTGGAGTATTTCCTGTTCAGTGCACTGTGGACTAAGAGTGTATTTATTGTGGATTGTGGCAGTGTCAGGACCACTTTGCCCTTAATGAGCCGGCTTCTTTTATTTCTTCTCTCAGGGCATTTTTGTTTTCTTCCTTTCTCTTTTCATTCAATTTCTGTCTGCTCGGTCTCAACTCTCATGTTCTCGCCCAGAGAGAGAACGACGGTCTGTTTGCTGAGGCCTCTCGGGCGGGCGGGGATGGTGGTTTATGGCTTGGTTTCGGGTCGGTCTGAGCTGGCGTTTGGTCGTCTCCTTGCGTGGGTTCTCTGCCTCGGTTGGTTGTTCGATTAGGTATGCTTTTGCCCCCTTTTGTGCTTCAATTTCTGGGTTTGCTCGGTTATTTTTCAGTGGGTTCATGGGTTCGGTTTCTTTGCCATTTCTTCCCATCTTCTCCCTCGATTCATGTTTTCTCTGCTTTGGGTGTTCATTGATTGATTGTAATGGGTTTGTTTTGGTTGGGTTTTTTTGATTTTTCATTGTCGGTGCTTGGGATTGGGTTTGATTGGGTTCGGGTTGCTTGCGTTTTTAATTTTGTGTGTGTTGGGGAGTGGGTTTTTTGTTGAATTGGGTTCGGGTTAGGGTTTCTCTTCGATTTGGAGCTGATTTCATTTTCGGTTTAACTTGGGGCTTGGTTTTGTTGCTCTCGGTTTGGATTGATTGGGTGTGGTTTCTGTGCATTCGGGTTAATTGCTTCTTCCTTTGTTGCTCTCGGTTTAGAGCCTAAATAAACTATTTTTTTTTTTTGCATTCCGTTTGTTCTGCATATTTCGGTTCCCTTTCGTTTGGTCTGGTATATATATATAGCACGGCATAAGAGAGAGAGAGAGAGAGAGAGAGTGGAGACCGAAGGTTTTTGATAAAAAAAATGGTGAAGCAGCGTGGACTTGAATTCAGTTAATTAAATAATTTATGTTGAATTTCAAGTTTTCTAATACTTACTGCAGGACCGCGGCTTCTGTTCCGTTTTGATCACTCCAGTATATGCGTCTTGTTGGTAGTAATTGGTATTTGATTCAAATCGGAAACCTTGAGTTATTTGAGATTAGAAATGGCATCAACAGAAGGTCTGGTGCCGATTACCAAAAGATTCCTGGCATCTTATTACGACAAATACCCTTTTGCCCCTCTCCCCGACGACGTTTCTCGCCTCTCCTCCGAGATTCGCTCCATTACCTCCGACTTGCTTAAGGACTCTCCTCCCCGCTCTCAAGGTGTTGTACCTTTTCTCTTTCTTTTTTTTCCTTTCTCAATTGATAATAGCAACATTCTCACTTTTGCTTGATTGGTATTTACATGAAGAAGAAATCGTATTGTTAAAAGAAGCCGAAGGAGGGCTCATAAAATCGATGAGAATATGTGGAAGAATCGAGAACATATGGAAGAAATTCTCTTTTTGCTTGATAAATCTCGCTGCTCACCGGCTGTAAGCCTCCCCCGCCTTCTTCTTCTTCTTTCCTATGAATTTGCAAATATTGTACATGATATCTTAGTAGTGTTTGTTACGTAATTGCAGCTTCAAAATGACAGTGAACTTGCAAGTGTTTTTAGCATCCTCAAAGATAAGTTTCAAAAAACTTTATGTGCATTGCAAGCTTTCCAAGCTATGAACTCTGATCATATATTCAACACAGGTTATTTCTCCGTACATTAATCCATTTTCTTTCCAAGTTATCATTGATTCATTTATTGCTTCTTCTCTATTTTATTCAAATGAGTTGAAGTTTCTGAATTGGACATTTTATTTTCTTTCTAGTGTACTGATGGATGTCTGTTTTTGAATTATACAAACACATTAGTTACATCTATTGAGGATAGTGTGAGCGTTGGCACAAGGGTAAACAACCGCAAAACACAAACTAGATAGAAAAAAGTTAGCTTGGTGTAGGATGCAATGTCAATGTGATTGAGTATGGTACTGAACGTGGATGATGGTGTGATAGTAGTTGAGAAATTATTCTGTCAACCTTGATCAGTAGGCAAAAAAATGTTTCTGGTTTAATGTAATTTGAAAAGAATGATGATGGGGAAGGGGTGATCTTCATACTGTGAATTCAAAGCATCCAATTGTTTCATTCCTTGATCTTCATGTACAGAGTTTTTCTGAAATGATTGATTGACATTGTCTCTCCTGTTTTTATTTAAGAATTATTCCAAGGATCAACTTGAAACAAGCAGGCAGCTTTCCACCTCTAAAGGAATACAATTGATGTTTTCATTACTGATATGAATAGAGGTGGTTGTTGTACCTGCTTCTCTGATGGTTATTCAAGAATACCAGCTGAGTTAAATGGTTTAGGCTACTTGATTTATATACTGATGTTTGACCAAGCAATTTGTGAACTTCCTTTCATTCAGTCATGACCTACATGCCTCAAGATTTTCATTGGGAATTTTGTGGAGTTCATTGAGTTTACCCGATTTATATGTTTTGGTGTCTGCATGTGTTTTTTTGGGACTGTTCTGATTTGATTGTATTGTTTTTTCTCTTAATATGATGTTCTATCCATTTAATTTAATTAGTCAGATTTCCCCCTGTCAGGGTCCTGTAATGCTTTCTCTCCCTCCTGGTTAGTCTGCTGCTTTCTCTATTTTTTTCCCACCGTTACATTTTTGTGCTGTTTTTGGATCGTTTTGGTTGCTTGGTTTTAGGGTTTGTGCTCATTTTTGGGTTTTGGCTGTTCAGATTGTTGCTGTTAATTGTGCACTGTTGTTGCCTGTATTTGGGTGGGTTTGGGGTGTTCCTGCTGCTGGTTTTAAGGTAAGCTATTGATGCGACCATATTATTTGATAATTTCATCCATATTTACGTAGTGTTTTGCATATGTTTTGTGTATAAAATGCCTTGATATTCTTTGTTTTATGTTTTGAAGGCATTTTTGGATGAAAGATGCAAAAAGGAGTAAATTGGAGGTAATTGGCAGATTTGACGTTCAGTCGATGTTTTGTGCAGAGCGTGAGTTCTAGAGATCGAAATGAAGTGATTCCAGTGGAACTGAAAAGCTAACATCCATACCTTTCTGGAAATGTAATGCAAGAAAAATAAAAGGAGAAATATCATGGAAATCGCATCCTACAAAGTCAAATCTTGCATTCTGCCAGTGTTGACCTTTGGCCATTCAAAATTTAATATCTGGAGCTACAGAAGTCCAATTGATGCAAACTCAATTTGCATGGATTCATGACTCAAATACCTATAAACGCTCCAAATATCAGCTCAAAACGATGTGATATGAAGTAGATATAAATTTTACAAGGGACAACTAAATTCTGCCAACTTAAGGAAGGACTATTTTGTAAAATAGACACTAGGGTTTCTAAGCATATATAAAGGAGAAGAGGAGCAAGGAAGTGGCGGCCAGCACAAAAGAAAACATAAAATCTTCCTCCTCCAAACCCTAAATCATGTGTTTTTTCATCTTTTTTTTTAGTTGTTCAATAAACATGCAAGGCTAGACTCTTTTGCTTGGTTGCAAGGACACAAAAACCTTCGGATTTCAAGAACCGTGAGATTTATTCTTCCTTCTATTTTCAGTTTTTGTTATGAATGAGTATGATTGTTTTCCTATGCATATTTCCTATGATTGTTGTTGATGATTGCTAGAGCGGACTCTAAGTTATTGTTGTGAACAATCTATTGCTAAGTTTAATATCAAAACCGGAGTTGTGATATATGAACTTGTGAAGCAACTAAGCTTGATAATTGTGGCGGAACTACATTATTGAACTTAGGGAGAACATATGAATAAATTGACACAAGTTGCGGACAACTTGTATGTTAATCTTGATGAAATTATCTAGTTCTTAAAGCTACCATTAAATTGAATCATTAGTGCGGACACTTTGATTGTTTGTTGGTTAGGATTAGTTATACGGCGGATCTGTTAATTAATCACATTAAGAAAAGATAAAATTTCATAACATAAATTGCATTTTTTATTTCAAGGATCGATTCTAATTTCCGTAGGTGGATGTATGCTTGTGACCAAGGTTTGTTTTCTTGATAAGTTTCGATTTTAATTGATTTTAATTGCTGCCATAGTTTAGATAATCACAAACCAAATCCCCCCAATCACATAACGTACAACATAAAAATCTGACTTGAAACTTCCTCGTGGGATCGACCCCTTGCTTGCTCTATACTATCTTGTGTGTTTTAAGCTAGGGTAATTAATTTGTGCGACCGCGACATCGCAACAAATTTTGGCGCCGTTGCCGGGGACGTAATTTTAGTTGATTGTTGTGCTTGTACTTTTATTTTTATTTGCTGTGATTAACAAAAAAAAAAAACAGAATTTTTGCTTGCGACGGTACTGTTCACTTGCGGCAGCGGTACTGTTCAAAACAGAGTGTTTGGTGGAATTAGGTATCGATCTTTTGTTTTCTGAAGGAAAAGGACGTTTGGAACAAGACTAGTGATTCATCACTAGCCCTACCCTATTGAGGCCAAATTCCGTTGTTTTATAGTGTTTTTAGGCAATTTTAGTTTTCTACCGTAAAATTTTCGTACAATTTGCATTGGTTTCGATCTCTTGTGTGGTTACTTTCTTTTGAGTTTTCTTAAGAATTTATGCCTGTGACCCGTTCTACTAATCAAATTCAAGTGCAGATTGATCTTGAAATAGAAAGCACTTTACGCAGGTTGAGAAAGGAAGCTCGCCTCAACACCATGGCTATTGCACGACAACAAACACTCAAGGAGCTTGCTGCTACTAACGTGGAAAATCAACCATTGTGCATAAATATTGACAATAATGTAAATCTTGAGCTCAAATCTGGTTTTATACATTTGTTACCAACATTTAATGGTCTTGTAGGAGAAGATCCTCATACTCATCTCAAGGAGTTCCATATGGTTTGTGTTGGCATGAAACCGAATAGAGTTGATGAAGAACAAGTTAAGTTCAAAGCTTTCCCTTTCTCTTTGAAGGGGGCAGCAAAGGCATGGCTTTTCTCTATTCTCCCAGGATCTATTGGAACTTGGAATGCTATGAAGAAGATTTTCCTGGAGAAATATTTTCCAGCATCTCGAGTTGCCAATATAAGGAAAGAAATATGTGGGATTCGACAATCTCATGGAGAGACACTTTCCGAGTATTGGGAAAGATTTGAGCAACTATGTATTCAATGCCCTCATCATCAAATACCCGATCAGCTGCTCATTCAATATTTCTATGAAAGATTGATACCTACTGACCGTAGTATCATTGATGCTGCAAGTGGAGGCGCATTGGTGGATAAGACACCCGAGGCTGCACGCCAATTGATCTCAAACATGGCAGCCAACTCAAAACAGTTTGGCACTCGTGGAGACCTCTCCAACAAACGAGTAAATGAGGTAAGTATTTCTAACCTTGAAAATAAAGTTAATGATCTTACTTCTCTTGTGCGTTCTTTGGCTTGTGGAAATGTGCAGCAGGTGAAAGTTTGTAACATATGCTCCTTACAAGGACATGCTTTGGATATGTGCCCAACAATGCAAGAAGATTACATTGAACAAGCTCATGCAATTGATGGAGCATTTAACGGACAGCCCCAGCGTAAATATGATCCCTTTTCCAACACGTACAATCCTGGATGGAGAGATCATCCCAACTTACGCTACAACAACCCATCCCAACAAGGCAATCCAGGCCGACAGTTCCATCCACATGGATTTCAGCCCCAACAAAATTATCAAGCAAGACAACCCGCTCTATTCACAAACTCCAATGTTATGGGGTCGTCATCCAATGATGATCTTCGTGAGATGATGAAAACTTTGGCTTCTAATACTGTTACCTTGCAACAAAATGTCATGTCTTTTCAACAGGAAACAAGGTCAAGTATTCACAACTTGGAAAAGCAAATGGGGCAAGTAGCTTCAAGTGTAGGGAAATTGGAAGCACAAATAAATGGAAAGTTGCCCTCCCAAGCATTGAATCCAAAAGAGAATGTTAGTGCTATCATGCTGTGAAGTGGGAAAGAACTTGAAGAGAAAAAGTTGAAACAAATTGAGATGGAGGAGGAAGAAGAGATAGAAACTGAATTGAGTACAAAGAAAGAACATCCTCCTCCTCCACAAACAGAAACAAAGACCAACATTCCAAAGGTAACTTTTCACTCAATTAATTCTAGTTTTAAAACAAATCCACCCTTTCCTGTGAGTTCTTCTAGATCAAAGAAAGAAGACAAAGAAAAAGAGATCTTAGAGGTTTTCAAGAAAGTGGAACTGAACATTCCTTTGCTTGATGCTATCAAACAAATTCCCAAGTATGCAAAATTCTTGAAGGAGTTGTGTACTACCAAGAGAGCTTTCAAACTGAAAGGTCATGAAACGGTAAGTATGGGTGAAGTTGTATCTGCCGTTGTTCAAAAGAATCTGCCTTTGAAACAAAAAGACCCAGGTGCGTTTACTATCCCATGTGTTATTGGTAATGCTAGTTTTAAAAGAGCTTTATGCGATTTAGGTGCATCCATTAGTGTTATGCCCAAACATGTTTATGATTCTCTTAGTCTTGAGCCTTTGAATAAAACTAGCATTGTAATACAACTTGCGGATTGTAGTTTTGTTTACCCACTTGGTGTGATAGAAGATGTCCTAGTCAAGATTGATAGTTTGGTTATTCCATGTGATTTTTATATTCTTGATATGGAACATGATTCTTGTGATTCATCAACCAGCACTCCTATATTGTTTGGGAGACCATTCTTGAAAACCGCCAATACAAAGATTAATTGTGGTAAGGATACCTTGTCTATGGAGGTAGGAGATGAAAAAATTGAATTCAATTTTCATGATGCAATGAAATATCCTTATAGCAATGTTTATTCTATCACATGCTATGATCAAATTGATAAGTGTGTGCAACAAGTTTGTGATTTTGATTGTGAAGACGGATTAAGCATAGCTTTAAGCTATGGCTATGATTTCACCAAGATAGAAGAGATGGAGAGGCACGTGTGTGTTCCCCAAAACATGCACGAATCAGTATTGGCCTTACAAGCTTTGCAAACCGTTCCTCATGGTAATGTCTTTGTTGATTTAGTACTCTCACATAAAAAGCTTTTACCATCTATTTTACAGGCTCCCGAGTTAGAATTAAAACCTTTGCCCGATAATTTGAAGTATGTATTCATTGGCGACTACAATACACTTCCCGTTATCATAGCAAAAGGTTTGACAAGTATGCAAGAGGAAAAACTTGTGAAGTTGTTGTGCGATCACAAGACGGCCATTGGATGGACTTTAGCCGACATCAAGGGCATTAGTCCCTCAATATGTATGCATCACATACTATTAGAGGACAACACAAAACCAACAAGGGAAATGCAAAGGAGGTTGAACCCGTCTATGATGGAGGTAGTGAAAACTGAAATTTTGAAACTGTTAGATGCAGGAGTCATTTACCCCATCACTGACAGTAAATGGGTCGCGCCAATCCATGTGGTGCCCAAAAAGACCAGAATCACGTTGGTGAAAAACAAAAATGATGAGCTCATTCCTACTCGCATCTCGAGTGGATGGAGAATGTGTGTTGATTACAGAAAGCTCAATCTTTATACACGCAAAGATCATTTCCCATTATCATTCATGGATCAAATGCTTGAACGCCTAGCAGGTAAGTCTTTTTATTGCTTTCTTGATGGATATAGTGGATACAATCAGATTGTTATTAATCCTGAGGATCAAGAAAAGACTACATTTACATGTCCATTTGGTACATATGCATATAGAAGAATGCCCTTTGGTCTCTGTAATGCACCTGCAACTTTTCAAAGATGCATGATGAGTATTTTTTCTGACTATGTTGAAAGAATAATTGAGGTTTTCATGGATGATTTCACGGTGTATGGTGATTCTTTTGATAGATGTCTAGAAAATTTATCTTTGATCTTGAAAAAGTGCATTGAAACTAACCTTGTCTTGAACTATGAAAAGTATTATTTTATGGTAGAACAAGGAATAGTTCTTGGCCATGTTGTGTCTTCACGTGGATTAGAGGTTGATAAAGCTAAGATAGATGTTATTTCATCATTGCCTTACCCCTCATGCGTGAGGGAAGTTCATTCTTTTCTAGGCCATGCAGGTTTCTATCGACGCTTTATCAAAGATTTCTCGAAGATTACGACACCCTTGTGCAAACTATTAGCCAAAGAAGTGGATTTTATGTTTGATCAAGCATGTAAAGATGCCCATGATGAGCTTAAGAGACGTGTCACATCTGCCCCTATCATCCAACCACCAAATTGGGATGAACCTTTTGAGATAATGTGTGATGCGAGTGACTATGCCGTAGGAGCTGTGCTTGGGCAAAGAATTGGGAAGAATTTGCATGTTATCGCCTATGCTTCTCGTATGTTGGATGGAGCATAATGCAATTACCATACAACTGAAAAGGAACTTTTTACAGTGGTGTTTGCTCTTGAAAAATTCAGGTCATATCTACTTGGTATAAAAGTCATTGTTTTTACTAACCATGCAGCTCTCAGGTATCTTTTGAAGAAGAAGGAGTCCAAACCAAGACTGATTAGGTGGATCTTGCTTTTACAAGAATTCGATCTTGAGATCAAAGACAAAAAAGGTGCTGAAAACCATGTGGCTGATCACTTGAGCCGACTGAGGACCGAGGATATACAAATCGAAACAATAAGAGAGACATTCCCTGATGAGCAGTTGTATATGTTGCATTCCTCTACAAGACCATGGTATGCTGATTTGGTAAACTATTTAGTCACCAAAGAATTCCCTCCAGGTTTATCTAAACCCCAAAAAGATAAGTTACGAGCTGATGCTAAATATTATTTTTGGGACGATCCTTACATTTGGAAATTTTGTGCGGATCAAGTAGTTAGGAGGTGTGTACCACAAGATGAATTTCATTCCATTCTCACTTTTTGTCATTCTCATTCTTGTGGTGGGAATTTTGGAGCAAAAAGAGCAGCCCACAAGGTACTTGAAAGTGGTTTCTATTGGCCTTCTATTTTTAAAGATGCATATCACTTCTGCAAATCATGTGAAAAATGCCAAAGAACAGGTAATATCACTCATAAGAATCAAATGCCTTTAACGAATATTCTTGTAAGTGAAATTTTTGATGTTTGGGGTATTGACTTTATGGGTCCATTTCCTTCTTGTTTTGGCAATCTTTATATTCTTCTTGCTGTTGATTATGTGTCTAAATGGATTGAGGCGAAAGCCACACGAACTAATGATGCTAAAGTTGTTTTAGATTTTGTCAGGACTCACATATTTGACAGGTTTGGAATCCCTAAAGCTATCATTAGCGATCGTGGCACTCATTTCTGTAATCGTTCCATGGAAGCATTGCTACGCAAATATCATGTGACTCATCGAACTTCCACAGCATATCATCCTCAAACGAATGGCCAAGCTAAAATTTCAAATCGAGAAATCAAGTCTATTTTGGAGAAAACAGTGCAACCTAATCGGCGAGATTGGAGTCTACGTCTTGGAGATGCACTTTGGGCTTATCGGACTGCTTATAAATCACCTATAGGAATGTCACCTTATAGAATGATTTATGGGAAAACATGTCATCTACCGGTGGAGCTTGAACACAAAGCTTTTTGGGCCATTAAACAATGTAACATGGATTATGATGCTGCTGGGATTGCAAGAAAACTGCAACTACAAGAGTTGGAAGAAATTCGAAATGATGCTTACGAGAATGCAAGGATTTACAAAGAAAAGACTAAGAATCTTCATGACCGAATGCTTACAAGAAAGGAGTTTCATGTTGGAGACAAAGTCCTTCTTTATCATTCATGTTTGAAACTTTTTCCTGGAAAATTGCGCTCTCGTTGGATTGGACCCTTTGTTGTTTCTAATGTTTTTCCTTATGGTGCAGTTGAAATTACAAGTTTAGAAACCAACAAAGTACTCAAGGTCAATGGGCATCGTTTGAAACCTTTCTATGAAGGTTGGACGACAGAACTCACCGCTTCTATAGAGTTAGCTGAACCAATCTATGAAGAATGAGCATGCCACATGTCAAGCCAATGACATAAAACAAAAGCGCTTACTGGGAGGCAACCCAACACAAAAAAAAATCAGATTAGCTTTCTTTTTCCTTATCTTTTATTTTTTCGCATTTTAATTTATTTTTTGTCATTCTCTTATGTTCCTTTTCTTTTATTTCAACATTGAGGACAATGTTGTGTTTTAAGTGTGGGGGTATTGGGAGAATTTTAGTTTTCTTTGTTGTTCTAAAAAAAAAAATTGTTTGGTCTTTTTAACTCCCATTGGTTTTTGAGAATATGAGTATTATGTATGAGAATTAAGTGAGATAGATTAATATATAAATCAAATGAATGAGTGTGCATGCAAGTTTTAATGTTTAATTGGTTTAGGGATTGACTCTGAAAATATGCCATGTTGACTTTATAGTGTTATACCAATGTAAGCTTTTGAGCCTTCAACATTATATTCTTTGATTGTGCGTTCTTTCAATGATATGTATCTCTAGAACTTGCTTCATATCTTATTGAGATTACATTCACATTACATAGATGCATGAAGATGATAAAGGCATTAGGAATTTTAACCGCTTGAGCCAAAAAGCCAACCTAGAGCATATTATCTTTAGTGAGCCCCTTTTGAGCTTGTTTATCCTTTCTTTGCTTTATCCATGTATAAGCCTTAAACTTTTTATATGTTTTCCTCTTTTCCCCTGGCCAAGGATTAGTAGAGCATATACTTGTGATATCTCATGGAATTATGGTTGGAAATTATGTGAAAAGAAAGAAGAAGTGATGCTTGATGAAAAGATGGGCAAAGTTGCCAAAGGTGAAAAAGAACAAAAGAAAAAAAAACAAAAAAAAAGAACAAGAAAAGAAGAAAAAAAATAATAGAAAAGTGCTTGAAATCGAAAGAAGCTAAGCATTGGTGCTTGAAGATTGAAAATTGATGTGTTTTGATGGAATATCTTGGTTGAATTTTTTTTTCTTCATAATGCTCTACTTTCTTTGGTTTGAACCTTTTCTTCTACTCTCTTTTACCTCACCTTAACCTTAGCCCCATTACAACTGGAAAATAAGACCTTTTGATTGATGCATTGTTTGTAATATTTTAGTAATGGAGATGAGATTGAAGAGCAAGCTTATGGTAGAACATCTTCATTGATTGAATTTGAGAGATTTAAACACATAAGCCCTAAACACATGAGTGTTGGAGTGTATATCAATGAGAGGACCTATCACTTTGGCATGGCATAGATTTCTTTTAAATCCCGAAGAGTAATTGAGTTTTGAAGTTTGCATGTAAACAAATTCATAAAGATTTATGTTCTTTATCCTTCTCGATTGTATTCTTATTTATAATGCTTGGATTCTTGGATATTGATGGGAGATTAAGAGATTGGACATGGTTATTTTTTTTTTGTTTTGTTTTTAAATTCTTTTTACCTATCCTTTCTCGAGGACGAGCAAGAGCTAAGTGTGGGGGTATTTGATGCGACCATATTATTTGATAATTTCATCCATATTTACGTAGTGTTTTGCATATGTTTTGTGTATAAAATGCCTTGATATTCTTTGTTTTATGTTTTGAAGGCATTTTTGGATGAAAGATGCAAAAAGGAGTAAATTGGAGGTAATTGGCAGATTTGACGTTCAGTCGATGTTTTGTGCAGAGCGTGAGTTCTAGAGATCGAAATGAAGTGATTCCAGTGGAACTGAAAAGCTAACATCCATACCTTTCTGGAAATGTAATGCAAGAAAAATAAAAGGAGAAATATCATGGAAATCACATCCTACAAAGTCAAATCTTGCATTCTGCCAGTGTTGACCTTTGGCCATTCAAAATTTAATATCTGGAGATACAGAAGTCAAATTGATGCAAACTCAATTTTCATGGATTCATGACTCAAAGACCTATAAACGCTCCAAATATCAGCTCAAAACGATGTGATATGAAGGAGATATGAATTTTACAAGGGACAACTAAATTCTGCCAACTTAAGGAAGAACTATTTTGTAAAATAGACTAGTTTACCCGATTTATATGTTTTGGTGTCTGCATGTGTTTTTTTGGGACTGTTCTGATTTGATTGTATTGTTTTTCTCATAATATGATGTTCTATCCATTTAATTTAATTAGTCAGATTTTCCCCTGTCATTTCACACGCTGATTTTCTGTGTGCTTTTGCAGGTGACCATGTTGTGCTTTGACTTTGTTTGTTTCTGTGGTTGGGGGGGGGGGGGTTTGGGCTGCTGTTTCTGGACATGCTTATTTATAGTGTCTTGGCTTTTTTTTGGGTGCTAGGGTCCTGTAATGCTTTCTCTCCCTACTGGTTAGTCTGCTGCTTTCTCTATTTTTTCCCACCGTTACATTTTTGTGCTGTTTTTGGATCGTTTTGGTTGCTTGGTTTTAGGGTTTGTGCTCATTTTTGGGTTTTGGCTGTTCAGATTGTTGCTGTTGATTGTGCACTGTTGTTGCCTGTATTTGGGTGGGTTTGGGGTGTTCCTGCTGCTGGTTTTAAGGTAAGCTATGTGTTTTTTTTTTTAAAAAATGGTTGCTTGGTAGTTTGTTTGCTTTCTTTTGTTGGTGTTATTGTTTTTCATTTACTGCTGCTGCTCTTGAGGTTTTATGATGGTTGATTTAGTTTCTTTTTAGGATATAGCATTGACTGTTTGTTTTCTTGCTATGTGGGTTTGGCTGTGTCGTTGTGATTTTCATGCTTTTTCGGTCTCTGTTCGGAGTTATTTTTGTCATTGTCCTTGCTGCTTTTTATGCTTCTTGGTTTCCTTTTTCTTGTGTTTTTTCTTTCGGTTCTTGGCTTTTGGTGATGTTCTCTTAGTATGTTTTTGTTGTTTCATCGTGTTCCAGCCAAGCTAGCGCTTGAAAGCTGCTGTTTTTGTTGTGTTTGTGGTGATTTTTTGAAGCTTTCTTCGCTGCTGTTTTAAGTTGTCCATTGTGCGCTTCCTTGCATGCTTCTTATGGTTCTCTTTGCATTCTTCGCATCAAAATTTGCTTTGCACACCAAATCTTTTGTACATATTTGCAGCAATTTCTGATTGATTGACATCAATTTTTCCCTATTTTATTTAATAGCTTGCGATGTACTTTTTTAACAGATGAATTAACAAGGAGATGGAATGTATGATTTTGAGGAGGGTTTTTGGCTTCGATCTTCACATGGACATCCCTCTTTTTGGCAATGATCCGCAAGTTGTATAATTTGCACTCTTTTGTAATGTTTTATAACACAGTAGCTGCATTCTCAAAAAAGTGGTTCGCGCTTACGCGACAAACTCCAATTTCAATATTGCACATTTAGTTGCATGATCTCTAACTTTTTATTGCTTATATGATATAAGTTTGTTGTTATGAGCGTAGTTATTTAAATTATATACACAGGAATGCCCGCGGCACCGCGCGGGCAATATGACTAGTATATATATAAACACATGGTTATCAAACTCGCGAGTCAACTCGCAAACTCGTACGAGTTTGCGAGTTGGCTCAGCAAACCTGGTTGGACCGGAAAGAAAAACCGAAACCGGTCAAACTCGGTCAAAATCGGGTTGACTCGTGAAATCGGACCGGATCTGTCCGATTTCACGATCCCAGCAGCTCAGCGCCTCAGCCTTCTCTCTTCACTTCTCAGTTCTCACTCAGGCTTGAAAAACAAAAAATCATCTTCATTCTTTCATTTCAGTGATTTAACAGACCAGTTCTCTTCAGTCTTCCCCAAATCGTGTCTTCATTTTACAAATCGTGTCTTCATTTGCCCTAAATCGTGTCTTCTCTTCCCCAAATCGTGTCTTCATTTCACAGACCCGTTCTCTTCCCCAAATGAAAAATACATTTGCCCTAAATCGTGTCTTCTCTTCTCCAAACCCGTTCTCTTCCCCCAAATCGTTTCTTCTCTTCCCCAGATCGTCCTCTCCTCTCAAGTCTCATCTCTCAAATCGTCTTCTTGGTTTCTGGAGAAGAGCTGTCGGACTTCCCCAAATTTGGCTATCTTTGTTGCCAGTACAGCCATCGCTGTCGCCATTCAAGGTTAGTGCAAGCTTGATCTTTGAATGTTATATGTCCCTGCAAATTGTGAGAAAATATGATGAAATTGAAAACAGTATGCTTGATTTGGTGTTGATGGTATGAAAACAAAATATTGATGGTGTGTTTATTTTTCTTTCTAGTATTTCAATTTCCTTTGTTCCAAGTGGGAATTAATTTGTGCTGGAGAATTTGGTATACCTATTGGTCATGACCTGCGTGTGCAGTTCCAGAATCAATTGTGACAGTTGAATGTGTTACCATTTTGATTGTTTGTTTGTTTTGAAAATGTGAGATTTTTCATGTTTGCGCATTAGTGTTTAATGTAGATTAGAAAACTGATGCTTATACTGAAAATGTGACAGTTGAATGGGTTTGGGGCAGATTTTCTTTTAATGAATTTGCATTTTCTATGTTTTTTGCATATCTGAATAGTTTTTGATAGGGCAAATGATGCATTATGGTGTAGCGATTGGTTTGACACTCTTATTGTCTGGTTGGGATTATATTTTGGACATGTTGAATGGGTTCTGTGGGTCATTGTGCTTGATATTTCTTTCGATAGATTTGAAAATATTGTATGCTTATTTGCTTTGTTTGAGAATGTCCTCAATGTCAAGGGTTTTGCTTGTTGTTCTTGAGTTTGAGGTTTGTTCCCATACCATTTTTGGATTTTCATCTTCCTTCAAGACTATTTCTTTCTGGTTGCCATCCATCGTGCTTTGATCCTCTCTTACCAACATCTAGGCTCTACTTCTAAGTGTATTTATGCTGCTGATTACTGGAAATGTAAATCATCTGCCCTTTCTAGTCTTGCGCTGGAGTTGTTGATTTTGGAATTTGTTGATGCACAGCTTTCTTGGTTTTCTGTCCAATGAATGTATGACTGAACATTATAGCTTGATTGTATGTAACCTTTAACCTTATTTGATGTATTATTTTAATGAATTGCAGATTAATTTTAATGGTGTTGAGATGAGTACTGAAGCCACTGAAGATTATTTTGAAACTTTGCATTCAAGGAGTTTAGGGTTCAATAATGTTGGAGCTCAATCTCGTACTAGCAATATCGTTGTTAGCACCGGTAGTACTAGTAATCTTTTTTATTGTGATGCTATTGATGCAATTCCTGGACATAGTGAGGGGGGTGAAACTGAAGCTGGTTTTAGTTTACGTTGTACGCCAGCTGAAGATTTGTTTTAAATTTGTTAGTTTTTAACTTATGAACTTTTAGGGACATAATTATTTTGTAATGTGTTTTGAAGTTATTTTACATCATGTATGAACCTAACCTAATTAAGTTTTATGTCCATAATTATGCTATTTTGTATTCAGAAATATTTTACATACGATTTTACGATTTTGTTTCTCACACGATTTTAGCTGTGATTTTATGATTTTTGTACGGACAAATTCGGGTACGATCTTACGATCTTACGATCCGATTTTTCAGAGCCCCTTCCAATTCGTGTCAAAATCTCGATTTTGACAACCTTGTATAAACAAAATGAATTTTTTAATTGAATTTTTTTTTTGAAAACTAAAGGGACTTGAATGGAATTCAAAGAGAAATTGTTATGGCGTCCGTAGCAAACCTGAAAGCAACCTGAAGTGACAATCACTGCATAGAGATACTCATATTTTGCAGTGTTTTAAAAATGTTTTTAAAAAAATTAAAAATTATTTTTTTTTTATTTTTTATTTTAAATTAAAAATTTTGGTATTTTTAGATCATTTTCATGTGTTGATGTCAAAAATAATTTTTTTAAAAAAATCAAGACAACATTTTAATATATTTTTGAACAAAAAACACTTTTAAAAACAACTGTAATCACACTATCATAAAAACACATTCCTTGTGACAGTTTTTACTTGCATGATATTTTTTTTTATTAGGAGATTTCCATGCATTGATATTAAGTGTTTATTTGAAAGTGTAATTGCAGTTGTTTTTGAAAGTGTGTTTTGTTCAGAAATACATTAAAAATTATGTTTTTTTTTTAAATTATTTTTAACTCAACACATAAATATGATCTAAAAACACAAAAAAAAATTAAAGTAAAAAATAAAAATAAAAATTATTTTTTTCAAAAATACTTTTGAAACGCAATGTCAAACACCTCTTAGTCTGAATACAACAAAAATTTGATATTCTGATTTTTTTCTTATGTTTCAAAAATATAAATATAAATATAAAATAAATTATCGTATAAAAATATATTCTCTCGTAATTATTATTATTATTATTATTATTATTGGAAAACTTGTAGGGTGAGTCTTTTAATAAATCTTGAACCAAATAAAATAATGTGGCGAGTGGTGACGTACCAAACGAAGCACCTTGTAGGCGTAATCCAAAACTTCACTTTTGCAAACAAATATTGGTGACGTGTAAGCTGATGTATGGCTTGCGTGGCGTGAGGTAAGTACACGGTCAATGACAACCCAAACCCTGGTCTGTGTTATAATAGCCTCCAAAGATAAAAATAAATAATAATAATAATAATGGGACCGTGGCCGTCCAACCATAGAAGCTTCCCATATAATAATTTAATAAAGCAGTGGACTAATTTTAAAACATGTTCCTAGAGTATTTAATACAAAGCTTAGTTGTCACTAACCAATTTATTTGACTTTTCAGCTCAAAAGTCTTGCTAATAGGACCCATTTGGAAGGCTCGGCTCGGCTCGGCTCCCAAGCTGCCTTAACTATAATTAGTGTCCTAAGTCACCCCTAGTCGAATAAAAATCTACCATACCTCGTATAAAAAATTAAAATATTAATTAAATATCTTCTTAAAAAATAGAATTGTCAAAAGAAGGTCCACCAAGCGCGGGTTGACAAGGCCATGTGTTCAGCCTTCTATTTTCCCCCCCTCAATGGTGGACAATATAGTATTTGCATTTTTATTTATTTTATAAATAAATGATGCATCATTTGCTCTGTGGTTGAAAATCCATGTCGGTTTTTTTAAATAAATAATAATTTTAAATCTATTTTTTATCTAAGAATATTAATAGCAACTTTAAAATCTCAATAAATTTATTTTATGCGCTCAACACATCTTTGACCAATTAAAAAAACACAAAATTAAAGTGTAAAAAATATCTCTCAATCCTTGTCTATTATTTTTTTTGGTAATATGAAAGTATAATGGCATTCCCCTCACCAATATTAGCAATTGATTGTTTTTTGTCTTCTCCGTGCCTTTTTTTTTTCTAGCCTAGAGGTTGGAATGTGAACAAAGTCAATTTTTAGACCAAGATGTAAAAGCTCTAAACTAAAGGGAGCATAAATGAATTTGAACAAATCTTAGAGCATAAATGTATTATTCAACAAATTAGATTTTTTGAAAATAATTTTAAAATCATGTGTACTTTATTATCTTATTCAATAACAATCACTGTGTCTGGTCTGGTATTTTATGTCATCCAAATAACTTAGTTTGATATTGTAAAATTGAAATAAGAACAAACTATAAAAGTAATGACCAAGAACAATTGAAATCAAAGCATCTGAAAATATTTATTTATTTATTTGAATTCATTTGAAAAGTATTCAGTTCATATCTAAGAATATCGGATTAAAGTTTATATACTTCATAATTATTTAGAGATTGGACTAAGACTTCAAAAGATGGAGCTTGCTTTCTCCTGGGATTTCAGTATGAGAGGCACCTGTCCAAACTCCAAAGTCCAAACCCTTAGAGCGACAGGTGATCGTAACAAAGAGAAACCATACAGTCCTCTATATACATACATATATATATGCCAGCGATTTATCATGATCAGAACTATATTTTTTTCAACACAAAAATTATTAAATGATTTTTTTTTATACTACAAATTTGTACAGAATTTTTGCGGAGCGCAAGTTTCCAATAAAATATATAAATTTTAAATCAATATAGATTTATCTATTCATCAGGTTTCAACAAAATCACCAACATAAAATTAACATCATCATTCAAAAAACAAGAAGATTTGAATACCTAAATCATCGAATCCACTATATTAGGATTAGTTTATTTCATAATCTAATTTAAATTAAATACAATAATAAAATATAAATTGTGAACACTTACGATAACTAAACAACAAAAATAAATCGGTGATATTCTACCTATAAAAACAAACATAAATCCATTGCTACATTACCATCTTTATCATGACCATAACTAAAATTATTATCATTATTGTCCAAATAATTGAAATCATTAAATTGCCTCCAAAGAATAAAAAAACAAAACATTTATATATATATATATATATATATATATATATATATATATATATATAAAAAGCAAGCAAGAAAACAATAAAAAAAACTATTGCAAAAATTATCATTATTAATTATCTTGAAGAATAAAAAAAAACTTTTAACAAAAAAGCAAAAAAAAAAAAAAACTAAAATAAATATTATAAGCATAAAAAAATCACTTGATCCAAATAACAGATAAAAATAACATAAAACACTAAAGAAAAGAACAGAGAAAAAAGAAGAAATATAATTTTAAAATGATCACCAACATTAATTAAAATTTTAAAAGTGAACAGAATAAAAATAAAACATCAACAAAAAATAACACAATAAAAATCAAAAACAAAAATTAAAATTATAAATGCATAAATACAGACAAAAAAATAAACAGTCTAAGAAGGAACAAAAAAACCAAAAGAGTATATATAAAAACATCTAGCTCACAGCAAAACATGGGTCAAATGGCTATTAACTTGCTAACACCCAAAGCCAACAGTGGGAATTCGATTAGCATAAAAACATTTAAACTGATGCTCAAAAACTACAATAGCTAACATCTCGAGTTCTAACATTGGACTGATACAACCTTTACAACTGTGACTGATGACCTAACCCACAGGATAACCAGGTCAATGTATAAAACTAAGTATGGTTTCTATGGAAATCCTGTATATATTTTTACCTAAAAGATACAAATAATCAATGCCACTAAAATCAGTAGGCGTGCTTTTGGCGTAGCATAACACTATAGTGCCGAATAAAACTGCATTTAATAACTCAAGAAAAAACTTACACCGTAACCAAAAAATCCAAGGAAAACAAGAATCAGAATCAAAACCACATTACGCGGAAAATCCTAAGGAGTGCAGACCACGACCTGATAACAGATTTGATTTATTATGTTTTGGAACCATAATGGCAAAGGTCTCTGTTCCAGTTCCAGATTGGTCACACCACAGAAATGCTAGTTACACTATGCACATTGGAGAAAAACCAAGTAAAGGCCAGTTCTACCAACTTATCTTCTTCACTGTTGTCTCTTCACTGTTGCAGATTTGATGATATCAATGAACTCCGGCTGGCGAAAAAGAAAAGATGGGCAAAGAGCCAAACATCAAAGTATTAAAATTGGAAAGCAAGAGAGAAAGAACGATGACGCTATAAGAAAGCAAGCAAGCAAGTCACCTTGAGAGAAGCTCCACCAACTAAAAATCCATCAACATCTGGTTGTCCTGCCAACTCTTTGCAGTTTGCTCCAGTTACAGAACCTACAAACATGTGCAAATGACACACGAGTCAGTCGCAGCAAGAATTTAATGTCCCGAGTTTACCAATCTAAATATAGAGTAAAAAAGATGATAAGAAGAATGAAAGCCGTAGGGTGCTTCAGTTTCCAGATCAAAGTTGTTCAGGTTTGTAATTTTTCAAAAACAAAACTTAACTAAATACTTGCTATATAAAACATGATAATGGCGAGGACCAGTTGCATTCAAATGTCGAGGTTCAGTTCAGACCTCCTTTATAGACCTTTGCCTTCGCCATTATTTAAAGATGTGTTAAGAGTGCATATAAATATAACAAACAGCAGAATGGACCAAGCATGCACAGGAACACAATTATGCATTTCAAGCAAAGAATGGACAAGAAGGTGGGCATAGCCCGATCATTTAGTCCTGGGAGATTGGAGGAAGGGGCAACTTTCTCTAGACTGCGAATGGAAACAGATTGTTTTGAATTATTATTAGATATTGGAACTCTTGACGAGTAAATTTATCTGGAGAGTTATTTGCTGTCTACAATAAGAGCCCTTACTGTCATTTTATTGTTAAATTAATAATAATATCAACATTACTGTATAAACAAGAGCTTGATAGTTTTCAATCGTGACTTACCATCCTGTCCTTTCTCTACTCAGCTCCCCTCTCCTTTTTATGCCCTTGAAAGCATTTTAAGGGTTGGTTTTGTTTTTAATCTTTACTCTTGAGTTTGAGCTTTGGACTTTGATAATTCTTTTAAGCTTTAAAGGATTCTGGATTGTTTTGAGATTTTTTTTTCTTTTTTTGGGTTTTGAAATTGAAAATAACTTAATACACATTTAATCTTTTTAAATGAACTTAAAAATATAATATAACACGAAAATAATAGCAAATTTTTAAGGTCTATGTTTCAAAATTGATATATTAAAGACTACAATGGATATTTCAAATTAAGACCAATTCATTTTAAGAGATAGTCATGAATCAAAGTTGAACCAAACAAGATTAGGTGTTGAAAATCCCAAACCAAAGCCTATTAATTTCAAGCGTCAATGTGTATTCAATAAAAATCAAGGATGATTAGTTATACTTAAAGCTACCGTATGATAAGTATTAATTTTTCCATTCATGATGTCTTGTGTGAATTTTACTGTAAAATTCTCAAGAATACAGTTTGAGCAATAGCTGTCTAGAAAAAGGACTTTGGCCAAACATCCACAACAATGCGTGGGAACTTTCTAGTTAGCATCCAATAACACGTCTAACAACAGAAAAAGTTCACATAACGAGTGAAAAATAGACAAATTTACCTCCATAGATAATTCTAGTTGACGCAGCAACTTCAGCACCAACATTGTCATGGAGCCATTTCCTCAATTCAAGATGGACCTGGCATATCCAATGAATAATGTAAACAATATGAAAAATGATTCAGATGGATTATTTTAGCAATGAAATGGACAAAACAAATGGCATGGGTGTGTTGGTAAAATAATTTATGGAACAAATATATATATATTGGGTGCATGTCACCTAGCCTAATTAGTTAAGCTGCTTGACATTGTTCCTAAAGACTAGAAAAAATCGAGAGAGGGAAGGAGTTAATGCATGTCAAGAAGTATTTAAGCTGCTTATCATCATTCAATCAGAGTCCAACATATAGAATACTTAGATGACGATCACATAGCTGGGAGAGCATTACAAAAACATGTATAATCTATCAGCTATCACAGTGTTGATCACACAGAACAGTTGACATAAATAGCTTAATAACAGCTCTGGCCAAATAGAATGCAGAAGCCCAAAAATTTAAGTCGATATAAATAATACCTTTTGTTGATTTAACATTCTCACACAAACTTCATAAAAAATTGTTAATGACACTGTAGATAATACAAGATTTCAAGTATAACATGTATACTCTTTCAGCTAGGGGAGCATTACAAAAACATGTATAATCTTTCAGCTATCACAATGTTGATCTCACAAAACAGTTGATATAAATAACAGTTCTGGCTGGTAGACTGCAGAAGCCAATAATTTTAAGTTGATATAAATAATAGTTTTTTTTTATATAACATTCTCACACATACACCTTCAAAAATTGTCAATCACACTGTAGAGAATACAAGAGCTCAAGTGTAACATATTTGCAAGTGTAAATATCACTAGACAACTGAACTAATTTGTTACTTACTTCCTGGGCCTGAACAGGTGTTGCAACCTTTCCTGTACCGATGGCCCAAACTGGCTCATAGGCCAAAACAACATTGTCCCAATATGAAACTTTAGCTGCAGGAGAATATGACACAATAAAAACAAAGAATGAATGAATATTTATTTAAATTGATGTGCGAATGGAAAGGTATTTTGGGAAAGAATTAGTTTCCCTTCGCAGAGAAGGACGTGATTTTCTACTAATGCAAGGCATCGTTACAAACTAGCTATGCAATAACTTCTCTATAAGCATGGCCTACAAGTAAGCATTCTTGAATCGATACAGAACCAACATTGCCAGAATTTTAATTGACAGGCTGTTACCTCAACAATAGGTAATTACCTGCAATTGCTTTTGTTTGTGCAGCCACTACAGCCATTGTAGATCCTGACTCTCTCTGCTGAAGTGTCTCGCCAATACATGCGATCACTTTCAAGCCTAAAGAAAGTGCATAGCCAACTTTTTCTCCGACAAACTACAGAGACAGGCATATGAAATATGGTTTAGAAATACAGAAATATACAGTTGAAACACCAATAAAGAAAAAGCTTAATACAAGAAATAGTTCTAAACAGCATATTTTTAGTGTATAATATATGCACATCAATATCATATGGTTTACCTCATTTGACTCATTTAACAGAGATCTTCGTTCAGAATGGCCAAGAATCGCCCAGGGAATGCCCACATTCAGGAGCATCTCAGCACTGTCCATGAAAGACATAGACTTCCCAATAGTCAGGCACCAAAAATGAAAGTAAAAAAGAACAAATATATTGTTAGTACTTAAAAAAGTAATAGTTCTCAGGAGCAGATATTCAAAACAAAATATAAAACCTGTCCCTCTCTAGCTAAAGTTTGTCTTAAAATTTAACTAATTCATACAACATTGTTATACCATATCTTATAAACATCACACGGCAGCCAACTGGGATTCATCTTTCCCATCCAAACACAACAAACAATTAGTCACAGACATGACATTGATAACTACAAAGATGTATAAAAATACTGTCCAGATGATATTGTACATTAGCCCATAAGGCGATGGCAATTGGTAGTCACAGTCCCAATGAAATGGGGTAAAAAGAAGGGGAATAGGAGATGGTCCTTATCTTTAGCATTTTTACATGAAATGTCTACTCTCAAGGCTAGAACCAGCACCTTTATGGTTTGACCCAAATAGAGATTAAACGAGCATTGACATACCTAATCTCTCCAGTAAAAGCACCACCTCTGCGAACCCAGCAATTTTGGGCAGCTACTTGGAAATCAGGTCGCAGTAAACCTTTTACCACAGGAAGAAACACAAATGGAGGGCTCACAACAACCTCTGCAAATAAAAAAGAAAAAAAACCCTCTGCACCATCAGAAACTAGAGCAATATGAACAAAATTACAGTACAGCACACAGCTCCCAAAGAAAAACAGCAGCCTTTTGATATAAATGGAAATTAGGAATGAAGTAAATAAAGGAACTCCATATTGGTTTAAATCCTAAATATGAAATGAAGTTAGGTAATGGCAGCTTAGGCCAATACGTGGTCGCTGACATGCATGGCTTCAGTGTATAAAATCAAATCAAGCCCTTCTTTTTATTCCATGATATTCAAAATATCCGTTCACTTCTCTTTTAAAAAAAAAGAAGGAAAAATCTTGAGAAGATTTATGGATTACCAATGCATCAAATTCAACGATCCCAAATCACAGCTTGGATTGCAAACAGTCACGTGGGGTTCAAACAAAATCACAAGTCCAAATTCAACTTGAATTGATTTATACTTTCCAAACAAAGTCAGATTTCACTAAATGCATGTAATTGATGAAGAGTTAAAAATATGACTTAAGAAAAAACTTGCCGACAACATCCTCTGATGGAACCTCAGCTTCATTTAACACGGTGACAATCTTCTTCACCTCCTCAGCGGTCCCATTCTGCAGCACCGACAAAAAAGAAGGAAATTAATCTCAATTAAACCCAAAATCCATGTCGGAAATACAGTACGTATTTATGGCGATCAGAAAATAAGATTAAAAAAAAAAGTAACAAATAAATAAAAGTGAGCATACACATTTCCAGTTACCACCGACGAAGAATTTTCTGGCCATAGTTGAGTCGCCTGTGTTCGGCGATGAAAACGAGACAGGAAATCGAGTAAGAAAAAGAGAATAAGAGAGCCGCTTCCTTTAACACGTCCGTGTTTTTTAAAGATTACTTTAAAGTATCAATTATTAAAAAAAAAGTATTTTGTGGAAGATAAAAGAATTAACTAAAATATAAACCATGTAGGTGTTTTATTGTGCATTTTGCAACTGTGCATTTAGATACAGTTCAATATAGATTACTACGGTGAAATGATTATTTTGCTCCTAAGATCGAAAATTTTTAGCCCCCTGACCATGGCTATTTTCAAATTTTTCAGAGAACATGGATAATATTACCGGATTTGTTAAACAGTAAAACAACATAAATAGCCCCCGAAAACGACAAAAGAAGGCATCTCAGACCGGGGGTAGTTTAGAAATTTCTAGGAGATATGGATGGTTTTTTTCGATTTCTTTGCACAGTAAAAATACAAAATTAACCCCCGAAAACGATAAAAAGGCGTCAGACCCAGGTTATTGTTGTATTTTCAATGGTGGTTTTTTCGTAGTTATCGATAGGTCCAAGGCTGTATAGGTAATTGTGTATTATATTATTATTATTTCTCGGATACATTGGAGGCGCGTCGTACGGACGCGCCTGCAGTGTTTCCTGCGCACGCGCCATTTGGGAGGCCATGCGCCTCATTACGTCGATCAAAAACAGACTTCAGTCATTTCACATGGCGCGCTGAATGTTCTCTTCATTCTGGTGCGACGGGTGTCTGGTTACGATGGCCGGTGAAGCTCTGGTGGACAAGTTTAAGTTCTTTCTCCCCTTTCTCTCTCCTGCCGCCCGAAAATTAAGGTTTTTGAAAGTTTTGTTTTGGTCCCTCGGCTATGGATTTCACTTTTATTACTATTTTTTTTAATATAATTTTTGATTTGTTGCAATTGTGCCCTTCAATTGAAACTGATTATATTTGTTGAGTTTCAATTTAGTCCTTATTCTTTTGATTTTCGGTTTGCTTTTGGTTATTTTAATTATTTCGGTATGCAGATTTTAATTGCTTCTGATTGGGTCCTCCAATTAAAATTTGTCATATATTCTATCTTTCATTTCTGTCCTTATTATTTTAATTTTGTAAAAACATTACACTACAAAAAAAAAATTTAATGTCTTCATTTATTTCAGTCCCAAGGTTTTATTTATTTCAATTTTTTCATTCAATTAAAATTAATTATATAGTTTGTTTTAATTTGTTTTGATTGTGTCCTCCAATTAAAATTAGTCATGTATGCTACTTTTCATTTTGATCCTTATTCTTTTTTTTTAACAAGATTACACTGTAATTTTTAAAAATATTTATTTATTTTTTTCGGTCCCAATGTTTTTATTTGTTTCAATTTTGTCGTTCGATTGGAATTAATTATAAGTTTTATTTTTCATTTCAGTCCTTATTGTTTGATTTTTTTATTTGCGATTAATTTTTTTGGTTTTTTCTGTCACTTTTGGATAATGTTTGTTTTGTATCTGTATTTATACATCTATACTTTTAGTTTTTGCTTTTAACTTTTGCTATTTTATTTTTTATTAGGAATTTATTTTTATTTGGTTCAGTCTTAAAATTTTAATTTATGTTGGTGATCATTTTCAAATTACTATTGCTCCTTTTTTCTCTTTGTTTTTTTTTTGTGTTTTCTGTTATTTTTATCTATTCTTCGGATTAGATGATTTCATGATTTTATTGTTTGTGCCATAATACATTTTAGTGATTATTTTCTTGTATAAATGTTTTGCTTTTTTATCTTAATAGTAATTCTGCATAAATTTATTATTTTACCTAAATTTATACAATAGTAAAAAAAATCTCACATAATTATTATTTTTTTGTGTTGAAAAAAATTTGGTGCCGCCCGTAACGAGACGCAGGGGCATTAGCTAGTTATATATACATTTCTTATCATCTCGGAAACAGGATCAGGAGCATGCTACCTCTTATCATCATCTCTACCCCAAACAATGACAAATGACAATTGGTGTAAAGAAAAGTCAAAAATACCCCTAAAGTCAAGAGTTAATTTTATGTGTGAAAAACAAAATAATAATTACACTATTAAAATTCACAATAATATATGTTCATTGCTATAATTTTTATCATACACATTGTAATTCTTTCTTTAATTACTCATTCCTCCTTGTGTTTCCATGAACTTAAGTTAGTTTACAAAATCTATCATAAACCTAATAACTCTATAAAAAATAAATTAAAAAAATAAGTCAAATTAATCCTGATTAATATTTTAAACATGAGTTATAAAACTGAGTTAATCACATAAAAAAAATAATTTTTTTTTTATAAAACTCAATTCCTGATAAACCTAATATTAAAAAATAAGATTAATAAAAATATAAAAAGAACACAAAAACCATCCCAGTCAAATTAAGTTAACTAATAAAATCAGTGCTCCAAGTCATGAAGTTAGGATAACATAATAGAAAATAAAGTGAAATAAATTATAAATCTTAATTCTCAATTAACCAATATTAAAAAATATAATTAAAAAAACATATTCAATTAAAAAAAACTTGAAGCAACCAGGTTAACTTATGATCGAAGTTATGAGACCATGATAATCCTATAAAAAACAAATAAAACAACATGTAACTTAATTCATAATTAATTCAATATTGAATGATTAAATTGAAAAATAAATATTTATTTGAAAAATATATTGAGTGAATCCATATTAACCTACTAAACCTTGATCATAAGACCGATATAACTACATATAATTTTTTTTTATAAACATTGTAAAGTCAAATTCCTAATCAACCCAATATTTTTTAAAGTAATTTATAAATTTATTTTAAAAATTAAAAAAAAAGAATCTTTTAACAATCCACAATATCGATGCCTTCTTTAATTGTGTTAGGGCATCTCCAACCCACAAGCTATATGATGAGGCAAAGCTATTTTTAGCAGTTGTATGCACTTTTTACTTCTCCAACCCAATAGATTTATCAATAGTTAAAATGATATTTTTTTTCTTTGAGATGCTATTTTTACATGTTCTTGTAGAGAAACCAAAAATTTAAAAATTATATAATATTGTTTGAGACTAAGAGAAATAGTTGGCAAACAAACATAAGCAAAGAAAGGTGTGGAGGTTTAATTTAGAGGTCGTGTCTGATGTGTCGTACATAATTTGTGACAATAATAATTAATTTTTAAATTGTTTTTTATTTTAAAAATATGTTTTTCATGAATAAGTAAAATATTATTTTAATATATATTTTAGATAAAAATATTCTTAAAAAAACCATTATTATTACAATATCAAATATTATCTAAACCGCCACGAAATTATTTTAATGGATTTATCGAGTCTTTAAATTATAAAAGAATATTTAGGGTGTGTTTGGTATTGTGATTGTTGTTGTGGTTGAGGTTTAAAAAAAATAGTTTTATGAAAAACACTTTAAGCTGCGGTTCATAACTGAAATTGAAGTGTTTGGTTAAAACTATGGTTGAGTTTGAGGCTTAATATAGAATAAGAAAATAAAAATAAAAAATAATTCCATTCAAATAAGAAATTTAAATTATAATATGAAAAGTAAAAAATATAAAATCTCTAAACTAAAAAATAGTTAGGATTTTTTCTTTGAAAAAATAAAAAAGGTAGAAAATATAAAAAAGTTAGGATTTTTGTGTGGTTGCAAATCATTTAGAAAAGCAGCTATTAGTTGTTGTTTTTTCCACTGATGATTTGTTTGTTTTTTCCTGTGGGATCCATACAAAATTTCTGGATTTTAGCTTTTATCAAACACTAAAATAGAGAATTTTTTTTTCAAACTCCGAACAAACACTCACTTGGTATTGGGTTAGTTTTTATTTTCTACTCAATTATATATAAAACATTATTTGATTAGCTAAATAATGTTTTTTTTTACATGTAATCTTATATAAACTATATTATTATATTTTATTTATTTATTAAGATAATTTATTTATTTGTTTATATTTAAAAATTCATGAAATTTTTTCAACAAGATATACATTTTTAAAATTTATTTTAAAAAAACTATAATTAAAAATTATATAATATTATAGGTAGTATTTTAAATAATATAAAAAAACAATAAAAAAATCATAATATTATTTATTCCTGTAAAATTTATTTTATATTATTGATTAGTATATATTAGAATGTATTTGGTTATTCTAAATGACTTTTACTATTAAAATATATATATACAAAACAAATTATATTTATACTATTCAACAAGCTATTTTAGATTTTTCAAGATAGTATTTTGTATTGGAGTTGCTATTACAGTGTAGCGGAGAGTACTGACTAGTGTCGACATGCAACTGCCAGCGGGCTGCTGCAAACACGAGATTTTTTCAGGAGCCACCTCAAGGATACTCATACACTGAATTAAAAGAAAACAGAAGCCAATATACAAGAAATAACCTGTAAAAAAATACACATTCGAATTGTTTATACATAGAACTAGACCGGATCGATTTGATAAAGAAAACTATTTTAATTACTGTGACTAGAGCTAGACCGGATAAATTTCATAAACAGACTCCCAGACTCATAAACTGTCCCTAGATAACACTGCAGGCTGCGTTCTACACGCTTTCAAGTTTCAACGCTTTCTGTTACCATGGCTGCTTGTCGCCAGAGATGCAAAAGCAAAATCCCATTGTTCCTTATCGTATAGAGGTACTCTTTTACCACCAATGAAGGGAGTCCACGTATCTTCATTTGCATTTACAAGAACCCATTCGGTCCTATCAGGAACATTAAAAGAATCAAAGTTCAAAGCAAAACTTGTTTTTGCGCCAGACTTTTTTTTATCGCCCTTTAAATTCCCTGCAGACTTCCAAAATTATACAAGTTAGTTCAGAGGAAAAAAAAAAATGTCATAAGAGAAATGGAGGGGCCAATCCTTCAGACCAAACAGAGATTTCTTACTCACATTAGTATCAGCATCAGAGTTCTCTGTCAATTTCCCCCTCTTCTTTAAAGTCCCAGTTTCCAAATAATACTGGACCTCTTTCTTGGATCTGAACTTGCGACCTGAGGCAGGATCAATGTAATACTGCACGAGATTCAGACCATTTCGTTGATGCTTGGAATTTTACTATCAAAACAAATAGTCCGTTTGTGAAAATAGTAATTTTGATACAACTCTCTCTTTTACCAAAATACTTCTAACTTCCACTCTAGGAAATCAAAAACACAGATTAAAACCACAGCATAACTGCTATTTCAGAATTTACATGTCATAGGATGGAATCATAACACTGAATCTAGCCACACGATAAGAGTAAGATCTGACATTGTAAGGACAATATCAAAATCTAGTCACTCTCAAAATGCTTCTTCATCTCAAGAGCAGCATAGCTCTGAATTCTTAACTCTGGCCATGCATACTGAAGCATCTTGAACCATTCCTGAACATGAGAATTGAGAACAGAAACAGATTGCTTTTTTTCTACCATGTCATGTCTTTGAGTGTGTTATTCTCTTCTTCTTTTTTCCCCATAAGGGCAGATTGGGGAGCAATAATAACTTTAAACAATTCTTAGAAAATTGGATAAATCTTGGTGAAGGGATTTTTGTTGTGTTTTTTTTTTGCATGCAGTGAGGAAGCTTTATCTATCAATATCTTACATTTAATTGATGAAGAGCTACACGCTTGAAGATTATGAATTTTGTGCAAGAAAAAAGGAAATGTGGGACGTGTATACTCTTTTAGCAGTATTTTGGGTTTTGCAAAGTGAGTGAATTCAGAGAGAAATCTAACAAGAAGATATATTCTCAATTCTAAAGAGTGTTTGGGTTAAACAGAGCACTTTTGGCAATTGGCAAACAGAATAAGACTTCTATGCTAATGAAGAGGAGTTCTAAAGTTTCATGGGTAATCTTGTAAATATATCATCTGTTGTATAGATAGTGCATTCGGCAGTTTCTTTTACTTCTACAAATAGGTGGGAACTGTCATCACCTATATTAGCACTCTTTTACTTCATTTTAGAAGGAGAGGGCAAAAACAAAGCTCAAACATGAAAATTCCTATATTATGTAAAGTCATTTATGTGCACTTTGTGCACAAGATATAATAAAAAAATGTTTAAATACCTGGGAAAGATTTTATAAGATTTTATAGTTAAATTTACCCTATAATATATGTACAACATTAGAGTTATTTCCTATTAGTTTTCATATACAGTTAAAAATGACATGGAGAATAAAGTAAGTATAAAAATATAACTTGATGGAAACTATGAAAGAAAACTCTATAATCAATTGAAAAGGAAAAGGATCTTATGATAGATAATTAAAGCTGTTGAGAATGGAAGGAGAAATTTATCAAGCTTCAAGGTTGTTTTTAGATAATCCCATTTCAAATTTTCAATCCACTTGGCAGTAAGCATGGCAAGGGAAAAAAAAGACAAGTTTAGAATATTTAAATTATTTATTTATTTGCTCCACAATATCAACGTGTCATTGATTACATGATTTTTAGAATATGATATTCCAAACATAACTTTTAATGTTGCAGGCAGAGAACAAATATTCATGAATTTAAATATAAGCTAAAAGAAATCATAATTGTATGGCATAAATTCTTGCTATAAAGCTTATAACAATACATTTGATATTTTGACTCTAAAGTTTAATGGCAGAAGCAATTGGAATTGGGGGAAAAACACTATATCGTCTTCATTGCCCTTTCTATTGTTACATACTGGATTTTCAGGACCTGAAAGATATGCTTCTACATGATTTTTAGAATATCTTTGTTTGATTAGAATTTTTAATTTGTAAGGCAGTATCTTCAACCTCTACATACGTAGAAACTGCAGAGCTTTTGAACTTACATAGAAACTAAAGAGCTTTTGAACTTAACAAACTTCTGGCCATGAGAAAAATAAAATTAAAAATAAATACGGCCTTATTTTTTGGCCCTGTCTTAACCTCTATGCATTTGCCTTTGCCTTGGAGTTAATTGGCAATTACTTTCTAAAATCTCCAATGCCTTTAAAACGCAATATTTGTTTTTATATTCCATGTAATGATTTATTACAAAAACATATGAAAGAGCAAGTCTACACGTATATTCGTTCCTATTCGTCTCCATCACACCTTCCTTCCATGTTTATTTCTCATTCCCTCTTCTCACATCCTCTGTCTTCTCTTTTGTCTTTGTTTCCCCAACAATCCACGTGAATTGGTGGATCAATTGTCCTCCAGACCTCTACTATCCTGTTTCTCTATTTCCTCATCTTTGTTTATTGCTGAGATTTGGCACATCATGATTGAATAAGCAGTTGTGTTTAACCCATGAACTGTAGAGAAAGAACTTTGCATCCAATGTGGTATTTTTTTAACTTCTCTAAATGGTTGGGAACCCTTGTCACCCATATTAGCACATTCTTTTACTTTGTTTTATAGGAGAAAAATCCTGTGTATGCACGCCGGGCATGCATGTGTGAGATGGTCAACATCCCTGAGCCTAAACACAGGGAGTTACTAAAAGCATTTGATGCCTACAGAAGAAGTCCATGGAGTTGTGTCATGAGCTGTGCTGTTCCACCCTTTTCCTTTACCCATGTCAAACACATATTGGTAGCTAAAACAGAGCTGGATACCACTTGAATACATGAATATAGTTGTTCAAAGTGGCTAACACTGAAACCCCATTTGAATTTGAACAGGGGCACTATAAAAAAACTTGTGTTTTTACCCTAGCAATCAACAACCCAGCCGCGCCACTCTCCCAGATCTAAACTAACAAAAACTCATAACTAGTCGCCCTCTCAATCTAAATCAATATCTCTGCCTCTCAATCTCTGTGTCTAAATTAAAGCTGCCCTTCCAAGCTCTTTGCTTCTCTCAATATCTCTGGTTCTAGCATGTTGGCTTCCGGGGAGAGGGGAGTATTTGAGCCTTTTGATTTAACCATGGTGTGCTATATCCGTGGCTTGCCATGCACATTGTATACTTAGCTGCAGGTGTTTTGTTGTTGGTTGGGTTGATAAAGTGCACATTCATCTACAAATCTACTATTTTGTGCGCCACTTTTTTCTACTCTGGGTCTATAAAAAATGTCAATGATTGCAGAATTGTTCATATGAAAATGATGGGGTTGTGTTGTGTATAACTAATGGTCCCGCACTTGGTATTTACAATACTGATTTTCCATTTTACACTTGTTAGTTCTTGTTAGTAAACATATCATTTTTTCCTTTAATTTTCCATTTTACACGATTGTAGATTGTTGAACCGCTTCGTCTATTGCAGAAGAAGCACCTGTCAATAGTCTAAACAACTATTTCGTTTTTTTTTCGGTTTTAAACCTTAAATAACCGAACTAGATCCAACCGAAAATGTTCAGGTTTAACCGATTTTGGTTTATTTATTAAAATAAAATCAGTTTGGTTGTTTTTATTGAGTAAAAACTGAAACGAAAATGCTCACCCCTAGTTCTCATATTAGCTGCAAGCTATACAATGAATGAATGCAAAGAAAATAAAAATCCCCAACTGCTTCAATGTTCGAAAATAAACTTCCACAACAAAATTCTAGCTCTCACACCCTAAAAGTATTTTCATAAATTAGTGATAATGCTGCAATAAGCCTCGTTCAAATATATGTAAGATATCAGCTGAGCCTATCATTTTATTTTATTTTCATATCCAAGATTAAGCAAGCATGAAGCATTAATGCATTTATCTCCCCAGAAAAGAGAAAATCTAATTTGATGAAAAAAAATGCTAATTAATTGAGAACGAACTGGAGCTAACCTTATCTACGGTGCCAGCTGTCGCACCAGAGCTCCTAACCCGATCTTCAACAACCCATCCCGGCGGCAACCAATTCGTATCAATGACCGTTTCTGATGATCTTCTCTTCGCTCGAACAGGCGTCACCAGTTGTTGATTGCCTTGGTTGTAAGGTCTGGTTAGGGTTTCACCGGCGGTGGTGTGGGTGTTGGGGCCGATAAATGATCCGTTTGGAAGGAGGGGATCATCTTTATTGGGTACATGCGAGTCCGCACCCGGAAATTGAGCTGGAGTTGCTGACAATGACATAGCTTGAACGTTTTGACTCTGAAAGAACGTACTTTTTCATAGTACACCACTACTTCTCGGTTTGGTGAGAAAAAAGGATTCAATAATGGATCAAGCCCATTCAGTCTACAGTCAATAATGGGCTGGAGCAAACAATCCAAAAGAAATCTGAATCCAAGGACCGAAGCGAACCAGGACACACCACCATATTCACCTCTAAGTTTATTTTATTTTAAAAAATAACTGGTCTTTGAAAACACTATTTTAGACAGAAGCATTTTACCTTTCTACGAAATTTTTTACTTTATTACCAATGAGCTAAATTAAATCGCGGTTTCACTATAGCATATTTATTATAGAAATGAATATAAATTATTGTGGATTGTAATAGTAAAATTATTATTTTATCTTTTAGTGCACAATAATTTTACCCTTTGTCTCCTGGGTATTTTTGTTTTTTTTACATTTCTGTGCATAGTACAATAACCATAATATCCTTAAATAAGATAAAAAAAACAAGAGTTGCCATCAAAGGTGTCACTGTCATTTCACATTTTCATTGTACAGTAAAATAACTTTTTACCCTCAAATAAGACACAACACAAGAGTTGTCGGCAGGGGTGTTTCAAACATTTCACATTTTTTTGAAAATGTATAAATATGGATTTGCCCCCATATAAGACAAAATCCAAGAGTTAGATGTAGAAGTGTTTAGGTAATTTAATATTTTTTTTAAATATTACTTTCTGTCGAATACTGTTGATGCGTCTGGTAAACACACCGACAGTATTCGGCCTCACACACTATTTGGGCGGTGTGTGCGGCTTCTTACAGTGCTTAAAATGTTTGTCTGGCATCACACCGGATGCGTCACAATGTCTTCCAACTCATGGTGGTGCTTGTGGCATCCCACGATGGCCGGATACGTGACGGTAATCGGTTGAACTTTGTTTTCCTCTTTTCTCTCTCATGCAGGACAAAGTACATGGAAAGTCCAGTTTGTTTATGGTGTTTTCATTTCAGTTCTCGAGCTTTGGATTGTTTGGTGTGGTCCTGAATTATGTTATAATAGTTTTGATTTGTTTCAATTTAGTCATTCGATTGAAATTGAGTATATATTGTGTTTTCAATTTGCTTCTTATTCTTTTAATTTATGGATTAGTTTTAAATCCCTTAATATTTTCGGTACAATTTTGTCTTTCGATTGAAATTGATTATATTTTGTTTTCATTTCGGCCTTTATAATTTTAATTTTAATTCCTTTATATGTTTTTATATTTCTAAAATAGTCTCTATTTTTATCCATGTTTATATATATATATATATATATATATATATATATATGCTCTTAGTTTTGATTTTTGATTTTTTTTTTGTTGAGGTAGTATTTATTTGAAAAATTTACTTCTTAAATTTTAGTTTGTGATCATTTGAAAATTGATATTTCTTTTTTTTTTCCGTTTGTTTTTTCTTTTAGTTTTTTTATTTGATCTTCAAGTCAAATAATTTTTTTCAGCTAATAATTTTTATTTTTGTTTAATCATTTATTTTATTGTTTCGTTTGCTCTTTTGTTAAAATTTTTAGTTTTTTTATTCTTTGATGTAATGTTTTTTCCATTATTTACGCAATAATAATAATAGTTTTAGTTTTTTTTTCTTCCTCTTTTGTTAAAGTTTTGAGTTTTTTTTATTCCTCGGGGTAATTGAATATTTTTTATTGTTTTAGAAATAATAGTAATGATAATTTTAGGTGTTATAATCATAATAATAATGACATTATTAATCATAATGATAATAGCAATTGTAATTTATTGTAATGATTATAGTGCTTATGGTGTTAATAATTATGGTTTTGATGGTAATAATAACAATAAATCATAAAATAATGACGGTGACAGCGATTATACAATAATGATGGTAACAACGATAGTACAATTAATAATAATCAGTATATTGATTATTTACAATAATGGTTGTAATGACAACTATAATAATTATGACAATTTAAAAATTATGATAATAACAATGTGATAATAATTCATTAGTCGATGTTGTTTTTATTTCAGATTTAATATCATATAAATAAAAAAATACAAAGCCACACATAAACAAAACAAATGAAAAAAAAAACACAACAAATCATTATCAATAGAAGATTCATTATACATGCATAAGAAAGACTTTTACTCTCATTTCACGTCATCAAAGCTAAACTTACTTTATTTTTTAATACAAAGACAAATAATAATAAAAATTAAAGTCAAAACTAAAAGTATATGTACATAAATAGAAACAAAAAATTAAGAATTATCCTAGAAGGACCAAGAAAATAAAGAGATCAAAACTAAACCATAAAATAAAATATTAAGAAACAATATACAAAAAAAACTTATATGTATTAAAACGAGGCAAGAAAAAATTTCTCTTTGCGGCGAAGCGCAGGTAATGACTTGTGTATTCTAAAATGTGTGAGTATGTTACTATAGAGCTGACACTATATCTTCTTGTAATTTAACGCGGATGACACTGTGCATTGTTTCAAAATAAATGTATTTTACTTTATAAATTAGTGAAAAAACAAATCTAAGTTTGATATTTTAGTTTTGAGTTACTTTTGATTTCTAAGATAATTCCTACGTGTTTTGGATAAAAATAAGTTAAAAATAGTGTTTAAGATAAAAAAAAATTCACAAGCCCTGATTTTTCAGTTCATATAGTGTTTGAAATCCGGGCAACTTTAGACAGCACATCATTTTTTAAAAAAAAAAACGAGGCAGATGACATGTCATTTGCTCCAAATGCAACAAAAAAAGACCTCAGTAATGCGAGTCTTTCAGGACAATCCCTCACGCCTTAACTAAATTGAGTTAGACAGGTTGACTAGGTCAACCATGCTTGACCTCTTTTTTAAATTAAAGCTTCATTTTATGTTATTTAATTTTTTTTTTTATATTTAGACACCTTTTTTTTTTCTTTTTGGCTGAGAGTTTTTTTCAATGACAATTATTTTTGGATTATGCATTTAATTTTTCAGGAGGTTTTTTTAATCTATATTTGTTTTTATTCTTTTATAGACGAACTTCAACATATATTGTTTTTACATTCATATAATATGTCTAATAAGGGTAACTTTATAATTAATCAATTTGATGAATGTGTTTATTTTTATTATTGTTTGATTGAATAAAAGAACTATTTTGATTATGTCTAATAAGTGTAACTTTATAATTAACCAATTTCATTTAATTAGGGCCAAAATAAAATTTAATTATGTTTAAGAATTAATTTAGGGTCCAATTGAAGAATTTAATTAAGTGCAAGAACTTTATTATATTTTAAATGGATCAAATTAATTTTATTGAGGGGTTAATAGGTGGAAAATTAAGTTTGGAAGCCTAATTTAGTTAAATCGAGAAGATTGAAATTTTTGGACATAAAATTTATTTTTTTACAAAGTCAATTGGTTGAAATTGGGGGAAATTGCAATAAATTCAGAGTCATCATAAGATAAAGGACCAAATTAAAATTTGATAGAAAAAAGAGGGTGAGACGACGTGTCATCTATCGATTTTCATCCCCAAATATTTGCCGAAAAACCTCACTTTGGTACCAACTTTGCAGTCATATTTAATGCATTTATCCTTCATCATATTTGACAAACATTGCGTGAAAATAATCTCCTGATTCTTGACTATATTAGTGTATGGTCAATTTTGGTTGATTGGCACCACACACGTGTTGGTTCAGCCCCAAAAATACCAACTCAGGAACCCTACTGTAGCTGTCAAAATCGGTAGTTCATAACACCTATTTTAAAACAACGGTTGTGATGGTTCTATTTTGAACCAATTACTGAAATTTTACTCCAGTATAGACTAGATTACCCTCTTCCTCCAAGTATAAATAGAATAGAAATCAATGGCGAGAGGGGGGTGGGGGGGGGGGGGGTGCGCTAATAAACTAAAATTGAAAAAAAAAATTTCACCGAAACAATCTTGTTTTGGTACCAACTTTGCAGGTGCATTTAATGTCTTTATCCTTCATCAAATTTGCGCAAAAATGATCCTTTTATTCTTGACTATACAAGCATATAGTTAAGTTTTTCTTGATTCACACCACATGCATGTTGGTTCAACCCTAAAAGTTACAAATCAGGCAACCCATTGTAGCTATCAAAATTGGAAGTTCATGACACCTACTTTGAGTCAATGATTAAGATGGTTCTGTTTTGAATCAATAACCTAAATTTTAATCCAGTATAGACTAGATTACCCTCTTCCTCTAGGTATAAATAGGTAAAATCCATGGTCTGGGAGGGGGGGGGGGGATCAATAGCCAAAATTAAAGAAAAAACAACTTTCTTCCTGATTTTCCCGCTGAAAAACTCCTTATAGTCATAATTGGATTTTTGATTGTCTAATTTTTAATATTTGTGCAATATTTTTATATTTTCAACATCATCCTAAAATTTTGACTTAAAAAATAAAAACCCTGCTCTGCCGATAACTTACTCATAACCATGCCCTCCAATGGTGATTACCTATAACCATGCCCTGTATTACTTGCACTATTTCCTTTACGGCAACTCCCCATATCCTGCAACACTTGCAAACTCTATATATAACAGAAGAGAGCAGCACAGAAGGGGCAGGAAGAGAAAACAAAAAAACAAAAAAGGAGAACATAAAACAATAAAGGGGTGAAGGAAACAAAGAACAAAACACAAGTAATCTATGAGCTCATCATTAGTAGTGCCACCAACAATTTCTCCTTCTCCTCCAATGACAGCGGCATCTAACAGTTCAAGTTTTCATTTCCTCCTCATCAGTAGTACCTGCAACAGCTCCTTCCTTTGGTAACATAGGATCACCTATTCTTCTTCTTCTTCTTCTCCTTCTTCTTCTCTGATGACAGCAACAACAACTGCACTTCTTCCTCTACTCCAGCCACAACAACATCAATTTCACTTCCCTAACAAAAGACACAATAACCGCTTCCTCTCCTTTGACGACAACAATGATAGAAGCAGTTGCAACATCACTTTTTCTCTCCACTGTAGTGACTTTCTCCTCTTCCTACAACAATCATCAACCACCATTTCACCGTTAGCACCTCCTACGCCAATAAACGAATATCCTCTCCACGAGAGCAACGCTAGGAAACCTCCTCCTTCTCCTCTGGCCGTTACTATTCACTTTGCAAGTGAACAATTGATAGTTGGGGTGGACGTTGTGTCCATCCCATCCAAGATGATTGTTGGGCCAACCCATTTAGTTGGGTCAGTCCCGATCTGAACATATTAAAAAAATATAAATTACATTTAAAAAAAATATTTTTTTGTGCAGACGACCGAAACCTAAATTTTTCTAAGCATATTTTACACAAAAAAAAAACAAAAACTTGCTTCTTTACCAATGTTTTAAAATGAAAAATGGGTTATCGTAATCAGTTTATGATTATCCGTTGGAGTTTGGCCAAAATATCAAAAATCTTTTAACAACCATTTTGTTCATTTTATTTAGTTGTAGACTTTGATATGTGAGGTGTAAAACTATATTGTAAAATATAGTCTGAAGTATTAAAAAGACAATAAATGCAGTGCTAAAGTTCAAACCTTAGAATGGTTAGGTTTTCGACTGAATGAGGTAGAGACTCTCTCATGAAGAGAGATCTACTTCGAAACTTAGAAAAGACCAACAAATAAAAATCTGACCTATAAAAACAATCAAACAACAACGCAACTTATCTTAGGTAAGGTGCACTATGGGTGATGTGTCTTTTCCTTACACAACAAGTCTCCTTACTCAGATTCTCGTAGACCATTAGGTTTCCTAGCGACCTTAATACTAGGTGAGGACTCCTAAAAATTATAATCATAATTTTATAGTTATAAAAAAACTTTTTTCCTCGTGCCGCCTCCCATCTCTGGGGATGACAACGCGCAAAGCGAAAAAAAAATTGTTGTCACGACACTGAGAACCAAATTGTATAGGTTTGAGTAGAATTGAAGTGATTAAGAAAATTCGAGTTAGGGTTCTTGGTAAAAATTTAGGGTTAATATAAAATTGAGGGATATTGATCCATTCAGGATGGAATGGGTACAAAACCCCAGGAAATGGAGCAAATTTGAAAAATAAAGAGTTCTATGGCAGCCAATAGAAAAAAGGAGGAAATGAAATTGTTAGTTTAAATACTTTTTAATTATTTGGAAGTAATGTTTGAGATGAAAGTATTGCTTGTTTAAACTTAATTGAGATTTTAATGTGTTGGAATTGTAATTTCTTTGAGAAAGTTAGGGGTCAAGGGTAAATGCATGGTTGTTTAGGGTGTTGTTAAACTAATATGTAGTGGTTATTTACTAGTTAGAATAATGGGGAGCTATGGATAATTCATCATGAGAGATGCGAATGTTAAATGTACTTGCTGAAATCGGAGCAACATCAAGAGTGGGTCAATTAGTGGAGGGAGCGATGGCTATTAGAGAATCAAATAAGTGTATGTTACACATCCCATTTAAAATTCTAAGTAAACTTGGAGCTTTTGAAAAAAAAAGAGTTTTTGTGTTGTTTTTTTTTTAAATTGATTTTTTTGTGTTTTCGTATTGTTTTGATATATATGCTAATATAAAAAATAAACTCTAAAAAGTAAGAATTATTATCTTGATGTATTTACAAGCAAAAAAACTTAAAAAACAATCATTACTAAAATACCAAATAAACTTGTAGTATTATGATCATGCAACTACAAATCATGGAGGCATCGCCTTGCAAGCTAGAATGTTTAGCGAGTGTTTGGTATTGTGAAAGTATAAGATCCCATAATATTATGAATTTTTCTCTGTTTGTATCACTTTTTTGTAGTGAAATTTCCAACCACTGTTACGAAAAGTAGAGTGGAAGACGAGCAACTCAAGTTGGTGTGCGTGTGTGTGTTGAGTTATATGAAAATCTGCTTCTAACAAAATCATGTATCGTTTTTAAAAGTAAATCAAGCTTATTAAGTTGGTTGAAGCTTCTGTCAATAGTTTATTACAAAACATTTTTTATGCATGTTGTGTTTTGTTTGTGATTGTTTTAAAAACACCTACATCATCATTATTTTCTTAACGTGAAAAGGAAAAAATCATACAAGAAATAAAGCAGGGTCTGAAATAGAACCTGTAGAAAACAAAAGGAAGTCTTACAATCAAGGAATCATACTAACATGATTTTTCAAAATCAAAATTTGTAGCCCGATCGAACATAACTACAACAAAGTGGGCATTCATCAATGTAGGTTTTATGGTACACGTGATTGCACTCTGGTAGCATCCGACACACGTCTCCCTCAACGAACTGTTCTAAGCACACAACACAGATTTTACCTAGATTCTTATCAAAAACAAAAGACTTCCTTAAAGCCTCCAACCTTTGTTGGAAGATTGCTTCATGAGCTGTCATGGAACAAGTCAAAGAAGAAGATTTTCCATTCATTTGTTTCTGCTCTGTTTTCCCTCTTTCATGCAAATAATAAACTGTATCCTAGTCTCTAGGAATTAAGTGATCTGTTAGTATGTTAACAGATTGTAGCAGGATTTTATGCTATATTGTTGCATTTCTGTTTTGTTTCTTTAGTATAAATATTTGTAAGGATTGCAACATAAAGTGCAATCATATTCTTCAATTCTCAGCTAATAAAATAGTAAAAACTTCTACTGTTCACATCAAGATTTCTGGCAATTCTCAACAGTAACAAACTGTTACTATAAACATCAAAACTGTCAATTCTTTCTAGTTTCACGCTAAACACTGTCAATTGGTATCAAAGATGACTTCTTAAAGGACCTATGATGGATAATGAAGCAAGTTTTTCTCACATCTCTTCTCCAATCTTCAATGGAGAAAATTATCAACTTTGGGCGGTAAGGATGGAAACCTACTTGGAAGTTGTTGATCTTTGGGAGGCTGTCGAAGAGGATCATGAAATTACACCACTACCAACTAATCCTACCATGACTCAGATCAAGAGTCACAAGGAGAGAAAAACCAAAAAATCCAAAGCAAAGGCATGTTTATTTGCTGCTGTCTCAATAATAGTTTTCACAAGGATCATGTCCCTGAAATCGTCAAAGATGTATGGGATTATCTGAAGGAGAAGTATGTAGGAGATGACAGGATTCGTGGAATGCAAAGTCTCAACCTCATAAGGGAGTTTGAACTGCAGAGAATGAAGGAGTCTGAGACCATTAAGGAGTACTTAGAAAAATTGCTTGGAATTGTCAACAAGGTGAGATTGTTGGGCATAAATTTTTCTGATTGCAGAATTATAGAAAAAATCCTTGTTACTGTGCCTGAAAGATAATGAGGCATCTATAACTACCTTGGAGAACACCAAGGATCTATCCAAGATCAATTTGGTAGAATTGATACATGCTTTCTAGGCTCAAGAACAAAGGAGACTGATGAGGATGGATCATGTTACTGAGGGAGCATTACAAGCAAAGGATTCTGATTCTGACAAGAAGAATCATTTCAGGAAAAATCAGGCTTCAAGCAGTAGTAACCTATTGTCCATAAATTCCAGAACAAAGGAAAATTTCTCAAAAGAAATTTTTCACCCTGTCAACATTGCAACAAGACAGTACATGCACCATTTAAGTGCTGGAAAAGACCTGATGTAAAATGCAGCAAATATAATCAAATGGGACATGAAGCAATCATCTGTAGGGCAACAATTCAAAGACAAGATGTTGATGCACAAGTGGCCAGTCAAGATGATGAAGATCAAATGTTCGTAGCTTCATGTTTTTCAATCCAAACCACCTTAGATCATTGGTTGATAGACAGTGGGTGTAAGAATCATATGACCCCTAACAGAAGCCTATTTCGAACCTTGCAATCTACTGCGGTTGCAAAGGTTAGAATTGGGAATGGTGTTTGCATAGCTGCAAAAGAAAAGGGAACAATTGTCATCACCACAAATTTAGGTACAAAAACCATTTTTGAAGTTTTATATGTACCTGAAATAGATCAAAATGTATTAAGTGTGGGGCAATTGATTGAGAAAGGGATGAAGGTTGTCTTCGAAAATTATTTTTGCTATGTCTTTGATGCTGTTGGACAATTAATTTTGCAAGCTAAGATGAAAGGAAAGAGTTTTTCATTCCTAGCATTTGAGGAGTATTCAGCTTTTCAAACAAAGCTGACTGATATAGAAGTGTGACATAAAAGACCAGGTCACTACCATCACCAGAGGATGATAAGCATGAAGAAACACTACTATGTAAGAGGAGTGCCTCAATTCACTGATTTTCCATCAAATTACAGTGCATGTCAATTTGGTAAGCAAAACAGGAAGCCATTCAAGAGATCAACTTGGAGATCTACATAGAAACTCCAATTAATTCACACTGATGTTGCTGGTCCACTCAGCACACCTTCAATAAAAGGTAACCGATACTATATTCTTTTTATTGATGACTTTACTAGGATGTGCTGGATTTTCTTCATGAAATACTCAGAAGTTGCTGGGATTTGTTTTCAAATTCAAGAAGAATATGGAAAACATAAGCAATTGCAGAATTCAAGCCATTAGGTCTGATAATACTAAGGAGTATACCTCATCAGAGTTCAATCTCTATTGTGAGGAAGCTGGCATCGATCATCAACTCACTGCCCTTTACACACCAAAGCAAAACGGTGTCAGTGAAAGAAAGAATCGATACATCATGGAGATGGTGAGATGTATGTTGCATGACAAGATCATACCAAATAATTTTTGGGTAGAAGCAACCAACACAACAATTTTTCTTCAGAACAGACTGCCCACAAAATTGCTTGACGAGAAGACACCTTTTGAAGCTTGGTATAATTATAAACCTTCATTTAGATTTCTTAAAGTCTTTGGTAGTCTGTGCTTTGTTCTTATTCCACAGATCAAAAGAGACAAGCTTGACAAGAAGGCTGTACCAGGAATATTTGTTGGCTATAGTGCTGCATCTAAAGCCTACAAAATGTTTCATCCACAAACTCAAAAGATGGTTGTTACCTGGGATGTCCATTTTAATGAAGAAGAGCAGTGCGACTGGGGACAATCTCATATAAATGAGCAGCCTCACGAAGAAGAACAATGGGACTGGGGACACACACAAAGAATTGAGCAACTTACAGATCCATTGTTGGATGAAACATTTGATGATTCTCCAACAAGAGGCACTCGATCACTTGAAGATATCTACCAAAGAAGCAATGTAGCCCTCTACGAACCAGAAGGCTATGAAGAAGCTAAACAAAGTCCAGAATGATAAAAAGCAATGCAGGAGGAGATATCAATGATTGAGAAGAATTGAACATGGGAACTTGTTGACAGACCACCTGAAAAAAACATCATTGACATGAAGTGGATATTAAGGACTAAACTGAATGCTAACAGCACCATCAACAAGCATAAAGCAAGGATGGTGGTCAAGGGGTATGCGCAAATCTATGGTGTTAATTATTCAGATACTTTTGCACTTGTAGCATGAATGGATACCATTAGACTTTTACTTGTTGTTGCTGCTAAAAAAACTAGAAATTATTCTAGTTAGATGTCAAATTTGCCTTCCTCAATGGCATATTGCAAGAAGAAATTTACGTTGAGCAGCCTCCTGGTTTGGCAATTCAAGGGAAGGAAGACAAAGTGTATTTACTGAAAAAAGCTCTCTATGGGTTAAAGCAAGCACCTAGAGCATGGTATGGTCGGATTGATAATTATTTGACAGGTGTTGGCTTTCAAAAGAGCTTGTCTGAAGCAACTCTTTATGTGAAGAGAATCAATAATGATGTGATTATAATTTCACTCTATGTTAATGATCTCTTGGTGACAGGAAGCAACACAAAACATGTTGAGCATTTCAAGCTGAATATGATGGAAGTTTTTGAGATGACTGATCTCGGTCTAATGAGCTTCTTCCTGGGAATGGAAATCTTACAGGGCAAGGATGAAATCTTCATTTGTCAAAAGAAGCATTCAGTGGAAATTTTGAAGAAATTCCATATGGAAAGTTGCAAGCCAACAACTACCCCAATGAACCAAAAGGACAAATTCAGCAAAGAAGATGGCACTGCCAAGGTGGATGAAGAGAAATTCAAAAGTTTGATTGGGTGTTTGTTGTATTTAACAGCAACCAGACCCGATATACTTCATGCAACAAGTCTTCTATCTCGGTTTATGTATTGTCCAAGTGAAGTTCACATGAGAGCAACCAAAAGAATCCTAAGGTACATCAAAGGGACTTGCAGCTATGGAGTCAAATTTTTGAAGAGTCGAGAATTAAACTACATGGATTTTCTGATAATGATTGGGAAGGATCCATTAATGACATGAAAAGCACCTCTAGATTTTGTTTCAACCTAGGTCTACTATATTCTCATGGTCATCAAAAAAGCATGACATTGTGGCTTAATCTACTGCAGAGGCAGAATTTATTGTTGCCACTGCAGTAGTGAACCAAGCACTCTGGCTCCAGAAATTGCTACGTGATTTACACATGGAAGAAAAAGAAGCAACTGAAATTTCAGTTGACAATCAAGAAGCTATAACAATCTCACATAATCCTGTGTTTCATGGGAAAACAAAGCATTTTTACATCAAGCTTTATTTTTTGCGTGAGATGCAGAAAAATGGTGATGTCAAGTTGATCTATTGCAAGTCTGAAGAACAATTAGCGGAACTGTTTACTAAACCACTTCCAGTAAATAGGTTTGAATTTTTAAGACAAAAGATTGGAGTTTACAACTCCTAAAGCAAGGAGGAGTGTTGGAAGATTGCTTCATGAGCTGTCATGGAACAAGTCAAAGAAGAAGATTTTTCATTCGTTAGTTTGTACTCTGTTTTCCCTACTTTCATGCAAATAATAAACTGCATCCTAGTCTCTAGGAATTAAGTGATCTGTTAGTATGTTAACGGATTGTAGTAGGATTTTATGTTATATTGTTAGTATAAATATCTGTAAAGATTGCAACATAAAGTGCAATCGTATTCTTCAATTCTCAACTAATAACAGTAAAACTTTTACTGTTCAAATCAAGATTTCTGGCAATTCTCAACAGTAACAAACTGTTACCATAAACATCAAAACTGTCAATTCTTTCTAGTTTCACTTTTCCTCTCTAAACACTGTCAACCTTGATTGTGCCGTCTCGGCCTGTTGGTTTCTGTTTCCGGTTCCATTGCTTTCAAAATCATGATTATTTCCTGTTTCGGCTTTCGTCTTCGGTATCATCATGATCTTCATCGTCAACACCAGGTCCAGAGCCACAGACTATGAACAAAAGGCTACAAAAAACGATTCCAGTAAGGAGTCCGCTAGCTGCTATGATCCGGATCATTTTCTGAAATGGAGGGAGTGAGAGTACTGGGGGGGGGTAGTCTGATTAGTGATTGTGGTGAAATATGAAGTTGGAGCAGAGAAACCCTAAACAAAAAAGAGAGCAGTTGCTCGCCCTATGACCTATCTACATTGCCTATTTTGGGATGTAATTCGAGCTGCTATATATATATATATATATAGTTGTTTCGAGCTATATAAAGAAGGTCATCTGTTATATAATTATAGTTGAAAAGGTAAAGCAATTAAAACTTGAACTTGAACCCTTTTTAATGTCGATTTCTTCAATTCATGATTTTTTTTTACTACTGGTGAAATCAAAACTTTCTTTCGTAGTGATCCAGAACCTGATCAGTTAACCTAGTGATCCAGAACCTGATCATCCACGCCAAATCTCACTTCAATAAGTTATTCTGCATGTACACAAACTGTTGGTAGCTTATAGGTTGGGATGGAAAATATGAAATGGAGAGAATTCGTGGCACTGAAACTGGGCATGTTATTTATACATTACTATTTGAATTATAGCCTTAACGAGGTCCGAGCACAGTCATAATAGAATTCCACGCATGATCTTGCTGGGCCTTTTCTTTTTTATGAATTTCAAAAGTGAGGTACTTGTATAGTCATAAGAGGATTTTACACAGAAGGTTATTGATCATTTTTTTCTGGATTTAAAATGAAACATAAAATGGCGTTATTGAAGTCTTAAATATATATTTTTAAAGTACAAAGAGAATGGTAAAGACCTACCAGATGACTCGAAAGAGGCAGTTGAGGCAAGTTCTTGCAGCCCATTTCACCCATTTGCTTCACTGGGCGCATGGCTTCCTTGTGGCCGAAGGTCGAGGGTGCTAAGAATCCAATTAGGTTTTGATTTAACTTTAATAATTATTATTAATATTTAATATGATATTGTTAGCAATTAATTTATAAATAATTACGTATTAATCTAATATCATTTTTACTCAAATTTCTTATAAATATTCACTGAGTAAAAAATATCTTATTTTTCTGAAGTTTTTGTACAACTTTCTCAAATTAATCATTCCCTTATATGTTTTTCATACAATTGCATAAAAATTGGGCAGGCATAAGTCTTTCTCTTTTAGGGAAACTTGCTTCTCAAATCATGAAAAGCTTTTATTAAAAGTCATGCCATGAATAATAAAAATATTTTTTTCTATATAAAAAAATAGCTGTTTTAACCTAAGAAGCTTATAGCAAAAATTCATAAAAAAAAAGACAATATTTTCTATGGAAATAATTTGACTTTGATAAATCTACTGCGTAAAATAAATAAAAACAGCTTATATGCATGCATAAATAAAATCCATAATAAAAGTTTTTAAAATTAGATAAATACTACTCATTCACCGGGAGAAACTCGGAACGTTGTTTACAGCATTGATGAATAAAATTTTCGGCAGCAACAAATAGAAAGCTGCAATAGGAGCAGCTCAGAGTACCTGTGGTGAAGAAAAACACAGGAAACAGCAGTTATCAGCCCACAATCATATCACAGCCCCATCAGAAAGCCTCCAATTGCAGAAAACATGGTAGAAGCATTATAGCAGCAGCTATTGAATGATCCGACCTTCAATAAAAACATTCGGAGCCATCACTTGCACGGGTCCCTTAGCATTATTGACTTCTTGTTTTATCTCTCCACCACCGCTGGACTATTCCTTCATGCCATACTGTCGTCTGTGAAAATACAATAGAAAAGTCAAACCCAAGTTAACTATTCATAAAGAGAAAGCCAAGGCTGGGAGAAAGGAACATTTCACAGCATTTTTCATGGGTGATTCTGATCGAAGGTTGATTGCGCTTGAGCCCTTTTTAAGAGACTCTATCTTTTCTTACAGATTATAATAAATACAAATAAAAATTGCAATAACTGAATTTCCACTAGGCATAACAATCACGAAAAGAAGAAAAATTAAACCAATTGTTAACTGGAGTAATCGCATGGGGTATTTTTTTTCTTAGCATAAAGAACGTATTGGTGAAAGGCACTTTTAGAGATGCATAGTATGAGAGCAAATGAGGTCCTACAAGTTCAAACATATTTAATTTCTAGAAGCAAGTAGTTGTGAGTAGAGCACAGTTGATGAGAAATACAGAAGGAGCACCATTTTTTGTTATCAACAAGACCACACAATTTCTTTCATGTCATTCACCTTTTGTTTCCACGTAGAATTATTGATACATTAAACAACTATCATTTTTGTTAAGGAAAATGAATGAAATGTAAGAGAACAGCAATTACAACTTGAGCATACCAGCATCAGGTCGACACTGCTCAGCAAGTTTCATCAGGCTATATGTCCCCGCATCTGGCATGGCACCCCCTAAAATATCCTTCTCAAGAGATTTGGATTGTTGGCTTTCACATAAGCCTTTATTAAGATATTCAATACAAAAGCATCCCTTGTGTACCCTGCTTTCTTAAGTTCTTCAAACTCCTTGTCAGCATTAACTACATCACCCTTTGCTGCAAAAAAATCAATTATTAAAAGAGTATTCTCCAACCACGGTTGAATTCTTTACCCCTATTGCTTGTTGTCAAGTATTTACAAACTTGAGCATATCAAAATCAGGGTCGAAACTGCTCAGCAAGTTTCACCAGGCTATATGTCTCAGCATCTGGCCTAGCACCCCCTAAAATCATCCTTCTCAAGAGATTTGGACTGTAAATCTTGGCTTTCACGTAAGCCTTTATTAAGATATTGAATACAAAAGTATGCCTTGCATACTTTGCTTTCACAAGTTCTTCAAACAACTTCTCAACATTACCTACATCACCCTTTTCTGCAAAAAGCTCAATTATTGATAGAGTAGTCTCCAACCAAGGGGTTGAATTCTTTACCCTATTGCTTGTTTTCAAGTCTTTCCCCATTTCTAGAGTCTTTAAGGCTTCCTCCACTAAGTTAGCCTTTAAACAACCCAATGCAAGATGTCGAAAAGTTATGGAATTTGCTTTGCACCCATTGATCTCCATTTCCCTAAAATTCCCAGTTGCTTTCTTGATAAGCCCATGTTTACAATACACGGATAACATGGAATTGAACTGCTCAGTTGATCTCAACCCATGTATTGACTTCATCTCTAACCAAAGCTCCTCAGCTCGGCTAAGCTGTCCAATTTTACCAAATGCTTCAGTTGCAAGCATGTAACTTTTAGACCTAACATGAGGCAGTTCTTGTACAATGCCCCAAGTTCTTTCTAGTTCCTTCTCCTTTCCTAAATGTCCGTACAATATGATCAAAACATCAAGTGTTGACCAGTTGTCTCCACTGCATGACTTCTCCACAGCTTCAACATATGCTTCAGCCACAGTATACAACCTTGCCACTGCATGCGCAGTAGCTAATATGCAGAAAGATACCTCATTCGGCTCAATTTCAAATCTCTTCATTTCATTGTATACCTTCACTAACCCATCAATATTATGTTCATTTGCTTCAATCTTCATCAGAATATTATAGGTTGAGACATGGGGAACCACCTTATCAGCCCTCATTTGAGCAAGGATTTTCGGGATCATTTTCCTACTGCCAGGTGAGGAATGGAGGATTATAAGGCGGTTGAAAATCAAATATGAAATGGGATGACCATGTTCCCTCATTTTCTTCATGTAATCAAGTGAAAGTCTGATGACACCCTTTTCCAAGCATGAAATTACAAGGTTGTTATACAGCAACTCGTTCTGAAACTCAGACGGGACACACAAGAAGAGCTTTTCCCCATGTGATATCCCATGGTGTTTGGTTGTGAATTCCAACAAATACGAGTAATCTAGTTCCTTGAGCCTGTAGGGTCTCTCCCGTACTACCCATTCCATCACCTGATAAAATGTTGTAGTGTAACTTGTTAAAGCATTTAGACAAGGACTAACATTGCTATTTAAGTTATGTTCTCAAAGAACTATAAAGACAACTCTAATAACACACCTCAAGTGCGCGTTTGTTTAATCTGAGCTTCCTTAAGCGATTAATAGTGTGAAAAATATCACCTCGATGAATGGGAAAACCCTCGCCCATCCAGCTTTGAAAGGCATATCCAACTGATTCTCCTCCTGGAAGTTTCTCAATTCTCAAAGATAAGCACTTCGGTGCTTCTGGGTCTAAGCTTTTCTTGGGAAATTTATCAATTGTGTGGGTATTTATAAAGTTGAAACAAGTATAAGGCGTTTGATAGACAGATAAAGAGGGGATAAAAAGTGTTTGATTAATTGTTTGAGAGAACCGGTGATGCCTCAAAAGAGCTAGGACCTGCATGCTTTTCTGTATTTCAGGACAAGTGGACTAGAAGAAGAGTATAAGGGTTTTTCCTTTTCTCCAATTGGATACTAGCGCCCGAAAAGGTTAACAGGGGCAGCATAAAATTAAACCCAAAAGTCAGCCAGCATCAAGATTTTGACAAGGATATATCCTACTTGAAAGTGGAAGCAGATAATATAAAATCTTCTTGCCAGATAATGCTGGGTGATTCTCTCTGATGAAGACAATAAGACTCAACTCAGTTACCATTGCCTCCAGAACAGCTGCTGCAACAGATAGTAGGAAACATGAATAACTGAAGCATTGACCTTTGTTCCAGCTGCTTACTCAACATACTTGAAGCAAGAATTGCAAAGTTTTCTGCTTGACCTTGACCCTTCTGTGGTGTTATGCGATCGACCTACTTCAATGAAACAGTAACTGGAAAATTAGTAAGATCTCTATTTAGGTAACGAATTCTTTACAAAATTGACACGCATAAGTTTCTCAATTGTGTTTAGTTCTGTCTGTGCACCAGCTCACCGATAGCTAAAACTGAAACAGATAGATACAAAGGGTGATTCTATATCAATATGTTACATATTTGTAACAAGTCACTGATCAATCCTGAAGGTTCACTCCTATCACATTAAACCTCTCACTTAACACAGAAAAAATCCATAATGACTAGAAGAAGCCCTTGCCGGATGGCAATCCCGATAAATACTCTCTCCTCTGTAAGAGCACCACATGAGCTCATTTACACCACCCAGTCAGAGCCCGAATTCACATATCCCAGAATCCCACCAAATCAGTTAAGATTAGTCACGGTGAACAAAATAAAAGCAAGCACACGCAAAACATAGAGAAGCAAGCTGTTTTCCCTTCTTATGAGTAATGAGATTACAGAGGCAGGGAATCCCAATAGGATCATTATTGAAAAATAAATTCCAAGAACAAATACATAATTTGCACTACAATTTTTTACCGCTAGAAAAAACATCAAACATCTTATGTGCATAGACGCAAAACACACACGAAGCAATTATAATTGTAATCCAAGCATCCAATAGTCGATTATTAATAAGAGCAAACGCTAAACATGGAAAAGAGAAAACGACGGAAATTAAAAGGATAGCCAAGAACACATATAAATGGACAGAAAAAGAAAGAAATTGTGGAGATAGGAGCGAACCTAAGACTTTGCCATTGGGTTTCTATTCGAATTATAATAAAGATGATGGGCTTCCATGGTTTTTGTGGCGCTGCTGGTTAAGTGCTTGTGCTACTGCTGGATATGTAGCGAAGAAGGCAGAAAGTGCAAACGGGTTTCAGCGGGGGAGGAGGAGCTTATTTAAATTTACGGTTAGTTTAATTCAAAATCTGATTTGATTTTAAAAAGGAAAATGAAATGATTTTGTCGTTTTATATTTCTGTTTTTTATTTCAAAAAATAAATAAATAACATGTTATTTCATATTAACTTCCATAACTAGGTCTTGAGCCAGGGGTGTTCAAGATTGAGGTTAAATTTTAATATATTTTTCTAAATTATTTTTTTAATAATTTTATATTTTTCTAATATGCTGATGCTAAAATTTATTTTTAAATTAAAAATTATTATTTTGATATATTTTCTTGAAGAAAAAAAACCCTTTAAAAATCAACAACTACAACACTCTTATGAAAGTAGTCATAGGGTCGGGTTGATCTACCATAATAAGGTTATGTTTTGCATTGCGCTCCAAATGTAATTTTGAATTTTTGTTTTCAGTTTTAAATTATGTTTTTTTTTATTTTTTTGATATATTGATATAAAAAATAAAATTTAAAAAAATATTAATTTGATGTATTTTCAAGCAAAAACAATTAAAAACAATTTTAATATATTATTAAACATGTCTTAAATCAAGTTTAAAAACACTAGTTTTTCTCCTTTTATTTTTCTTTTTTCATATCTTGAAATAGTATCATGGTTAAGTGAATAATTAGAATGATTTAATTATATCGATATTTTTTTAACAAAGTTAAAGATTTTATGGCTATATTTTCAATTTGTTTTCACATGATTATATATAAGAATAATATGCAGTCTTTATATATATATATATATATATATATATATATATATATATATATATATATATATATATATTTGTATGAATATTCAATGAGATAAAGTATCTTTTATTCTCATTTTTTAAAAAAAAAATATTCTTTTTTTTTTCTTACGGTCGCTTAAAGAAAAATGAGATATATATATATATTTTTTTTAGTTTAAAATTGTCTTGCCAGGTATATGAAAAACTACACTTGTAATAAAATTTTTTTTATCAAAATCCAAAAAAGGAAATATATAATTTACAAAAAGAGTGTTTTTTTATAAATATATATATATATATATATTTTTATCATGTATAATCTTTAAATTCTTACAAAATTTTATTTTTATTGCACTAAGTTTTGTTTTTTTTTTTTTGTAAAACAAAACACATTTTGTTTATAAGAAAAAAAAAGTCATGTTTTTGTTAAATAAGTAAGAAAATATTATTTTATTAAAGAGATAAATTTTTTATTTCAGGATTTAAATAATTATACCTTTTCAAATATTTATTTTAATAATTAAAAAATAAAAAAATAAAAAAGTTTTGAGAATAACCGCGACACCAAACTATTTACTTTTATACTATAGAATCATTATGGAAGTTCTCCGAACAATAAAGCTTTTCTTTTTCTTTTTCCTTTTCAATTCAGCGTCATGTTTTTTTACTTTTTTTTAATTTCCCTTCCTTTGTTATTTTAATTTTCTTATTTATATTCAATTTTAATTCATATTTTTTTTAATAATCTCTTGGGTTGGTTTTAGACTAACCAAGTTGATCCAGTAATATCAAAATAACTCTTATACCTTTTAATTTTAAACTCTAGTCAAGTAAAAAGTCTGATTAAAAGTTTTTCCATTTATTTTCATTTTTTTTACTCAATCTCAACTTCAAAAAACTTAACGATCAACTAAGTTATTATATGATTGATTAAGTTGACTAGGTTATATCATGGTAAGTCTTGAATAATTTAAATTTTAAACATAAGCTAAGAAAAAAGTTAGGTTGAAAGAGTTTTTCCATATCAATTTTATCCTTAATATTGTTTTTTACTAGTTAGTTGTATATCTTTGGATTAGCTAAGTCAACTAGATTAATTCAAGATAAACTTCAAAATAGTTAATTTTAAACTTAAATTAGGTAAGAAATCAGAATTGTTTTCTAAATTGATATATTTAATCGAGTTTAATAAAAATAAATTATCCAATATGGCTTGAATATGTTTTTTAGGTTTTAACCCACTGCAAATTACAATACTAGAGAATGGACTCGAGTTATCTCCTCTCTTCTTCGGCGGGGACCTTCTTCTCTTTGCGGAGGGCAATGCTTATCGGGCAAGTGGTCCCTTGATCCGGGGGTTGGAAGGAGCTTAGGACAGCTTTCTGGATTTACCCAGGGGCTTTCACTTCGACACGTCTTCGCTCGTCTCTTCCATCAATAGATATTCCTCAGCCGTCGACCTTTTGTTTTCTTCTTGTTCTTTGCAACAAGATCACCAGCCCAGTTCCTTTCTTCCTCTTCTGTTCCCGCAGCAGAGAAGCCTCGAGCCCTGCCCCCCATTCAACCTCTTAAAAAAACAATCTTTCTAGAATTGGTGGAGTTGCGCAATCATATCTTTCTTTTAAGCAGGTCAAAACGGAAGCAACTCATGTTAGGACTTGAATTTCATAGCATATAGAAATTACATTCATGTCGAATTATCAAGAACATATAATGATAAAGCAGAAGCGTATCTAAATTCATATCTGAAAATCATTCTCTAGAGTCGTATGGATGATCTTCCTTTGAGAGCTATTTTATTCTCTCTACCTTAACCTTATTTTTCTCTCTGATAATGAGATGTCAGTATGAGAATGAAGTAGCACGTATAATCTGGGGACCATGATCCTATATATAGGTAACCGGATACCTTTTTGTATTCCCACTCTTTGGTATTCCTATTTTAGCCTATCACTAAAATAGAAATAATCTTTAATCTCTACACATTAAAGGTCCACATACTATTAGATACATCAACAACCCAATTGTCTAAAAATACTTAATAGATCATTTTTAATTAGGTTTCACTTTATTTGACAGTCCACTGACATATAATTATTCTTATATAAACTCAACGTTGAATTAATGATCCAAGAGCTCACACAGCAAATTCAGCTCCGATTAGCCAATTGAATAAGAGGTGGAAAACTCTGTTGTTAAGACCCCATTGAAGAAGTCTCGGGCCAGCAAGAGAAACTAGCTTGCCATTCATGCATCGCTTATATTCAGCCAGTTTATTCCCATTCCCTTGATAATTAATAAATATGCTACAGTATCATCGAATGAGTAATGGACCCTTATCGACTGATTGGCTTAGCTCAGAGAGTGGGTGCTAATTATGGCGACGAAAAAAAGCCAGATTAATTAATACCCCACTTCCTGCCCCAATTTAAGAAAGAACAGTGCTGGAGTCGCGTCTGCGACGATATTTAGCACAAGTTTGTGGGTGACCACTGACCCTTTTTGACACCAACTTGTGCTCGTAGCTCTGCTAAATTAAGACGTAATGTGCACCCGATATGGCTGCGAAGCAGGAGAGAGTGGCTAAGATCTTGGATGCGTGGTTGATGTTTTTCTGCTTGAAGGGAGGAGAGAATTATTACATATAATAATGTTACTATCCAAGATAGTCAACGATAGGAATTGCGTCATTAGCTTCAGATTGTTATCGCATTACGATTAGGAACGACAAGGTCAATCAACGGTGTAAAATGTCGACGAAAAGTCCATGAAATGAATCGATAGAGAAGAACAAAGTTACTAAGCAGAACCAAGCATTAATTAGGAGCATTTAAATCAACGCACGACAGATTCAAACTTCCAATTAATGATACAGAAGAACTCCATGGAACCAGCAAAGCAGCAGGAAACACAAGACACGTACAGATTAGCAGCCATCGAATGAAATCCTATAGAAAGGATTTGAGGAAGCCATGGCTAGCTAACTGTACTTAATAGGCAGCAAACAGTACTATATTAGACAAACATGGTGCGACCAGACTTGTTTTTATTTATTATAGTCCCATAAAACTGCTTGCTTGGAGCCATGCTGCAACGTTTTCTCATTTGCAGGAGCATGGATCACAGGAGCAGTTTGATCCACATTTGCAGTCATTCTCCGCGCCGAAGTTCATCTTCGAGCTCTCATAGAACCTGCAGCACCAGTAGCTACTAATTAGTACGTACTTAATCCCCTACAAATTCTAAAACTATAGAGTTCAACTTCAATAGTACTGTGACTGACTGGCACGTACATCCTCACCGGAGCGACACCGGCAATGCTTGCCGAGCTTGTGGTGGTCTCGGAGAAACTCAGGTCAGGGTACATGCTGCTGCATCTGCCATGTACGTGAAGAGGAATAGGATATTACAGAAACAAAAAGGCAGTGTCAGATTCATCTGAAACTTTAGAAGCACTGCAGAAAATAACATCCATTGCGAAGAAAGAAAGAAAGAATTACCCATTGCAGCCACTGCCGCACTTGCAGCCGGAGCCGCAGCCACAGTTTCCTCCACAGCAAGACATTTTCTGTTGGAAAAGAGAGAGTGTGATAAAATTAAGGGATTTCTTTTACTCGGAAGAACTCAAACAAGCCAAGCACCCGGGATGACTTATCAGGCCTGCCCTCAGCTGCCTTTTATAGTGTAGTTCAGGCACAAGGTAGTTAATATCCACCGTACACGTGGTTATATCATAGGTTGATAGCGTCTGGTTGTTTGTAGCCTGTGCTTGACATCGAATTGTGAAACAATTTTCACATTCATTTCCGGTCATCAAAGTTATAAATCTCATATAATTTGCTTCACAATCTACGGGAATTATACTTAATTCTCATAGACAAATACTGTCGAAGATACCAATCAAGTACAAAAAAATAATAATGATAAGGAATTAAATATTTGTATCATTGGTCTAATTACAACTTATAGTTATTGAGTTTTCAATTTAAAAAAATGCTTCATATAGATAAAGAGCTGCATTTTTAAAACAATTAAGAAAAAAATCAATGAAATTACTATTTGTTTTTCAAGTGTTTAAAGGGTGTTTATTTTACTCAAAACATTTTATAAATAAAAAATATTTTACACATAGTTTTTTTCCTACTCGGAGAATGTTCGAATGTAATGTTATGGAATGTTTGATATTGTTGTAGTTTTTTTATATAATTGTAGTTTTAAAAAATAGATTTTGAATATATATATATATATATATATGATTAAAATTAATAAAAGATGGATTTTTATAAATAAAATAAATATGTTATTTTATTTTTTTACAAAATCAAGATTTAAATAAAATTATGTATGGGATACAATAAAAGAAAACATAAACTATTTAAGCTAATCAAATAATTTTTTCTTTATAATTAAGTAGAAAATATAAGTTATCACGTAACAAATTTGTTTCTAAAAATATATTTAAGAGTATGATAAATATTACATTTCCAAAATATTTTTTAATTTAAAAATATATATTTTTATTTTTTTAATATTAACACATTAAAATAATGAAAACATAAAAATATTTAAAAAAAAACACAAAAACAAACAATACAATTAATAGAAATAAAAATAAAAAAGTGATTGAGATATTAACGAAAACTCCAACAAGAAAAGGTCTTAGCCGATTGAGCGAGGGGTCTAATCATGGTGAGAGGACCGCTCCTTCCCACATAATCTCAGTTATTATTTTATTCATCCACTATGGGAATCGAACCTCTGTAGGTCCAGATGAAAAAGATTCGTCAACTTAGCATCCATAGCTTAATCAAATAATAGAGGATTATTCTATTAATTAATTTATTAATTAATCACAAAACCATCGATCACCTTCAAGAAGGCATGGTGCATGCTGCTTTGGAGAGAGATTTATTCGGCATTTTCCACCATTTGACATATTCCTTTTTATTATTATTATTATTATTATTAGTGTGTCTTATATATTCTAAAATTAACAATTATATAAATCTCTATTAATTATTATATTCCAATCACTTGAACATAAAATGAGAGAAAAGCTTTTCTACCCCTAGTCTCAAGCTTTCCCTTTTGATTTAGACAGTGGATGCCTTGATCGACTTCAATAAATATTCTTAATTATGCTTCATTCATTTTTTTTCTTTAATTACTTTTTTATATAGTTCATCAGTGTCGTTCACCATCTCGGTGAAGCAAAAATTATTTTTTTATTGAATTCAACTTTTGTTACAGCTTGTCTGGATATTTTTTTTGTTAAAATAAATTATAAATTATATTATGTATAACTTAAATTTTTAGATAAGATGGTTATTTGATATGGTATTAGAGTCTTGTTGATCCAATGATTACGAGTTTGAATTCTATCACTTTCATTTTATTTTATGAAAAATCAAGAACAAGATAATTTGTACAAGTTTTAGGTGTAAAAAATTTTCATTTAAAGAGATATATTAAAAAATAATATAAATTATATTATAAAATATTATCTAATAGTTTAAGTTTACAAGTGAATAATTATTTGATATCCTTGTGGTGGGATCCCAGTCTTCTTCTCTACAAGGACGTACTTCTATTTCAACCATGGATGGGTTGGTGGGCAATCATGGAATGCAAGAAACGAAAGGATAGTGGAGTTGTGATTTTACACTTCTGATCGGAATCAGAGATCTTCTGGTCCCGGAATCCACCATCAGAAAGACTGGATATGTCTGATCGTTGATGTTTTCTCATCTTCGCACACCGAAAGCATTAAAACAATAATATAGCTTGACATATTTTCCGTACGGGCACGTTTTTTATTTATTTTTCTTCCCTCATTTCTTAATCTTATGAGATCACCTTATCTCCACCTTCTTTCTTAAAAGATTAGATCTTGATAAGATTTTTGGTTGACTTTTTTTAGGTTAATTAATTTGCAAAGAAGGATATTTTGAACATTCATTAAACAGTAGCTATCTCAAATCCAAGTAATAATTGTGGACAAATACAATGTTTTTAAAAATACTTTTAACCTGTTTCCATAAAAATCGTTTTTCACTCTTAAAAAGCAAATATTTTTATCCACCATTTTCGTGATACTTTTATTTGCTTTGTTTAAAAATAAAGCAGCAAAAGCTGGAAAAGAAAGGTGAAAGAGAGTCGAGGATAGGTAGATGATGTGGGCGCTGAAGCGACATGACGGGCGGCGTGATAGGATTGGACAAGAGAGGCAATGGCTTCCATTGTTAGTGTGCGGTGGGGCTCGAATGCCCTGTGTCTTTCCAGGTGGAGGTTGCTTTTTCCGGCGAATTGTTCTCTTCAAACTCCAAATTCTGTCTCCCACTATCAAAGGTCTGACTTGTTTTTCCCTTCTGCATTATATATTCTTTTGAAAGCTAGATTTTGCTTAGTTCTGTTTATTTTCCTTTGCCTTTTGAAATATTAAAGAGTTCAAATTGAAAAGTAATGCTCATCACCATTGTAACAGCAAGAACCTAGGATATTGGAAACTCAAGAAAAACTGAAAATCAGACAAAAATCGAGGAACAATTGACATCAAACGCTCTCACCCAGAGGCAGAAACCTGGATGCAGACCAAGAAAATCTGTCATGGCGCGTTCTGCTGCCTTCTCTTTTAAAAGCTATGAACAAAACTGGTGGGGGACAGCAGATCTGCACAAACATATTACACGATTGTATGCACAGAGACGATGAAAGATGGCTCTTTTATGTAGTGGGCAGAGTTTAATAGCTAATTGTTTTGAAATTTATTGTTTATACGTAACTTCTTGGAAACATGATGTTCAGTTCGATGATAAATCACTAAGAAAGTTACAGACTTTATTTTCTTCATCTCCATTCTCTCTCTCCATCAGCTCCTTTTCTTGTAGTTCTTATTTTACCCATCTCTCAACTTTTGTCCCAAATCATAAACTTTGCAGGACCAAGCACCAATAGTGAAACTTTTTTCCATGCTAATAAAAATATGGAAATATATGTGGGCTGTCGCAGATAAAGAAAGTATATGTCATGTAGAAACCTTGGAAGCAGCTGGGAGGTAATTTTTGAATCAATGGATCTGCATTACATGAGTTCCAGCCAAAAAAACAGCACTTTCGAAGAAACCCACGAATTCAGCTGCTACTGAGCACTTGCTGGGCAATTTTTTCTGTAGTAGGCTGTTATAAATTTTGATTCAGTATCTCCATCAAACTTATCAAGAACAATCAATATTTTCTAAGCTCAGTCTCTGTGATTCTCCACCATCCTAAGACAAACTTTCAGCTCTGGCACCCCTCTTCCAAGACAGCACGCACTGGATACACTGAACCCTTCCTTGCAAATCTTCATGCACATCGTCAATTTTGATTCAACAAGTAGCGATGTAATTTATTTGCAAAACAGTTAAAAGTAAAACTCTAATGTCAACACTAGCCTTAACAAGTTGGTTTATTAACCCTAATAATCTTTTTATCTCTAACCTAACAACTTCAAAGCTTATTCTTGACCCCCAATTGCATAATTTGTTGAAAAGGAGATTTTTATTTTCTTCAGTCGGTAATTTTCACGAACAGTTTGTGCTCTATAGGTGGAATAGTTTCTACAACTTCGTAAGCCATATAGATGAATGGAGAAGAATACAGTACAAATGCAAGATGATGCCTTGGAGTTTGATTTGAGAGAGGGGATGTTAGCGCAGCCTGGAGAACGTGTCCTACAGTACACAACGGTTGCTGGAGAGGGAGGCGGAGGTGAAAATAATAATTTAGTAATGTATGAAATCTCAGATTTATATTCCAATATGGATTTATGAAAATAATTATTTTTACATAAAAATGATTGATATTTCAATTACAAAAATCATGCAGCTCCAAACATGGAAACTTTTCAGAGCTAATAATGGTAGCCCTTAATTCTTCTCTCGAGGCAATCAAAAAACCATGGAATTCATAGGCAAAAGAAACTATACTATTATGTACAGAGCCAGCCTTGAGGCAGAACGTCTTCTTGGCAAGGCTGATTCATCTGACCTCAACTGTCTACCGAATATATGAACATACAGCTTCATCTACAAGCTCATCGAAAATCAAATCTTCCAGGTCTAGTGCTACATCCTCAGCATCCAGTTGAAGATTCATCCAACCATCACCTTTTTCGCAGTCTCGAGCTACTATATCTTCTATTGATTGCTCCATTTCTGAGGCCGACCTCCTGTGCCAGCTAACTCTTTTCCAGACTTCATCAACAACATTATTTCCTCTGGGCGGTGGACGGGCCCGTTGAGTGAAAGAGAAGAGCTTGGGGAAGTAGGCTAATGAGCTCTCATATATGTCGAGCAGTTCCTCATTGATCAAATCAAACAGAAGCTGGTGATCACAATTGTAGGCAACATCTTCCGAGGAAGATTCGACTCCCTTGTGCAAGTAAGCTTCCAAAGCCTTAAACAATGTTGGACTCAAGGGCTGCTCTAATGAATACCATGTTCCAAGGAGCTCTGGCCCAGTGAAGCCGGACACCTCAAGCACATCTCTCACATAATTGAAATCAGCATCATCTTCTGGCCTGTTCAATTCAAAATGAAGGAACCGAGCCCCTACCACTGTGCTTGCATTTTCTGCATTCGCATGGCTGGCAAAGCTGCGAGTTTCTTCTGGGTAGTCTCCGGTTGACCTTTCTTGTAAAGTAACAGGAGAATCTGGTTCATCAACACACATGTGCCTAGGATCCAGCTCTGAACCTGATGCAATTTAGGGGAACCAGTTAACTGCCAATACAATCACTCTGCCAGAAGAATAGTATATATTCTCGGGGAGAGTTTTTTATGGACATTTTGTGGAAATCAAGTTCGATTATAGAAAGCTTTTATGATAAGTATGTCACATTCGTCTTTATTAGATGGTTTTTTCAGAAAAGTAATTTCAATAAAAAGAGCGGTCAAATTAGCAGGTCTATAGAATGTTCTTTCACTAAATCTATGCAATCAGTCCTGTTTACATATCTCGCAAGTATTGGTTCAACAAAATATCCCCAGAAAAAAAGGGCGAAATTTGAAGGCTTGTATAAAAGTATTTTGTAAGAGGAGATAGTATGCCATACCTTCTGACATTGGGAACTCTACTTGGCAAGTTATATCATCTCGAAAATGAGTCTCAAGAACTGAAATTGGACTTTGTTCTTCATGCTCTCTGATGGAGTTGATTGCTGAACCAATCCCCTGATTTCTCTGAGAACTCTGATCTCCTCTTTCAGGACCCATTGTATCCTGTTTTATTTCACTTGTAATAGCACTTCCTTCGTTGATACTTGCCATTAGAGCACCTGAACATTCATCATTGTCCATGCTGCCAGCTCTTTCTTCTATGTTGCTCTGAAGTTCAGTTTCTTCAACTGTATCTAGTCGTTTGAATTGTTTTCTAACTTCAGGAGTGCTTACGGACTTCAAATCATTGAGAATTTCAGTTTTAACGTTTGCATCATAGTCCATTCCAGTCGTAGTTGACATATTTGAACTAAGCGCAGAACTTGAGGGCTCGATTGGAATGAGATATGTAGATTCGATATCTGGCAGAGAGAGTCTCCTTCTGAAGGATTTCAGACCACTTGGTTGAGATTTATCTTCACTCGACAATTTTAAGCTTTTAGATTGACACTGGTTCCACTTGACATCTTTACCGAAACTGTACTCGAACAATCGAGCATAACCATCCAGTGACTCCTTTAGAGAGGATTCTCTTCTTATGCGAGGGGCTTGAGCTCTGCTGAGATCATCATCGAAACTATTCGTCTCTTGAAAACTTGTGGGATTTTCTACACCATCTTGATGAATTGTAATTTCCTTCATCTTCTTTGACGTCTCTTCCTCGTCGGTGGAGAACTTGTATCCGGAAGGAACTCGATAGAGACTCGCATTTGTTGATTCATGGTCACTCTCCCTTTTTCTCTCTGTGAGTACATACTTTATTTTTCTCTTAAGACCTTTGAAAGGACTCGTGAGTGAAAGATGCCACTTGTGTTTATGTAATCCCCGAGATGTCTCGAGAGTAGTAAACTGTGTTTCTTGATCAATAGAAGTGACTCCATGATTGCTAACCTTTAAATCTTCCAAAGACTTGGATGCAGTAGACCTTGGTGCTGGATTCCCGATGGGTGGATTCACTCCCTTTGGAAAGGCCCAAATATCCCTCTGCTTGTGCTCAATTGTACTAGGCCTAACAAATCTGATGTGTGAACAGTCAGCTGAAGGAAATGATCCTGACCTCCTTAATCTTACCCTTGCTTTTGAAGTCTTCTGGACATGGCTGTTCTGAACGTCTGGATCCTGCAGGATTTCCAACAGATTTTCATTTACCTTAAGGATCTCCATAAAATCCACCCTCTCCCTAAACTGAGGGCATGAAACTTGTCCGTTGAGACGCTTAACATGTGAAGGGTTTAATGAGTTATCACAGTTCTCTAAGGAAAATGCATCCTCTGAAGAAAGCTGGTTTTGTTTTGAGCAGTCATCGGCATTCAGAGTGCCAGGCAGATGGTACGTGCTGTTATTGTCTGCAACTAGTTCTTCAGGTGTCTTAGACACTGATGGAACCTGCAATCTGGAGGCAGCAGTATCAACACTTTTTTGAAGAATAATGAACGGATTTCTCCAATCACTATTTATTGTAGCAACGCGATTTTCTGGAGGTTCTAATTGGTGGGCTGGATCAGTTTTCTGTGACCGAGTTCTTGAAAGTTTCTCCCTGGCAATTAAAGCTTTTATCTGGGCTTTTCTAGTAATTCTGTTGGTTGAGCTAGTCTCCGTAGTTTCCCGTTCAACCTGGCCAATTTATTACCAAGTTATTGTCAGTTTCATAGTTTATATACAAAAGAAGCAATTTTCAGGATAAAAATAACATACGTTCATCAATATCAACCCATACACATGCATTTTATCTGTACAATGGAATTACCAGTAAGGGAGATGCTTCAGCACTCGAATATTCTTGTACTTCATCAGTGTAATGATCAAAAGAGATTGTTTTTGGATTTTTCCAGCCTGCAAAATAAGGATACAAGATTGCTCAGACCATAAATAAAAGGGGATGAAAAGCACAGTACACATCTTGACAAGGATATAGATTTCTGATACTCCAGAAAAAGGAAAAAATGATGTCATTTTCTGGGTGAAGGAACACATCTTTCCCAGGTTGAACCAGCTGCCAAAGCCATTCAACCCTCCAAACCTCGGTCGTCAGAAAAACTATGTTGAATTGGTTCTGGATACTTTCCATTATGGAGTCATTTATTGGATCTAGTAGTGTCAGCTTGGTGGCGAGAATACTACTTATCAGGTGGAACCGGTGGATGTCAGACCAGCATGGCCAATTGAATAGGTTTTACTGATAATACAGGATTGGGCCATTCAATATCAAGAAAACAACAGTTTACTATGTGATTGTGCCATTCAATTTAAACTAATCACATGAAGTTTTCTACGTAAAATGATTTCAAAGCTCTTCGAATCTTCAAGATAAAACCATATCCACCTCCAAACAGGACAATTTCTTTTCATATACCATCACATGTATCAATCAACTCTGTCGAACCTAATTCTACAATTTCGATAATAACATGGATCCAAAACTTTACAAGTACCTTTAAAAAATACTCCCTTTTTAATCTATAGTCAAGATGGCAAAAATTAAGTGAAAACGTGGAGACAGGATGAGGGCACGAGGCAGATTAAGATGGCTTACACCTAACATGTTTTCCTCTGCCATGCTTTCTGCGCACAGGTGTTTTTTTAGGACCGTGCCAGTAATGGTAGTCAAGAATATGAAGTATTCCCCACATGCGACCTGGATGATAGTTCTCAAATCCAACACCCGATACTTGTCTCTCCAACTGTCTTCACATATATAAATAAATATATCTCAGACAAGATATGAACTGTTCATCCTCCTGCTGTCTGTATTTCCCACAAGTCACGATTGATTTCAGCCACAAAGACACCTTTGATATCCTGAAATGACATTAATACCCATGTAAATCACGCAGAGAGATGATCTCGAGTATATTCTAGAGAATATTTAGGATTCGAACTCCGGGTACACTAGTTGAGAAATTGCTGTTTAGGCTAAAAACCCATGTCTCAAAAGCCTCTCAAATCTTTATATTTTATCAGAAAAAGACGCCAGAGCTATTATACATACATACATATATATATTTGCAAACAAGTTTCCCTCGCAAATTATTCTAGGCAGAAGATTTCAATTAACAAGAACCCATCTTTACAAAGCTAATTAATTAACAGTGAGGTTCAGTATCCAAGGCTGGAAAATCAACAAGGTTAGCTTAACTTAAATACATGCATGCAGTCTCCCAACTTCAACAGGCATGTCCATAAATAAAAGGGGAGATTATTTGAATACCCCAATACAAGGTGTAGAACACAAAGGTGGGAGGCAGGAAAGAGAAGAGGTTCTGGTAAATAAAAATGAAGTCGATTGTATTCAGAAAACTAATGAAGTCATTCTTTTATGCTCCAAAACACCATCTCAAACTGCTCTTGAATTTAACTCTGACATGCTAATCAACAAGAAGAAAGAAGACACAGAAACAATCATGGGAGCATGAAAAGCCTAAAAAAACTAACCTGATGAAGGAGAAAAAGCTTAGAGACAAACTCTGGAGTCAGTTATGGAAGGCTTGGAAAATTTAGAGAGAAGTGACTAAGAATATCATGAAAGCGGCCACCATAGACTTGGCAAGATATTAATCCAACGTACTAGAAGAAACAAGAAGTCGTTGGTCTTTTTGTACCAAAAAGGGATCAATCAAAGGAAATAGTATTCAGGGAGAAGAGCAAAAAGCAGTTTTAGACGCAGTTTACCCGCCAGGTCAGGTCTTTTGTCTCTTGTTTATCGAAGACTGGTCCAATTTCAGGTAATATTAAAAAATAAATAACCAGTCAAGTAAGCTTGGTGCCAAGGATTGAATGACCACAAATTTTGAGCACACTTAAGATCCTCTCTTTTTTCCCCTTCCTTCCCGTGGATATAAATAAATACCTTATAACCATTTGGGTTGTTACTAATCCGGCTAATCTTAGTTTTAAGTAATTAATGGAAAAGAGAAGATCGAGTTTCACATATGTTGTGACGGTAAAGGGCTTGTAATCTATGCGATAATTCTCGAATTCGAGAGCATGTATCCTTTATAAGAGCCTAAAATAATCGGGGATTACTCATTCACTTGAAATCATAAAATACACTTTCTAGGAGATGGTTCCCTCGCACAGTATCGCTTGCTTGTTTTACTCCAAAATAAATACATTTTTTACTTGAAAAATATTTTTTTAATATTTTGGATGGATTGACGTTAAAAATAAAAAATAATTTATTACAATATTTTTTTTAGAAAAATATTTTAAAAATATAATACATCACATTACCAAACATGCAATTAGAATTATTTATTAACACAATACAACATGTTAAGAACATGTATCTCATGTCTTTTGTATGGTGCTTCGAGCAGTGCACCACACAATCAAATGAGTTCTTAGACACCTCACGTGATAATTTTTGTTGGCTATATCAATTATAAGAGTTTTTTTAACATATGTTTGATAATATTTTCTAATTTTTTAAAATTTTAATATTGTCACATTAAAACTATAGAAAACCATTAATTTTATATTTGTTTTAAGAAAATAAATAGCTATAAGGTAGCTTGGAACCCCAAATGTTTCTCGAGACATTCAACACCTTAAACGGTAAAGAGGGTTGGTAACCAAACCTTAGCTTTGGATAACCAAACCTCTCTTTGGCATGCAAAAATAGATACTGTTAATTAAGATAAGGAACAGTAAAATAAGATAAGATAAAATAGAAATGGAGTCTGACTTGGACCCATTTATAGTGGCATTAGCAGTTGGTCTGCCTCATATTTGAAGATTCGACTATTGTTTGAAGCTGGTAGTTACATTCCCATTTTTAAGTGGCTCCTTTATTTATTTTTCTAAGAAAATATATGATAAGTTTTCTCTTTTTTTTATTAACATGGGTGTCCGCGATAAGTTGCGTATACTTTGATTAATCCCACAGACTCTAAAACTAACGACCATGTACTACATAATTTAAACTTAAAATCATAAGGGAATAAATCTCATGGTCTCAAAGTTTTTACCAAAGACCACATCTTGATGGTTAAGTTTGCTCTTTACTCTGGACAGAATGTGTGTGTGTGTGTAATAGTTGATAAATAGATACTTTTTTTTTATAAAGGTGCTTATAGTTAGTTTGAATTTGGAAGTACAATGGTATTTGATGTAATTTTTATATTTTACAAGTTGTAAATAAAATTCATTTAATTTTTTAAAATAAAAAATGATTGGATATATCAGGTAAAACTATTTTTTTATAGATATCACAAATATTCAATGGTATCCCCAAGTTATCCCTAGTATCAGATCTAAATTTTTATTTATTACAATATTTTTATTTTTATGTGAGTAAACTTCATCTCTCGGAAAACAAACTTTGTGGGTCCAGATGAGAGAGTAAAACTCTGGTTATCATAGACTCTTACAAGGAGTATATACTCTGACTCAAACTCGAAATCAATTGTTCAGATCACAGTCTTTCTCCTCTTCTCTCTAACAAGTAGACAAAAAAAAAAGGTTAAAAAAATATAGAAGAGATATAATATGAAGTTCATCATATTAAAATTGTTTCACTAATCTTGGATTTTGCGTACCACACTATTCGTTGAACAAGCTTGATTAGCTTTTGAATGAAGAGTAGAACAAATAATTTATTCATAAATAAAAACAAAAAGTCAAAGAAACAGTGAGCTGCCTAGTTTTGTAGTATTTCATGTCATTGTGTAGGGCATGCCATTGCTTTGAATATTCTAAAAACTTATTTGACACTGAAGATGTCGACACATGGAGCTTTGAATTTGTTATTTCGAATTATATGGTGACTGCTTCTCACCTGCTTCCCAGCCCTTTACACGTTATAATATTTAATTAATATAAATATTCATATTTCGACTAATCAAATTCTACATGAAATTAACGAGAACACGGCATGATATTTGACCATGTGGTCTTCGACATTTAATGCTACCCTGCCTCGTCCACTTGGTGTGTGAAATTGTACACCACCACCATCGCTGTGGCCTCAAAAGAGAGCTTCAGCAATATTGATGTTGACCATTGATTATCTTCCATTATAATCCAGCAATTTGAAAATATTCTCCAAATCAACTTTCATATTTGACCAGAATTTAAGTGGTTAAGTGATACCTAATAAATTATTTATATTATTTTTTAATATATTTTTTCAAATTAAAACCTTTTAGTCTTGAAACCTGTATAGACTCATACTAATTTATGTTTAATTTTTATCATATAAAATAAAGATGATGAAATTCGAATTCGTGACTGCTTAGTTAACAAAGTTATCTCATCTTCTTAAGTTATTATACAAGACCCTAAAATAAAATTTGTATTATTTTTTAATAACATTAAAATGAACTAAAACGCTAAGAAAACTTTAATTGGATGAAAAAGAATAAAAAACAGAATCTTAATTTTCTTCGAAAACAACTTTAAAACGTAGAAACAAAACTATAAAAATTCTGGCTATAAAAAATAAATGGAATGGGTCTACGAGGAGCGATCAACAGCCCATCTCTTACACGTAACTCGAAAGAATAGCAGTGGGTGGATAATCAAACTTGGACCGCCCGACGGGTAGTCTGAGAAATGCTAGTTTCTTCTATAGGCCCAAATCTGGACCGGCCCATCATTTGTTTTTCTTTCGATCACCACCTTAGAAAATAACTTAAAACCAGTTATCGCATGGACATATCCACCACACGTGGATAAAAACACTATAATTATCCAGCAGATTAATTATTAAATCCTAAAAAAAAACTCTAATTAATAATTATCACCGAACATTCTAACTACCCAGTTCAAGACATGAATGTCACAAGAGATGGATAAATTATTGTTCATTCATATTTATTGTAACGTGGATTATAATAGTAATTCACTAATTGATGCTTTTTTTCTTGATTTTTTTTTTAAATTTTTTATTTATTTATTTTATCATTTAATATTATGATAATTGAAAAATGAGTTTTGTAATTTATTTATTTTTCTTGTACTATTTTATAGGGTTAAAGTGGTTTATATTAGGATAACATTTATAGGTTTGATGAGTCATTTTTTTAAAATTGAACATGATTTTGTTATCATCTATTTATTTCATATGGTTAAAAATAAATAGTTTTAGAAAAAAACAATGTTATTAATCCTTATAAAGTTCATGGATATATTCACATATTTGATCGATTGACATGATTCGCGTGTCTGATGAGTTTAATTTTTTTATTTATTTCATTAATAAATATTGAATTAATTAAGAATTTAATAACTTATAAAGTTATTATCTTAAGAAGATATTTTGGTATTGGGTTAGTGTGTGATTTTGCAATCATATATTTTTGTTATCACATAATTAAATAATAAATAGTTTTTCTAAAAAATATATAATATCAATATAATCCATAACCTTGTATGCCAAACTTATAGGTTTACTCAACTACTAAATATGTTTTGTTTGTTTTTGATGCTCTTTTTTTCTTTGTTTATTAATATTAATATTAATATTAATAATATTAGATTGTTAAAATGATTTGTTTTATTTGGAAATCAAGTATGCAAGTGAACACCCATCTGGTATTGATGTGTAGACACAGAGCATCCCTTATTATAGTTATCTTTAAAAGTCATTTGATTACTCATTAAGATTTGTAACGGATTAGCAACGAGGAAATGGATTGTTTTTCCTTAAAACCAAATTATTTGAAAATTAATAATAATAATAATAATTTCGATGTGGCAGCATCAAACCTGCAACGAAATCCGTGGCTATTTTAGAAAATAAAATAAAATTTGCCTTTCCCTTTCAATCTCCTAAGCACTAACCAATATATTAAAAACACTTGTAATTAAATTTTTAAAATCTATTTTTATTATATAATTAAATTAATATATATTAAACCCAATATAGTTCATAATCCAGGAAATAGAAGGACTAAGATTGATTTAATTTGTTATTGTCTCTATATTTCTTTTAAGATTTTAACTTAAAGATTTAAAAAAAAATTAAATTATATCTTTACCGATCATTCAAGTTATTTTTAAATTTATAAAATTAATTAATTTAAATTAGATTAATTTTCACACAATTTAACTGAAAAGTCGAGATACATAAGTTGTTGAAATGAGAGTTTTAAAATTAAATTTATAGGTTTTTTTTCTTTCAATTTTGTTCTTTAATTGTATAAAATTGACAAGTCATTCGAGCTCAAACGCTTAAACAATGAGTAGGCCAGGTTGGTCAAGTATCCGGTTCACCAACTCACTGGTTGAATCAATAGGTCCGATCCGGTTTTGATGACATTGAAATAAAATAATACTCATTACTTACCCCGTAATAAGAGTTCTGGCAGGTGGTGGCATGGGAAGGTTTCTCCACTTCCAGCATTGAATGATGACAGTTTTGAAATCTCAAACGTGATTATTATTATTATTATTATTATTATTATTATTATTATTATTATCTCGAGACTCGCTTCATTAATCTTCTCAAACACCATCATAATCAAAGGCATTTTTGCACCATTGCTTTTGGTTGTGGTGGATGCCATCATTTTTAAAATCATTTTACCTTTACATGCCACACAATTTTACCGAGGCAATCCTTCAGTAGGAATTTTTGGAGACTTTTTTTTATATATAAGAAAATAGAAATGTTGAGGTTATTATTTGGAAGTGTAGTTGAGGTTGTTTTTTAAAATAATTTTTATCTAGATATATATTAAAATGATGTATTTTTTTATTTTAAAAAAATTATTTTTGATATCAGCGTATGAAAATTATCTAAAAATATATAAAAAAATTATTCTTTTTGAAAAATATTTTTGAATGTTAGTAACAAACATGACCTAAAAGAGAGTAGGAGTTCAAAAAAGAGTTAAAATGTTTTAATCTCTTTCTATTCCCTTTCTCTTTTCTCTTCCTATTTGAACTTCGTTGGGGTTGTGTGGGATGTCACCAAGGACTACATTAGAGAGTTATTAGAAAATAAAAGACTTGAGTAAAAATAAATAAATTAGGTCGAACTGGATACATTTAATTTCGGGACTTAATTAAAGAGATATTTATTTTAAATTATTTGATTTTATTTTAAGGTTAATTGTTTTTTACTTTTTAGGCAATGATGGAGTTGAGATAGACCAAAATAAAAAATTAAATATTAGTTGTGTGCTAGAGATTTTATTAAAAAAAAATTAATTTTATAGTTTCGTTTTTAGTTAATATTAATTTTTTTTTCATATAATTCTCAATTAATTTGTGTGTGTATTTACGCGCATAATAGTTTTAATTTGCACTTATAATTCTATTAACTAAAACAAAAGCTTATATATATATAGAGAGAAAAAAAATGTAGGAAAAGAAATTGATCTGTGTCAGACCACAGGTGAAATAAATAATTTCATGATTTATTTTATTGTATAATGGCACTCTAGTAAATCAGGAGTTGCAACAATTGCAATAGTTGATTGTTGAGCTCCTTTAGTTTTACTTCACTTGATATAGTCAAGTAATATTCAAACAATGATATATTAAATAATATATTTTATTTAATTTTTTTGGAGATAATTACACATTTGATCAGCCCAGGTAAATTATAGTTAACCTTTGAAACCATCGATCTATGACAAAAGATCATGAAACCAACCATGGAATTCAAATCAAGACAAAAACACATAATTCTAACCAACCAAACATCAAAGATAAAAAAAAATTTAAAAGGGTATTCAATTAAAAAATGATTCAAAATAAATGACTTAAGTAAACTAAATTAGTGGCCTATGCTACGTTGTTGGTCAAGCTAATTTTTTTATACTGTAAAAAAAATGCTAAAGCGATGGTAGTATTTTTAAATAAGCAAAAACATATGAGACCTAAGTTATTCATGTTTCTAGACTTAATAAGCCTTGTTAAACCACCAATACGATGGAAAAGACAACTTAATTAAAAAAATAATTTTAACAAATAATGATAAATTAAAAATTTAAGATAACTCTTGTCAATTTCAAAATTAGTGAAAATCTTATAGAAAACAAATAATAATAATAATGATGATTATAAAGCCTAATCTCCAACTAAATTAAAGGTTGAAGTATAAAAAAAACACGAGATTAAAAAATAATAATAAAAAAACAAGTTAATCTTTTAAACTCATAACCCATTAAATCCTAGACTTAGGGCTTAATAAAATGTCTCAACCATTAACCAATTTAATATTAAAAATTGTTTTTTTTTAAAAGAAATATTCAATTAAAAAAACAAGGATAAAATATGATACGGAAAAATTGAGAGGGAGAGATTACAATAAATAAATAAATAAAAATTATCTCAAATAAAATAATTAGCGATAAAAAAGAGCTAAATATGACAGATAAGAAAATTAAAGGATGATATAATTGAAAACAAATTTCAATTTTATAAAACTAATTAAAATAAAAAAAAGTAATTAAAAGAATATAAAAGAATTTTAAAAGAAAAAAATTGAAAGGCTACTATAAAAAAATAAAAGATTATAATTTAAGGAGTAGAGAAAAGAAAAATTATATGAAGTTGTTAGTAAAATCTCAATATTTATAAATTTCAAAGTATTTTAAAAATATTTATTAAAAACCCCATTTTCATTCTAAAATTCAATGATCTAGTATATACAACATTTTAATGAAAACAATTATTCAAAAATCATTATTTTTAATCTCCCCCGGAAAAATAAGTTAGCTCGGCCACTATATGAACTTATACGAGTGTTAGAGTTTGTTTGATAGTAGTAATGATTATTTTCTAAAACTATTTTACTTTAAAAAACATTTCAACAATATTTTTTTTAAGAAAATATATCTACGATATCAGCCTATCAAAATGATTTAAAAATACTTTTAAAAATTAATTTAAAATAAAAATAATTTTAAAAAAAAAACACTTTAAAAATAAAATAAAAAATTCTGTTGCCAATAGCTTTCATAAACAATGCCCAAGCTATTGAAATTAATCTGAACTAATTATTTCTCGACTAATTAGTTGAAGGTTAAAACTAAAAAAAAAAATCTAATCTAAAAAAATGTCAAGATAAAAAAATAGCAATTAAAAAAATAAAGCATAAATCAAATAAAAGATAAAAAAGGAGATTGCGTGTATATATTTATAATTGTAAAAAAAATATCAAATAAAATAAGAAGGATGAAAGTGTAAATAAATTTTAAGTTGATAAATTATTTCATATAAAACAAATAATAATTAAACTAATATGGACCAAATGTGAAGGATAAAATAATTGAAGGGTTGCTTTGAATTGTTAGAGGGTTATTGTGAGAGAAAAAAAAGATCATTCGTGTCAAACTAAAAACTCATTTTGGTGTCTGATATTTTGTTTTAAAAGTATTTTTTTTTTAAAAGATTTTTTTATTTTCTATTTAATTTTTTTAATATTTTTCAAAAAATATTTCAACAAAAAATATCTTTATTGGTTTAATATATTATAAATTTAATTATTATTATTATTTTGGGTCACGAGCTGTGTTTATGATACAGGAGACAATATTTTTTATTTTATAAGTACCTAATTTATAACAAGAAAAAGGACAATTTTTTGTTTCCATTTCAATACACATATGTAATTTTACATGCGGTAAAAGAAAAATAACACACATTTAAAAAATTATACTCACAGGTAAAAAAAATACAAGTTAAGACGCTACGATCCATTATAGGTCACTTCTTATTGACAACATATTTGATCTTATCCCCTCTCATTACGTAACATAAAAGTTATTACTATTTTTTTATTATTATTTTTAATAAACTTCACACATTTATTTATTTTTACTTTTAAATTATTTTTTATAAATATTTTTGAATTATTTGGATGCGTAAGAAATAAATTTTAAAAAATAATAATATATTTTTTAATATTCTAAAAATAAAATAATATTTATATCACTATCAAATAAAAAATAAATATAATTGTAATGTAGCAGCAAGCAGTGGCCGAGTGCATGTGCATCCACTCACCTCACCAAAATTTAATAAGCTATCATCCAAAAACAAAAACAAAAACAAAATAGCACTGTTTAAGGTAAAGTCAAAGAGAGCTTGCGGAGAACGTACCCAGAAAACCTCGAGTTGACAAAATTGACAATAGTCAGGCCATCATAAACGCCAGGTGTCACCATACCCTTTGCCTTTATCAACCTCTCCACCTGATCCAACGGTCACCATGGCACATCTACCAGGCGTGTTTAAGAGCTGTCCCTCTTTGACTTTTGATACTTGCAGAATTTATTGCCCCCTTTCAATTTTAACCCATCCACTTGCTAATACGACTCTTACCGCCCTCTACAGCGCGTGCGGCACTCACTCCATTCCACCTGTAGATAATTTTATTTTTTCTTTACCTTATTTTATGCACGTAGATAAATGAGACTTGATCGCATGATAAGGTCGAGTTTTAAATTATATTAAAAACAATAGTGATTATGGTTACTTTGATTTTTCTATTCGGGTCAATTTTTATAACTTTATTTATTACAAAAATAAAATAATATTCTTTAACAAAATTTATTAATCCGAATTGAATCCAAGCTATTTTGAAATTATTTACTCTTTTTTTTAATAAAAAAATACAAATAAAAATACACTCACACTTGTATTTATTTTTATTTGACCTATTTTTTAAATTATTATTGTTTATCTAAAAATATATTAAGTTAATGTATTTTAAGTGTTTTTAAATGATTCTGTGCTAATACAAAAAAACTAATTTTTTTTATATATCTTCAATTAAAAAACACTTTCAACAAATTCACTATAAAATTTTCAACAAATTCACTATAAAATAATAACAAACACTCACATGAAATGAAATGATTTAGGGGCGTGGAATAACAAACAATGATAATAATTTTTTTAAATACTTTTAATTTAAAATAAATATATTTTTTTATATTAACATAATAATAATATCTGAAAATATATAAAAAACTGATTAAAAAAATAATTTTTAAAAAACTTTGATTGAAATGCACCATGAGCCCCCTAAGCTGAAAATAAAAGGTTATTTCATCATTACTGCTTGATATTATGGTTACAATTATTTTTTATTTAGAAATGTATTTAATAATATTTTTTATTTTTTAAAAAATATTTTTGATATTAGGACCTAAAAACATAAAAAAAATTAATTTAAAATAAATAATAATTTGATTTTCAAACAAGCCCATCATCTCTGTTCTTGTTCCACTCCATCGTCATCCGAGCGTGGTGCTACCATATATATCTTCCCAGATTTTTGCCCACTTGAAAAAAAAAAACAGAGAGAGAGAGGGAGGGGAGAAATAAAATAAAATAAAATAAAATGTAGAAGCGTCCGTGATTTAACGCTCTTCAATGAAGTTGATTATTAAATTAATGTCAATAATTAAGAGATTTTACTTAGACCCGCAACTTTCGTCAACGCCTCCGCACACGCACGAAAAGAAGAAAACCAAAAGCGGACCCACTTTTGTTCTAACAGTTAAGGTATATTCCGACACCAGATTTTAAACATGCATTAAATATAGATAATAAGAGAATTAAAGTCTTAAAATCTGATCTGGAAGCATATTAATCTCTGTATTAAATTATATTAGAGACTATTTATTAAAATAAATTTACTTGAAAACATCATATCAAAACAATAATAATAATAATAATAAAATAGATTAATTTAAAGCTAAATAAATTTTAAAGCAGGGTCCAGCCATAATGCTAAACACTATCTAGAAGAAAGCAAAAGGTCAACCTAGTTGATTTTTAAAATTTGTTTTTTTTTTAAATTAAAATAATATAATTTTGACTATTTTTTTCTTTTAAAAAGCTAATGAATTCTAAATGTGTTTATAACTGAATTAAATTAAATTAATTTTTATTTTATTTTTATCTCTTAATTCAAACCAATTTATAGAATCAACTTAGGTTTCAAGCTAACTTGGTCATAGTTTTATAAGACTGAAGATAATTTTATTTTTCACGTTCCATTTAATATTTAAACTCATTTACTTATTTTTATTAAAATACAAGTGTATCTTTAAACTAATTTAAGCTTTAATAAAATTAAATCTCTTACTAATTATCTTAACAAGACATTCTTGTGTTTGATATGATATATCAAAAGAAAATAATGTAATACGAAATTTAAAATTAAACTAAAAAACTATACTTTTATCTTAAGATTTTGACACTTTATGCAATATTTTTAATTTTTATGTTATATTAAGTATTTTTTAATATTTTAGATTATAAAATGATATAAAAGATAATTTTTAAAAAATAAAAAAATATATTATTTTAATATTTTTTCAAATATTTAAAAAAATAAAAAAAAAGTCGGGTAGGAGGTAACACACCGTAGCTCCTAAGGTGAGACCCCATTTTCTGTTACCTAAGCTGATAAAATAAAACATTTCTAGGTTTCACCAGCCTTTTTTTTAACCCAAAAGTCAACGCATCTGTGTCTTTAACTCTCTCTCTCAGCTTAACCTCTGCTTCTCTTCTTCAGCTGCTCTCTTTCTTCTATCTTATGCTAATGAATTACTATAACTTACAGTGATTCAGTTTGTACCACAAAAATTCTAATGGGAAACGGTTTTGGTAAACTGACGGTCTGTTTCACAGGAAGTGGAGAGGCTCACCGGGGAAAGGATATATCGGTACTAATATCCGACCCATTAGACGAAGGTCTTGGTCACTCCTTTTGCTACGTGAGACCTGACCCGGCCCGATTATCCTCCTCCAAAGTACACTCAGAGGAAACAACCACCTTCCGTACCATATCCGGTGCCTCCGTCAGTGCCAACACGTCGACGCCACTCTCCACTGCCTTCATCGATCCTTATGCTTATAACACCTTCGATCGAGCTGCTGCTTTTGAGAGCTCAACTTCTTTTGCTTCGATTCCTCTGCAACCAATTCCCAGAAGTCTATATGGGTCCATCAATTCTGGTCCCTTGACAGGAAACTCGGCTCTGATACCTTGTTCAGTTCCGATGGAGAGAGGGTTCTTGTCGGGCCCGATTGAGAGAGGATTCATGTCAGGTCCGTTGGATCGTGGGTTGTTCTCGGGTCCGCTGGAAAAGGACAGTTCTGATCAGTTTCAGAGAAGCTTTTCCCATGGTGGTTTTGCTTTTAGATCCAGATCAGGAAAAAGGTCGCTGATTCGAGTCTTACAAAGAGCAATATCTAAAACGATAACTCGTGGACAGAACTCGATTGTAGCTCCTATAAAAGGAGGGGTTGGTGTTGGTGTTGTTAAAGAGCCTGAGTGGATACTGAGTTCAGAGAAGCAGAATGAGTTGACAGTGAGTAGTCTTAATTTGAGCAGTGATGGTAGTTTAGAGGATGACGATTCTTTAGAGAGTCAAAATCTTCAATGGGCTCAGGGGAAAGCAGGGGAGGACAGGGTCCATGTTGTCGTGTCAGAGGAGCATGGTTGGGTTTTTGTTGGGATTTATGATGGGTTCAATGGCCCTGATGCGCCTGATTATCTTTTATCCAATCTCTATTCTGCTGTGCATAAAGAGCTTAAAGGTTTGTTATGGGATGATAAGTATGATTCTGATAAAATATCCGCCCCTGCATCTTCCCCTGTTCAATCAGATACCAGTAGCTCTGTTGAACGTGCCAATTCAAGAATGGAAAATGTGTTACATAACAGCGAAACTAATGGGAATTGCGGAAATGATGAATGCTATCGGAATCTGGACCAAGATAATCATCCGAGTGCGAGTGGTGATGCTGGTTTTGATATGAATTTGAAGAGAAAAAAGAGTAGGAGTTCCAAAGGGAAGTATAGAGGAGCTGCTAAAAAATGGGAGGAGAATCAGAGGAGATGGAAATGCGAATGGGACAGGGAAAGAATGGAGCTTGACAAGAGATTAAAGGAGCAATTGAATCGGTCTGGATCAGATAGTAGCCCAATAAACCATGAAGATGTGCTGAAAGCTTTGTCTCAGGCTTTGAAGAAAACAGAGGAGGCATATTTGGATAATGCAGACAAAATGCTAGTGGAGAATCCAGAGCTGGCTTTAATGGGTTCTTGTGTTCTTGTGATGTTAATGAAGGGAGAAGATATTTATGTGATGAATGTGGGTGACAGTCGAGCAGTATTAGCACAAAAGGCAGAGCCTGATTATTGGCTTGGGAAGATTAGACAGGACCTGGAAAGAATTAATGAGGAAACATTGCATGATCTTGAAGGTTCTGATGGAGAAAGATCAAATTCAATGCCTGGTTTGACGGCCTCACAGCTGAGTGTTGACCATAGCACCAGTGTGGAAGAGGTATAATTAGCTTTCAGTTTGTGGTAACGAAATCTTGTTCTGACCAGTTTAACATCTTCACTCCCTTTTGTTTTCCTTGCACTGGTATGAACTATGTCTGAATGCTGTGTTTTCTGCATTTCAGGAAGTGCAAAGAATAAAAATTGAACATCCAGATGATGCCTGTGCTTTGTTGAATGACCGTGTGAAAGGCTCATTGAAGGTTACTCGGGCATTTGGTGCTGGTTTTCTCAAGCAGGTGTGGTCGCAATTTAAGCATTCTAACTTTATTTTTATTTTTTTCTGGGCTAAGAAGCTCAATTATTTTGCTATTCGTTGGTGCCTAAGCTGTCAAAAGGCTATATCACTAATAATGTTCCTCCTAATTTCATCTTTGAACTGCAAATTATACCATTAATAATGCATTTGAGAGAAAAAGGTGCACCTGCCTGTACTCCTGCCAATAATACAAGGGAAATATGGTTCAGTGATACTTGAATTTGAATTAGCTACATCAAGGATGCTATGATGCCTATCCCTCGTGTTCTCATTTTAAGAAAATAGCAGGGGAACCAGGGAGGGGGAGCGTCCAGAGCATGTGATTGCTTAGAACTAACTATAAAGTGTTAGATTGTCCATCTGGGAGGATAGAATATTTTGGGGATGCAGCTTTTGTGTGCTTTTTACTTTCGAAACGCTGCGCCACTTCTCACTTTTGATTTCCCTTCTGCAGCCTAGATGGAACAACGCACTTCTGGAGATGTTCAGAATTGACTTCATTGGCAATTCCCCGTACATAACTTGTTTACCATCGCTCTACCACCATAGACTCGGCCCCAAAGACAGGTTTCTGATTTTATCATCCGACGGGCTTTATCAATACTTAACAAATGAAGAAGCTGTTTATGAGGTTGAGCTTTTCATCACATTGCAACCGGAAGGAGATCCAGCTCAACATCTGGTCGAGGAAGTTCTGTTCCGCGCAGCCAAGAAAGCTGGTATTGTTAAAGTATTAGCAAGAAAGTTGAGCTGTCTGTCTGCAGCAATGTTTTTCAAGGAAACTTAAAGTGAATTGCTTATGGTGAATTGCAGGTATGGACTTCCACGAGCTGCTCCAAATACCGCAGGGGGATCGACGGCGGTACCATGACGATGTTTCCATCATTGTTATTTCTTTAGAGGGAAGGATATGGAGATCGTGTGTATAATGAAGTAGAGGAAGATACAGGTAGAAGGTATAGAGACATCGGCGAAAAAACCAGGCATTTTCTGTTTGCCTTTTTTCATTTCTTTTCTTCTTTTTCCCGGTCACCTTTGTAACACACATGACAATCAAGCTCAGGGCATTCCATCCTGAGAACTTAGCTGTGCGATCAACTTGGGTGGTGGGGAGTGTAAAGGTGTAAGAGCTGGTTCTCTTCTTGATTATAAGCTGTCATAGAAAATTGTAATTTTCTAAGAATAAATGGCATTCCTTTTTGGAAAGGGTTTTGTTCCATTCCTTCTTCTTTTTCACCTGTACATGGGATTGGTTTGGCAACAACAGCTACCTTAGCATCTGCTTCTCTTACAGAAATCAATACTTTCTTGAACATAATATTTTTGTACGAGAATCTGTGATCAGTGGCCTTGCTGTTATCAAAGCTGAGAAGCACTTTGGACGGCCATGAACTACCTTGTTGCTTAAAGATTGATACAGATATGGCTAGGACTTTGCCTGCAGGGTTAGAATCCTTCAATTTGGTCATAAAGATCTTACAAATAAGTGCATGTAATTTGGTATTTTCCAAATTGCAGTCGGTCAACTTAGCTTTCAGTCAATTCTATGGAATTCTCCGGTCATTATCTCATGATCTTTAACTCAATATGCGGTGGTTAGTTTTGTGAGGGAGGGAGTGCTAGTCACAAGCAAATCCCTTGCTGACCCACTATAAAGTCAAGGAAACCCATTGCTCTTCTTCTTCTTCTTCTTCTTCTTCTTTCTCAGCATTAACAATCAATCACCATTAAAAACCCTCAAATTCTTTGACCATCCACAGTTTCTGTACATGTCTCCTGCTTATGACACGCAGCAGAACAATAGCCCTGAGATGAGGTTTCAGACAGGGGTGGTGGCGGCTTGTTTGGCTGACCAGGTCATAAATCTCTTTGAAATTGGAGGGTAAATGCACTGCAGTTAGGAGATGGTGAGGTTGCTGTCAAACCTCATCGGTCATAAATACCTGTCGTTATGGCATTTATTTCAAACCACCATTTTTTTTCCAGCAATGATGCGCGGCTCTTTTGGCCTATCGCTTTCATTTTCTTGTAAATTTTGTTTGTCATGTCAGGCTTGGAGTGTTTAATGTATTCATCCATGTCACTGACGCCTGTCGATTCATGCAACAAACAAATTAATAACAACATCAACTAGCTGGTAATAGATAGGACATCAACTAGCTGGTAATAGATAGGTCAAACTTTTTTCAGTATTAAAAAAAAGTCAATCAATTATAATTTAAAATAACCTTGGTTAAATTAACTAAAACATGGATTGAAATATAAAAACACTCGTAAAAACACCTATTCAAGGTCTAATAATCTGATACAAAATATTAAAAAAAAAACTTTAAGAAATTCGAAGCTGAGAAAAAAACCCTGAGTCAGCTCGCAATAACTTAATGAACCAACAACCCATGATATTAGATCGGTATAAAAAAAGATTTCAGAAGGATGACCTAGTTAAAAAAATCAAAGTTTAGTAAAAAAAAAAAATACTAAAAAACCCTAAGCCAATCCAGGCTAACTTTATCAACCCACTCTTGAAATAGCCAAACAATAAGAAAAGTGAAAAAATGATAAAGTTTAAGGGCAAACAATTTAATGCAAAGCTATAAAATTACATAAAAAACACATAAAACAATGGAAAAAATATGAGAAAACCTGGGTTAACCCGACTAATCCACCATACGCAACATAATATCAAGATAAAAAAAAAATAGCCCTCTAAAATAAGGGCTAACAAAAAGGCCCAAGTATTTTAAAATATAAAAATTTGTTGACCAAAATGCAAGTTGACCTGAGTGAACTTATCAACTCACTCTTGAAAAAACTAAACAGAAAGAAAATAGAATAAAATGAAAAGCTCAAGATAAAACACTTTAATACAAAGTGATGAAATTAAAAAAAAAAAAAAGTCATAAAATAATTAAAAAAGAAGAAGAAAAACTGAGTCAACTTGACTGACTTGACACTTGTTACATGAGATAAATCAAATAAAAAGCATCGAGTAAAAAAATACAAATTAACCCGAATTAACTTGATTATATTACCCTTGAGATAACCCAATATAAAAAATTTAAACAATCACGTAGCTCCAAAGACAATAATTTAATGCCAACGTTTGAGGTTGTTTAAAAAAATCAATTTAACAGACAAAAAAATAAGGGAAAAAAACAGGAGGCAACAACAGTTAATTTGACTAACAGATGAGATCATGATAATTCAAAAACAAATTGCACAAAACAGTGGAATTAAGGGCTAAATGTCGTCTGAATTTGAAAAAAAAAATCAATTTCCAATAAAAAATTATTCTGTTAAAAGACAACAATAAAAAATAATAAAATATAATATTTAACTATAAAACAATTTAAAATTCAAAAAATACATCATCAGTAATGAAAAAGATACAGAAGCAATACACAAGTAGATTCCACGAATGGATCCCTGCATGAATGAATACTAGGTCCGACAAAACTTTGACCGACAGCATGTTTTTGATGATAACTCCGTCTACATATAAATATCCAACATAATGATATTTAATTGTTAATAAAATATGGATAAAATGAAATGATGAATCAATAATAACTTATTCAATATTACGTTCATATTTGATATTATTTCTCTAAGACATTTATTACTTGGGCCATGCCCGAGCTGCATGCACCCCACATATTTGGGCCAGGCCGGATCAGCGTGCTGCCTTCCACTCTATTTGGGCCACCCTAAATGGGCCTAGCTCGAACGCCTTGTCCTTTCGGCTCGAAAGGCCTGCTCCAGAGATCATTCCGGCCATTGCCTCATCCAACCTCACGCCCACGACTCATCCGCTGTGGGTTGTCTAATACCTACCGGACACGCATTTTACTAGCTATTGATTGCTGATCTATTGCCGGCTAAATATATATTTTTTTCAACAAAAACAATTATGCTTATAGCTTTTTATAATGTGTTTTTTAAATAAAATATTTTTAAATGTAGATCTAAAAGTTCATGCATATATATATATATATATATATATATATACAATCAATTAAATTGAGAACTATGTGTTACTCAACATGAAAACATCATAAAAAATAAAATTAGAGAAATTAAAAGCATGTATAAGTTAAAATATTTACTCTCCCAAGATGAGATTTTTTCACAAAGTTTTTTTTATTACAATTATTTTTTATTCAATCAAACGATATTCAAAATAGACGCGAATATTAAACTGATATTAACAATTACACTAAAACAAAATGGATTTTACTGTTCAAACATTGTGCACATACACTCATTAACACTGTGCACATACACTCATTAACACTGTGGACTCGATATTTGTCTCCGTTCTTCGCAGGTGCATGTCCACCCTTTTTTTTTTGTCTTTTCCTATTGTGAACAGTGTTTTAACAGTTTTGCCCCTGCTAATAAGACAAAAAACAGTTTCGGCTGAGGGGCACATGTGTAATTGCGCGCGTCTGGACCGGTCCATATCAAACATCTTTGAGTTTAATTATACTCTAAGCCTAGTACATATGAGTATGATAAGTTGTGAGACCCATCATACTTGGGTTTAGAATCATCCCAAATCTATGCTGGTATGAAACTGATAATCGTAATACACTTTATGATGGATCATAATATGTTGTTTATTTATTCTTATAACTTTTAACATGAAATGTTAAAAGTTAAGAATAATCATCTCCCTATATCCCTAGGTGTATAAAAGTCTTTTAAGAGTTTACCATAATTTTATCAATATTAAAATTATGTATGAGATATTTATCCCTCATTAATAAAGTATAAGAAATATTTATTCCCTATTAATTATATAAAGAGAAAATAACACTTCAACCCTTATGAACCATCGAAATAAAAATATTCATAATTTTTAGTCTCTAAGTATCTGTACTTTAATTTTCAGAGCATTTTTTATACAAAAACAAAAATAAACACTCTTATTCTTAAGATTTAAAACTCATTCTTTTATTTATTACAACTCCTTATTAAAAGTCATTGACCACATTAAAGGACTATTGTAATCCTTCTATCATCAACCATTAACTTCATTAACTCTGAAGAATGAAAAATTTATGTAAATACAGAATTAATTACTGTCCATACACTCAAAAATCTTATTTTGAACACATTATATTTTAGAGCATCATGAGATCACTAAGCTAGATTTAAGTGTGTTTTTTTTTTAAAATCTTATTTTTGAACACATTATATTTTAGAGCATCATGAGATCACTAAGCTAGATTTAAGTGTTTTTTTTTAAAAGAGAGAAGATGATGGCAAATCAAATTGTTGATGTTGGGAGGTGAAGGTTCCAAAGAGGTTGAGAGGTGACATAATTACTTTTATTTATATATTTTCTAAAATTTAATGTTTGATTATGATTTGATTTGCTTTGGTTTGAAAGTAAAACATGTAAAACTTTTAATAAACAATGGCTTGCTTTTGAATAGAGATAAGGTCGAGAACGTTAACATGCCCTTTCCCTTTAATTTTAATCGTCCATTTTTTTTTAATAATGATATTTGATGCGAACCTCGTGATCATGTGGTCACGCAATCCACAACTAAGAATGAGATCTGATCCCGGAAAAACCGAAATAAGTCTGATAGGAGTGTGACACAATGAAAACCTGTCCCAAGGCACCAACACTATTGTAATGAGTAGAATGACGCCACGAAACCAGTTAATCTTCGATAAGTCGGATTTAGTTCGTTCAAAAACTAAAGAATGCAAGAATCACTCTCACACATAAACTGAAAAGTTTAGAATTAAAATTAATCAATGGCTGTCGAAATTAGGGTTACATGAGTTTAAATAGTTCTTAAAAAGTAACCCTAATTGACCTCTTATGTGGACTTAAAAGAGGTCCACTCAAAACTGACCCAAAATCGTAAATTGAAAAGCCCATCACTTAATCCAAACAAGCCTTGGATCCTAGCTGAAAACAAAATCCTAATTAAGCCCAAACAAGCCTTGGGCTCTAGCTAACAAAATTAAATAAAACTCATAAGTCTTATTTATAGCCTTCCATCCATCCCTTTAATCCTAGAAACAAAAAAAAAAAGTAGTCCATAAGTCATTGCTGATGTTTCTGAGCTAGTTCGCATCAATATTACTTTCAAATTTAAACATTTGACCGTTAATTGTATTACTAGAATAATCAATTAATTAATTTCGTAAAATTACAGGGACTGATAATTTATTCAAAATAAACCTCCAGCCTCCTCCAAACGGTCAAAATCACCTCGCTCCTTCCAAGAATCCAAGTACATGATATCTGCAATCTCCATAGAAAATGGATGAGGACAAGGACATTTTGTTAGAGACACAAAATTGAAATTCAAACTGGGAACCCACTGTCCGTAATGTTTACTGTGGAGACGATGACTTGACATCCATTTTTATATAAAAAATCTAGATATCTTTTTCACTACTTTTGTTTTACTTTGAAACAATCGCTCTTAACAATGTTAGACACGAAATTCCGTCCCTTTCATTAAATGTTTTTTTGAATTTGTCTACTGTAATAACTTTAGCTTTTGTGTCCATTTTCTTAACTTCTTGATGAACTTCATTTATTAGTTAGGGTGGCCCTGATGTAAGAATAACTTTTAGAATTTTCCTTTTCTTAGCTGATCCTGAATCCTGAATCATGTCTGTCTTGAGCAAAAGCAATGGCAACTACTGTACAGGGACACCTTCATTCCTTGAACTTAAGAAGCAAGCTTCTTTCTTCTTCAAGGGAAAGATCAAGAGTGCTAGATTAGCTCTCACTGATGTCACACCAGCAGAACTGTAAGACTTCTGTTAATCTATGGGATAAGCTTTTAAGCACCAATAGTGATTTATTTCAACTAGGGTTTGACGTGATATTGGATGTATTATTATGTCCTTTTGATATGGTTTATATGTGTTTTCTTGATGGTGCTTGAATAATATTTGGAAGGTTGACTGAAGAAGCTACGAATGGGAACTCATGGGCTCCAGACAACCCTACTCTTGGATCCATTTCAAGGGCTGCTTTTGAAGTTGATGATTACTGGAGAATTGTGGGGGTCTTACACAAGAGGTTTTCATTTCTGGTTTCATTTCCTATTTAAAACCGTTTTTCTTTTTCATGAACTGCATGATCTTGATGCATACTAGTTTGTTTGAATCTTTCGGCCAAATCAGATTATTGAGATTTGAGAGGAAGAACTGGAGGCCCTCTTACAATTCCCTTATTGTGCTTGAACACTTGTTGACTCATGGACCGGGGAGTGTGGCAGGGGAGTTTCAGACTGACAAAGATGTTATTAGGGAGATGGAAAGCTTTCAGTGCATAGATGAGAAAGGGTATGGGATTCTATTTCTACTTGTATTCATGTATATTTCTGTTATTCTGATCATCTTTGGATGAATACAGATGCGTTATAAGCATTTTTGGCTTTGTCGTCACAAAAAATGAAAAAATATGTGCAGATTCAACTGGGGTCTCGCTGTTAGAAAGAAATCAGAGAGAATCTTGAACCTGCTTGAAGAAGGTTCTCTTCTCAAAGAAGAGAGAGAGCGAGCTAGAAGGGTGACTAGAGGGATTCAGGGATTTGGTAGCTTCTGCCACAGTTCTTCATCAGCGCAAGGCATTCTACAGGAATCTTCTAATGGAACATTTGCAAGAGGTAATTCTCAGAATGATTTCTGGGAAAATCAATTCTTGTCCACGAAAGAAGAAAACTCGATCCAAACATTTCAAAAGAGCGGAAATGACGCGGATTATGGGGTGAATCTTGATTCCTGTGATAGTGTCAACAATTGCCAGGTGCTCGAGAAATCTGGAACACATCTCAAAGAAAACTTGGCTCCTACAAAGGAAATGGTCCATTTATGGAACGACACATGGGACGCTAATCCACTTTTGGCTGGCAGGAGAGATGAACCAAGGATCATAGAGGAAGATCACCCCTTTAGTGATGCTGAGAACCAGACTACTGCTTCCCTCCTTTCAGCTAGAGATGGGATAATGCAAGGATGTTAGGTTTTCAATCTAGTAAACAAGACGCCTCTGCAAATTTCTTTGTAAAATTTGATATTTTTATCCCTACCATACTTGTTCCGGGTTTGACAGTTTTATACCCCACAGAAGAATCAGGCGAGCATCGAGTTTCTGCTATGTGAATGTATAATGAGATAAGATGTGTTTGCCTGGCACTTTTTGAAACGCTTATCAACAGTTCATGAAGACTTGGACAATAAAGACTGTCCTCTGTTACCACCCCGCGAATTCCAAACTCAATAAAGACTTGGAGGATGTTTTGTGATTGAAGATCTTCCATGTCGAAATGTTGCTTTTCTGGAAAAGGCTGTCTTGGAGGCTCCCGCTGGGCAAGTACTCGTATACAGGAGGCCAGGCTTCTGGACAGGCACCAAGCAATGTCACCAGATGAGGATGCTGCAGTTTGCTCAGAACTTGGACCTTCTTCGATAAAACTACTGGTTATTTCAGACATATTAAGCCAAAAGCAATGCAATTTTAGCATTTTAGATTCTGAATCAGATGGTTTTTTATGTATGTTTATCATGTGTCTCACGGATTACAGCATCATTCTGAACCAGTCTGCTGAATATGCCCGTTGTTTTCTGATCTTCTCAAACACCATAATAATATTCTGAAGAATATATCTGACTGGATTTCTCCAAGTAATTGCCAAGTAACCAGGGACGCATGAATGTAAACAATTTAAAGGATTATTAGTGATATTTTCAAGTCATGACTTCTAGAAGACCCTGTGAAGAACTATATGTAAACACCTTAATATTTTTTTAAGGTTAGAAATAAAATATTTAGTCTGCAAACTTAGAGGAAGGTATTAAATAATTTGAATTTTTTTCTCTTTCTAATTGTATGCCTTTTCCCGTTTTACCACTAAACAATTGATTTGTTTTGTTTGAAGAATAGGCTTTTTTTTCTCTTTCGGTCTCTATGATTTTTCAGTAATTTTGAAAATAATATGAGTTATCTGAGGTGTTTTTATTTATTGTTATTTTCTAAATTATATTATTAAATTAATCCTATTGATAGATCCAATCAGGTTAATTACCTGAGTCTTGATTTTTTAAAAAAAATACCATTCTGAGTCATGTCATAGCATGAAACACTGTTGTGGAATTAATTTGAATTAGGGTTTATCACTTATTTTAATTTGGATTCCTTGTTGTTGTTACATATTCATGTCTCCTATCAAGAGTTTTAGAGGTTAATCATGATTGAATTCCTAATTTATTTTGATTTGAATTTTATATTGTTGTCTATAGTTCATGTTCCATATCGAAAGTTTCACAAATTAAACATGGTTGATTTTAATTGTTCTAATATATTAGTGTTTAATATTCTTTTAAGAAAACAATCTTCCAATGTATCATGATATCAATATTTAAAAAAATCTTCATTCATTGTACATCAAAACTTTATTTCCTACCATTTTTATATTTTTTTAAGGTTATGAAAAAAAAAAATCAACTTCATTATACAACACAAGTAACAAAAAAAACAAGATTAAAGAAAAAGTTAATACGTATGGGATAAATACTATAGTAGTAGACACAAAATATTTTGGATTGTAATAATGTAATTACCATTTTATCCCCTAGTGCGTTAAAAATAACTCTTGATCTCAGGGGTATTTTTGACTTTTCTATGGGACCGATTGCCATTTACTAGTTGTTTGGGGGTATTTGTGTTTTTTTCGGGTATTTTTTAGCAGTAAAACTACAGTTTTACCCATGCCAGCAGACAACAAACAATTGACAGCCCGAACCAGGGTATTTTTAATTTTTTACATTGTTGTTAAGAGTAAATTAAAAATAAAACCTTCAAATAAGACAAAAAAAAACCAAGAGTAGCCGGTGAGGGTAATTCTGGTATTTGAAATATTTCTAAACAGTGAAACTATGTTTATACACTCTGACAAGACAAAATCCAGGCATTGACTACAAGGGTGTTTAGATAATTGTAGGTTTTTTTATTTATTTTTTTTTCTGCAGAAAACTGCAGACGCGTCTACCAGATGTGCTGATGGTTTCCTTTTTTATGTGCACTTCAGGTGGTGTGTGCGATGTCTTTTAAAATTGTTCATCCAGCGTCTCTTCCACATGGTGGTGCGAGTGTCATCTCATGGTGGCGGGACAAGTGACAGTGGTCGGTTAATCGTCTGTGTCCTATTTTCTCTCTCTTATAACTTCAAAATGCAGGTGGGTCCTCTTTAATTTCAGCCCTTGATCTTTTTATTCCTTTTTTCATCCTGATATCTATTGTGAAAGTTATAGTTTGTTTCAATTTCATCATTCAATTGAAATTAATCAAAAATGTTATGTTTCATTTTGACCCTTATTCTTTTCATTTTTTTTTCATTCCTATTATTTTTTCAATATTGAGGTTTTAATTGTTTCAATTTTGTCCTCAAATAAAATTGATTATATATTGTGTTATTCATTTTGGCCATTATTCTTTTTTTTTTTTTTTAATTCTTTCAATTATTTAGTTTTTTTATATATTAATTTTATTTTGGATAAGATGTTAAAAATAATGATAACGATTATTCTTATAGTATTTTTTTCATGAAAAATATGTTAGGCTAAATATATATTTTGATATTTGTTTAATATTAACACAATAAAATAATATAAAAAAAAACTATTTATAAACTCTATTTAAAACTCAACAAACATCGCAACTAATTAAAAAATTATTTTTATATAATACAATGTTGATACAAGGAGCACCGATAAAAAAAACTGGGCTAAAAGTTTTTTTTTTTGTTTTTTTATCTCACATTAATCTAATTTTAGTATTCTTAAACCACACAGAAACAAAACGGGTAAAAACAAATACAAGGATAATAGATCACTGACAACAGAACATTCACTATACATGCATAAGAGAGAGTTTGATCTCCTTTCGCGCCGCCAGAGCTAGCTTACTGTGTCTTTTGATGCAGACTGCATTTAATGCAAAGATAAATAACAATAAAAAATAAAAACCAAAACTAAGAGTATAAATACAGAAATAGAAACAAAAAAAATAGAATCTCTCCTAGAAGGATCGAAAAAAATTAAAAGAATCTAAACGAAATAAAAATTAAAAGAATAAGGGTTAGAATGCAAAACAAAAAAATATATCATATAATTTTTTTTGTTTGATGCTAATGTTAAGTTATACAATTTTAAATAAATAAGATAAAAAAAAATTAAAGACAGTGTTAAGCCACATAATATTTCCAGATCATCAATCCGAGATATTGGATTTGAAACATTATATATAGAGAGATTATAAAAAAATTAATTCTCAATAAATACAACGAATAATAAATTACTTGAATTATTATTCTTATTGTTATTATTATGATTAAAGATAAAACTAAAACAATATTAGCAACATTAAATTTTTTTTATTTAATCTGAAGAACATATGAAAATGATTAAATGATAAAATAAAAGACAGAATCAAAATTAATAATATTATTATTATGAATATAATTATTCTAATCATTTTGATTATAATGAAATTTCTTATTATCGATATTCTAAATGTTGTTTTATGAGTTATTGTTACCAAGAGTTAGTTTATCATTTTCTTTTGGTTTTATTTTTATTTAGTTTAATTTTGAAATTTGAATTTATGATGATAATTTTAAAATTAATGTTTTTTTTTTAACTTTTTTATTTTTCTTTGGTATTTTTTGTTATTTTTATTTGTTCTTTAGATCATATAAGTTGTTTTTTCTGTTTTAATTTTAATTTTGTTATTTTTGTTTGCTCTTTTATTAAAATTAATATTTCTTCTCTTTTCACTTTGTCATTTTTTCTCTCCCTTTTTTCCCTTTATTTATTTATTTATTATTCAAATCAAATGTTTTTTTAAATGCTAATAATATGTATTTTGTTTTTTCCATTAAGTTTGGTTGTTTTTATTTCCTCTTTTTTAAGAGTTTTTTTTATTTTTTTTTTATTTTATTCTTCAATATAATTTTATGGTTTGAATTGTTTACACAATGATAATATTCTTAGTAATTGATTTTTATATATGTTTTTTTTACTTTCTCTTCTGTTACAAGTTTTTTTTGTTATGCTTCACGACAATTTATTAATTTTATTATAAGCCAAATGATTATAATAATTATATTTATAATGATAATAATACTAATTTTTGTTTTGTCCTTTAATTATTTTCATGTATTCTTCAAATCGAATAATATTTTTTTTATGTTGCTAATATTTTTTCAAATTTTGACTTCAATTATAATAATAACAATAAGAATTTTAAATTTAAAAATTTACAGCAATCAATTAGTTTGTTGCAAAAAGAAAATAAATTATTTTTAGAGGATTTTATCAATTGCATTTTTATTATCTGCCAATTAAATATTTAGCTAAATAATTAAAATATACCAAACAATCAATCAATTTATTGTAGAAAACAAATAACTCATTTTTAATGAATTTTATCAATTATATACTCATAAATCTGCTGATGCGGTTGTCGTTAATTTTTTTTATCTTAATTATGTAAAGTTGTTTTACTTCAAATTATTATTAAATACAAAAAAATGTTTGATAAATAATTTTTTAACATTACTTAACAAAAGTTTAGTCCAAACTAATTATTTTGGTCAAATATATAGAATTAAATAAAAAAAAACACTTTTACCATTTATTTTTTATATTTAAAAAAATTGGTGCTCACTGCGGCATAGCGCAGTGGCAATTGCTTTTCTACTACTAAATCAAGTTGCCATTAATTTTTAACCTTTTTTAAAAAAATAAATAGTTCCTAGAGAGCTTGACAGCAGTGTCAAGGGGAAAGCTGCATTTTTTGAACAGCAGAGTTAGACCAGGAAGAGTGCCACCCTATCATACAGTCAAGTGACATGAAAATCATTTCCCAGGCAACATTAAATTATCAGTCACCTTCATGAACAGAGATATAATCTGGGAGACAACGCATCTTTGTTCTGCTACAAATGATCGGATAATAATCTATAAGTTTTTTTGTCTGTTCATTCTCCTCCCTTCGAAATGCCGACACTACTTCAGCATTTGCTTGACTTGCCGGTAGTTTCCCCCCTACAATAAAAATCCCAGCAACAACAAAATCAACAGTAAATTAAAGAATAAAGAAAACCCCATCTTGGATCCGAGAAACTTTCTAAGAATAATCCAACAAACAACAAGAATCGAAGAAAAAATAAGATACAAATTGAACTCGACAAACATTTCAAGATTGGAGTACAGTACACAGACCAAAACAAAAAGCAAGAGAGAAAATTTAAAGAGAGCAGGTGTCAGAAGAGAAGGGCGGTGAACGTGAAGCAAACAAATTTCTCTGGTTCCAAAGGTATTGAAAACCCAGTTGAGCAAGCGCAAAGCTTTCTCTAAATAATTCCCCACAGCCCGCACACTCTTTCGTTGCTACCTTCTTCAACAATGTCCAGCGACCGAGAGCTCAAAATCCTGTTAGGCCCGACCATGAATCCCAAAGAATGGGAATTCGGGTTCGGGTTGTGATGGGGCGGGTTGTAGCAGCTCCATTTTGTTGGAGAAGCTAGAGAAAGAGAATCTGGTATTTCTTCGTGTGAGTCACAGGATGTCGTAAGAGAGAGCAAATCAAAAGTGTCTGTCGGTTTCCAAGAAATGAGGGTGCTACAGAACATTGGACAAGAGTGGAGATACGAAGAAAAGGAAGATGCAAGCAGGAGGAATGAGCCGATAGCAGGATTTTGGTCGGAGATTTGCTATTGTTGTTTAGAAAAAAGAGGGTACGAGTAGAATACTTTTGTGACGTGAGAGTACAATGTTTGTAAGTAATATTTGTAACTCTAGTTGATTTTGTGATTGATAATTTTTGTTTAAAAATATATTAAAATATTAAATTTTTTATTTTTTAAAAATTATTTTGATATAATAATAATCTAATAATACAAAAATATTTAATTTAAAATAAAAAATAAAATAAAAAATTCATTTAAAAAAAATACTTTTAAAATACAATACCAAACAAAACCTAATTCATCAATTATTCAACTAATGTTATTGAATTAAATCATATCCGATTATTATAATTCTTTCTAATAAATAATGAATTTTTATTTTGCAATATTATTTTCTAAAAGTTAAAACTGGATATTAAAATGATTAATTACAAAGGAACTAATTTATAATTAACTCCAAGGATATAAAATATACCTTATAAGTTTTCTACAAATATGTATTTTTTTACCTTATATTATAATGAATATCTATTTTTCCAAAACGAATCTAACTTAAACTAAAACATTTATAATTATTTTTATTGTTTCAATGTATAATATCATGTCCTTTTTTGAATGGAACCAACAAATTTTAAGGAAATAATCCTTTTTTTATATTTATTAATTAAAATAAATAACATAGATAAATAAAATTTATTATTTCTCTAAAAAAACTGAATAAACAAATAGTTCAATAAACAATAAAATTAAAAAGGAAGCAGAGCAGCTCGATCCAGGCTAGTGAGGGTGGGCTGGCAGGCCAGGTCTATGCTCCGGGGCTGGGCTACAAGCGCCTAAAATGCTTTAAGAAATAAATCACATGTATTTTATTTTTAAATGACGTGGTTTTGTCATCCCCTCCTCTCTTTTAATGTTAATTTCTGCACTATTGATAACATGTTTGTCATTATATTTTAAAAATATTTTTTTTAAATTAAAATTTTTTATTTTATTACTTTAAATTAATTTTTTTTGATTTTTTAAATTCTTTCATGTGCTGATATCAAAATTTATTTTTTTAAAATAAAAAAATTATTAATATATTTATGAATAAAAAATACTTTTAAAAGCAAGCTTCACCAAACTCTTATACAGGCAATAAGTAAGCATAAGTCGTGTAAGGTTACTACTACTTGGTATTATTCACATTTGGTTTTAAATAATCTAGACCAGGATTGTCAATATCGTTCCGTTTCGGCCGGAACGTTCTGTGCCATTAAAAAAACCGATACAAAACGGTGTCGTTTTCATCTTGGTTTTAATTCCGGTCCATTCAGGAAATATCGGTCAAATTCCGGCTGGAACGTCTCGGTACCGTTCCGGGTGTGCCGTTCCGGCCTTAAAATCCTCCTTATTTTGATTAACTTGTGATTGTGTTTCTAATTTTAAGATTATATTTGTTTGACTTTGTGTTTATATTGTATAATTTAAAGTTAATTTATCTTGAATTTTAATTATGTTTGTTAAATTAATATTTTTTTTCATATATATATAATTAATTAATTATATATGAACAGTACAACTCCGAAACGGCATGCCAAAATGCTCCGAAACCGAAATGTTCCGTACCAATAGAAAAACCGGAACAGCGACCGGAACGGTATTGACAACCTTGATCTAGACCCAAAATATATATAAGAAAGATAAATTAATGAACAAACAATTTAATGTTTGTATGATTAAGAAGAAATCAATAAGAGAGAGAATTATTGTCAATGAATTATCTCATCTAAAAACTTACACTATTAACTGAGATTTCATGATATAAATTATATTATTTTCTAACATATCTTTTCAAGTGAAAGTCATTTGAATTTGATACTTATACAAGTACACGTTATTTTATGTTTTTTTTTTTATCAAATAGAATAAGAATGTTGAAATTCAAATTCGTGACCACATGATTAATAAGATTTTGAAATTATGTCATTGATCTAAAAATTTAAACTATTATATGAGATTTTAAAATATGATTTATATTGTTATTTACCCATTGTGATTTAAACATGCATCGAAATCAAGACCTAAATGGGATTTGATTGTACACTTGGTTAATAATATTTTGCTGGTCATTGATAATTGCTTTTAAGTCTTCTATATTTGTACGTACACAAATTTTACCAATTTGATTGATTTCATTTGCATAAAATAAAATATTTCACAAATTTCTCGAGTTTATATATATATATATATATATATGTCGTCGTCATCTACGTCATGTGGACAAAATAATATGATTATATGTGTTTTTTTTTTCATGATCAAGCTGACAAGTCCTCCTATAGATTTCCTATCGAAAGAAAAAGAACATAGTTTTTCCTCTCGGCATCTTGTAGTCAAACAAAGGGCCGGCATGCCATGATCATTTGACGTTGGGTTTTCATTCTTGGTGGAAATTAAAATAGAATGACAATGGCCTGCCGGCTCCTATTTTTTCAAGAACTATAAACATTTTCTAATCAGTTGCATCTAATAATTCTCAGCAATATTCTCCTCGAAAGAGAATTTCCAGTGGGGTCAGTCGGGGGCCTTGGTTTATTATATCAAATTAATTAACTATTAATTTTTTATTTTATTAATAAGAGTCTCTAAACCAGCTTGCGTGTACCTCGATCAATCTTACGGGTTCTATAATTAACGATCATATAAACCTTCAATGACTATCATATTAACAATAACATGATTCAAACTTGAGATAAAAAAAAATAAACCTCTTAATTTCAAATTCTTGCTTTTGAGTCACCTACTAGATGATTAAGAACTATCAAATTTACTACTACTACAAGTGCGAGAGTTTTTTTCCAACTCTTTGGTTCATCAAGAGGTGTGTAGTGACCTGATAAAATTTAAAATTATTTAATTTAAAAAACTTTCAGATACATAACTGCTATATATATATATATATTGGCAATTAAATTATAACATAGTGATTGAACAATCAATATAGCTAGCAATGTACATCACAAAAACCTAAGAGTGATAAATAAACAATCGGTGCATTTGAACCAGAATCCCTAGTCGTTTAAGATAACAAAAAAGAAAGGTTGGGGGGACAAGATATCCGGAAAGTAGGAAGACGAAGGATAGGAAAATGGGGAGAGATGATTGCTGGAGATGGGACATGATGATCGGAGATGGGAAGCAGAATCATTAAGCATGAGGCTGGGATGCAATTATGTGCCATGAGAGTGTGTGTGTGTGTGTGTGCGAGCTCACTTTTCATTTGAAGAATCATACCCCACGTCATCATCACCATTTCCACTCCTAATCACAGCATGCAGCATCATGTAGCATCTAAGCATGCAGTAAACAATTTTCTGTAATAATATTTAATGAAACCAAGGCAGCGGGGCTGCCGGGAGGTTTTGCTGTATTTTCTTTCTCTCTCCTGTATCCCAGCAATTTGACTTCTTATCAGGAGGGGTGAAATTATAAATCACAGAAGAACCGGGGGCGGAAAGAGAAGGCAAAAGTGAGACATGAGGGGGCCCGCCTCAAATTAAGCAGACCTTTTATCATGTCTATGATGTGATGAAATCCAAGCAATCTAATCGGGGCCCCCACTTTCCGCTGGAGAGAGACAATTCAGGTGATCATATACCGTCAATTTATCATTTGAAGGGATGTAAATGATACACCATGAGGCATGATTTCAGATTTCATTCTTTACCAAGAAAATAAAAATCATAGTTTTTGATCCTTCACGAAGTTTACATCCAGAATCAGGACCGGGACGGGTTAATCAAGTTAATAATTAAAATAAAATATATATGTTGTTTTAATAGATTAATAAAGTTTTCAAGTAAATTATATCCCATCAAGTTAAACTTATATTTACAATTAGCTTGAATAAAGACTATTTATTTTATATTTTAATCTATTTTTTTGTGCTTTCAAATTATTGTAATTCACTTGTGTAAAAATATTATTTTAAAATAAAAAACAACTCTATAACAAATCAGCGGCTCTAAAATACTAAAAATAATTACGTAATATCTAAAAATAATCACGTAATCTCGTAATCTATAGCAGCAGGAAGGAATCCAAAGTCTATGAGCATGAGTAGGGCCGGGCCTGCAGCCACAACTTGGTGGGGCCACAGCATGAAATTAATTACACTCTATGCGGGACCCACGTGAATAGTGCCGTCTAATACCGCCGAGGCAGCTTTCTGGGGCAACAACAGTGGATAGAGGCTCCTCATTTTAGATATTTGAATTTAATTTTAAATGTGGTTGTTTATTTCGAAGATTTGATATTTTTAAATATTAATATATCAAGATTATTCCAAAAAAGCTGTTAAATTAATATATTTTTAGTTTAAAAAACACTTTAAATACAATTAAATGTCACCGTAAGAAATGAATCTTTATTTTGGTATTCCCTAAGAAGATTAGCCTTCTTCCTTCTCTCTAGATAGGGTGCCCAAAAATAAAATCACATGATGATGGGACCTGTGTAATTTTGTAGTGGTGTAACTGTATTGTTTGACATTGTGTTTTAAAAATATTTAAAAAAAGATAAAATTAATATTTTTTATATTAAATTAATTATTTTTAAGTGTTGATATTAAAAATAAATTTTAAAAAATAAAAAATATCATTTGATATATTTTAAATAAAATAACACTTTAAAAAAAACTTTAATCAAGCTTCCAAATAGATACAACGTGTCATTTAACTCATAATAAAATTGTTGCTCATACAAATTTGGTAGGTAAATTCGATGTAAATATAAATAAATAATTTAATCTCACTCGCTTATTTGTGCCAAAGAAATCCCCTCACATATATAATCTTATTTATTTTATTAATCGAAGAATAAAAAAGATAATAAAATACAATATTTTGCGTATTTTGACGCCAAAACAATTGCTAATTCAGTTTAAAATCAGGATTTATTTCTAAATAAATAGATTATCGATACGTAGTTAAAAAAAAGTATTTTAGATTGATGGTGAGAATGAAAAATCACAGTTAATTAATAATAATGAGAAATATATAATTAAGGTGGCCTTGGGCATCATGAGTTTTATCATGTTATCCCTTTCCGTGACATGACATTAATGTTGTCAAATAATTTGGGTTTCGTCGCAGGTGGCTTTGCTGCTTCGCCAAATGATCAGACCCAACATGCTCAACGCGGATCCCATCAAACATCGGACGGACAACTTGTCGTTTGGCGCCCAGCTTGAGAGACAGCAGCATTAACACCCACAAAATTGCTTGGCTAGTGGGAAAGGAGGAAATTAAAAAGCATTTTCGAGCCCTGAGTAACTAGTTTCGGGTGTATTTGGTATTGTTTTTGTTTTTATGGTTGAGGTTTTAAAAAATCAATTTTATAAAAAACATTTTAGCCGCGGTTCAAAATAAATTTTCAAGTGTTTGGTTAAAACTGTTTTTGAGTTTTAAATTAATAAAAATCAGTTTCATGTGTTTGGTTACCAAGCTTTTCATATTGCTTTTAACTTGTAAAATTACTTTAAAGGGCATATATATATATATTTTTTTTTAAAATATTGTAGATTTAATAATTATAATAATATAATGTAATTAATAATTCAAGTAAATTGAACATTTTTTTTATTCTCTCACCAAATTACTTGCAATGTCATCACGAATAATATCTATACAAAAAGGTCGTAATATAAGAGGTTATAACAATATAATATATTTTAGAACATCAAAATAACTCAATACGAAAGTCGTAACTGAAAAAATTGTGCTCAACAAATTACTTCTTACGTTACAATCCGAAGGAAGAAAAATATAAAAAACAAACAGGCAAACAAATTCAGAGCATTGCAGTTAAGCGTTTTTTTGGCTCGCGATGTTTCGCTGAAGCCAATTGTATTTTCTTTCAATACTGGTGATGCTAGCCCACATTTCTCTATTTCTTCGCACACTTAGGAACACAGTAACTAGGTCAAAAAATTCATCGTCATCTGTCGAACCAGGTATTGATTGGAACTCAGCCATAACTTCACGAATACTGCAACCCGACAAATCCCTATTTATAGAAGTGAAATCACTCCTACTAGACATGCTGTCGAGGAGCTGTTGTTGCATTGATACTAGTTGAGCACCAATTCCAGATGACTTTTTCTTTCTAGCTCTCGGCTCTGGGTGCTCTTTTTTTTTTTTGCCATTGCTCTTTGTGTTGTTACTACTAGACATATGCACCCCCCCAACACCTCGAGAAATATGATTTTCAAAATCCTCATTGACATTCTCCTCTAAATCCCCGCTTCTTTCTTCCAAATCAACACCTTGTAGACCGACATTACTTGAACCCAAATCGAATTCATTGGCACCAACTGCACCCAACGATGATGCCCATGCATATTGTCTGGTAGCAATGACTCTAGAGAGCATTATATCAAATTTCGACTTCAATGAAGGCTCAATACCGAACTGTCTGAATTTTTTTGCCCCTTTTATTTCCTGCATATAACAAATAGTTTTCTTGTAATTATCTTAACAAAACATAAAGAATGACATGGAATAGTTACTTTGATGAAAATTCACCTGAATTTTTGAATTCCACCACTCATCGTTAGCCGCAATTATCCCTAATTCGTAACTCCAACCCACACCAGTTTCAACAATCAATTTGGTCCATATCCTTCAATCTTTTTCACATGCATCCCATTTGTTTTTCAATTGTGTTTTGGAGAACGCATGACTCATTTGTGGTTTAAATGATGTCAAAATAAATTGCCATCTGTATATATCGAAATGAGTATTCGGTCTCATTCCCATGTCAATTGCCTTAATGCATATATCACAAAATATATGCAATATTTCTCTAGTTCAAGCAACTTTATCCATAGATTCATGATTATCCATAATATCGTGTAAAACTTTGAAAAACAAAAACAAATCAACATTAAAACAAACACTTAAATACTATAAAGGAACAAACTTGGTCATGCAATGTTTAACTAAATGTCAATAAAAAACATGTATTGTACAATATAGCATGAATCTATGTGTTTAGCATGTACAAAACATAACCAGCAGCAATACATTCAAATCGTAGCAAAGAACAAAATTGCAACTAATGGGAGATCATTGGAGGAGAATAAGGATGAAAACACTGATCTCTTCTTTTCTCTATCTATGGCAAGCATAGTCAAGCCACAAAACAAAGTGTGCAGCCATGATTGAGTGCACAAATTAACATCCCAACAGGGTAGCAAAAATTGAGAAGCAAATCACTCCACTAGAGACCGCTACCACAATTCAGAGGATTTTAATACAATTACATGGCTTATTTCAATACCGAGCAGTGTAACCATTGTTGTATTTTGGATTTTAAGACACTTATCATGGAAACCATGATAAAATTGCAATTGGAATAGCAATTACCATCCCCATCCTAGCATCACACATCTTGGCAAATTCACGCATTGAATACCACAAGCCTAAACTCCAAACTATCCTTTTCCATGCGATAGCAACCATAAAACTATCATTTTTACATATATCACACTTTAAAACCAACACAACAGAAACATAAAAACTCCAGCAATGAAACCCCATGATCACAACCATTTTTAGAATAATAGCAACAACAACATAGCTCTAAAACTCACAAAAACTTACATCAACATATACAAATCACACTTTCCCTAAAATCAACACAGCAGAAACATAAGAACTTTAGCAATGAAATCCTATTATCACAAACTAGCTCAAATTCTGAACTTTTATCTTTCTCAGTAACCAAACAAACATTAGGGAGAACCTTAGAAGAATTATCTTCTAAAGAGCATCACAGAGCATTAAGAATTATCTCTTTAGAGTTATGTTGGTTTTAAAGATGAAAGGAGAGAAAACTTCACTTAATTAAACATTAGGACATATAGCCTCTCAAAACAAAAGCGTGCACAAACCATTTCCTCCAAGTCTCTTAGAAAAAACTTTGTACCAGCTCTTAAATTTCAATGGTATTTTAATTTCATACAACGGTAGATTGCAAATAATCATTTGTTCCCATCCTCTAGATGAAAAAGAAAAGGAAAACATCTAGGATTAAGTTCAATTTAGAGCAGTAGAGCAGAGAAAGGAAAAATCCCTTTAATAATATGATTTGTAACTATTTTTATAATTGTTCATGTAGTGAAATCAATAATTAGGTAAACTGAGAGACCACAAGGTCTGAAACTCTAGTAACAGTCTCAATATAATTTTCTTCTCGTCAAGTTCAATGACGAAGTATGTGACAATTTTAATGTTTACTTTTCTAATATCATTAGCATATTTCACTGAGATTAAAATTTAAAATTTTAATAAAGATCAAATTTTCCTAACATGGGTGATTGATGCCTCCCCATATCATAACTTCTCACAAGAATTTCTTTCAAATTGTGTGTGCATGTGTGTTCTTCCTAAACCGTCTGATAAAAGGGCTCCATTCTCCAAGGAATAATGACTGCAATCAGATCAGAGCTAATAGCACAAAAAATGAGAAGGAAATAGCTCTTTACGGAAATTATACCTACAACAGAAAATACTCCCAAGAAGATGAATGCAAAGCCATGGTTTCTCTAAACCAAGTATAATTGCTATGGCATAACAACACTCAAGAGTTGTAGACTCTTGGTGCGGTGAAAAGCAATCACAAGATACAATTAATGACAGTGGAAAACTTGCCAAACCAAGGATTTTCAATTAAATTTATAAGCAGAATTATCTCCTAAAGCCTTAAGATAACCTAAATGATCTGTAAATAAATAAAAAACACAAGGAAAATAAAATTCAGAAGTTCGTATATTCCCTCCTCCTCCATGATCTGAAATAAATTGTTGATTTGTTTGATAATCTATTCGTATATTTGGATCAAATTCCCAAAAGGAAATGAAGAGGCAAGGTATTATCAATAACATGAGCAACAAGATAACTCTACGGGTGTGTTTGGTATTGGTTTTACTTTTGTGGTTGAGGTTTAAAAAAAACAGTTTCAAGAAAAAATATTTTTACTGTGGTTCAAAATAAGTTATGAAGGGTTTAGTTAAAACTGTGATTGAGTTTGAGGTTGAAAACAAAAGCAGTTTCAAGTGTTTGGTTACCAAATTTTTCATATTGCTTTTAACTTGTGAAATTACTTTAAAGGGCACACACACACACACACACACAGTGTGTGTGTGTGTGTGTGTGTCTATATATTTATGTGTGTGTGTGTGTGTGTGTGTGTATATATTTATGTATATATTTATAATGTATTAATAATCATAATTTTATAATAATACACATCGAATAAAGTTAAGCATTATCAATAATTTATTTGGAATCCGACTATTAAAATCTTTTAACTATCCATGAACTTACTCTATGTCCTCTCAAAGTAAAGCTAAAACATCCCAAAAAACCCAACTCTCCGCAACCCATAAAAAAGCAACCCCATTTATTAAAATCCAAAACCCTAAAGCCCCTCTCTCTACTTTCACTTCCCTCACAGCAACCACTTAGCCAGAGAAAGCAGAGGCACAACTACAATGGTGTCTGGGTCAGGGATCTGTGTTAAAAGGTTGTCGTTGATGCAAGGCATCACACACAGGGTGTGGAGGTGTTCTGTGAAGGAGAAGGGGAGCTGTGGGTCGTTGCAGAGGAGAGAAAAGTGAGAGACGGGAGGAGGCGCAGATGAGAAGGGATATTGATGGCGAGGATGTTTTAGGGTTTTTATTTTCAACAGTAATTTTTGTATTTAAACATTGAATCGTCGTTTTTGTGTATTTATCAAACTCTGAATCGCAAATAGAAAAGCATGTATTTTCAGCTTTTCTTAAAACACCGTTTTCATCAAAAAATTATGTGGGTCCCATGTCAAAATTCTGCTTATTACACTTTACCAAACACTTACTGAATCAGCTTATTTCCAATCACAGATGGCATCACAATGCCAAACGGGCACTACTATAACTACTGCTACAACTATCCTCCGTCTTGTACCATTGCAGTGTTAAGAAGAAAACATACCGTTTCGACTCTCCTCCCAGCTCTGGTTGCTAGCTTTGAGAAGATGGTGCACTGATCTGTTGCAGAGTTTTAGTGAGGACGAGAAGTGAGGGACGGGAGGGTGTTCTATGAAGGTGATCTGTTGTAGGGATGGTGAGGACGAGAGATGTGAGGGACGGGAGGGTAAAGGAGAAGGGGAGACCAGATGTGTTTGGATGATTTGCAGAGGAAGGGAAGTGAGGGACGGGAAAAAGGTTTGCTAACTAGAGAGGAGATGGGTAAAGTGTATGTTTGCAGTTCTGGTGACCCTCAAGGACGGGATTGTGGAAAGGACAAGGTGAAGGGGAGATGGGTTGAATATGTGAATTAATTTTTGTATGTGATTGCAGTTCTGGTGACCCTGGCAGATGTGAATTAATTTGGTGAGGTAGTGAGGTGAGGGACAATGTGAAGTAAAATTAATCTAACGGTAATATTTTTGAGATAATTAAAGCATCAAACAAGCTGCTTCGGCTTTTTTCACGCGTGAAAATTGCTGCTTTTTACGCACCTGCGTTTAATAACTTTTTAACATGGGGCCCACACCACTTTTTCCAACTTTTCAGATAATCAAACACTAAACTTACCTGCTTTTTTTAAATCTGCGGTGTGACCACACTACCAAATACCCTCGTCATCCTTGATCGATTAGGGTTGAGAAAATGGAGAGCAAAACAGTTCGATGAAACTTCCATGTAGCTACGCTCAATTCGAAGAAGCAAAATAAAAATTAATGAGACCACTGTACGTTAATTCTAAATGCGTAAAGTTGTCCCTTTGGATTGAAAAGGTATTATAAGAATTTATAGTTAAGGGATGAACAACCTTCTATAAAATATAAAAATAAAAACTAGCCTATGCAAACGGGACTTCTCTCTCTATTTTTTAAAGTTTTTTTTTTTTAAATAAGTTTTTTTGCCTTTTTTTATTTTTTATTCTTTTTCATCTCCATTATTTAATATGAGATTTTTATTTTATTTAATTTTTTAATATTGGGTTGATGGAAATTCTTTTTTATATTTTTAATATATAATAAGAGTTTTTTATCCCCCTTTTGTTTTGGTCTAATGGTTTATTTAATCTAATTTATTCTTTAATATGAGCATTTTAATTTCTTTAATTGTTTTTACTCCAAAACAATGTTTTTATTTAATTTTATCTTTCAATATTAATTTGATTTTTTTAGACCTATCAAGTGAATAAGGTCACATAATTTAATTTAAAATTACCTAAACAAACTCCAATGTAAATTAATTTTAAACTTGAATTAGGTAGATATTCAAGTCAATTTTTTAAAGTTTGAATTGTTGTATTTAGTTTCATGACACTACAAAAAAGTTTTCGACAATCTATGTATTATTTCTTTATGTTAAATACAATCTATATATTATTTTTTATATTAAAAACTTGATCCAAAATACATCTAGAGCACGATAAGTAAACTATTACATGATAAATAATTTAATTTATCTTCATCTGAATCATCATGCTATATATATATATATATATATATATATATATATATATATATATATATATATACTGGCCAATACCCCCACGTCTCGTAGTAGAATGCACCATATTTTTTTCAACGCAAAAACATATTAATTGTGTGAGATTTTTTTTATTATAATATAAATTTGGGTAAAATAATAAATCTGTGTAGAAATCCCATGAAGTGCAAGTTTTCTATAGAATATATAAGTTTAAAATGGATATAAATTTATCTGTTTAATAGGTTTTAATTAAATAACCAGTATAAAATTATTATTATCATTAAAAAAGCAAGAAGATTTGGATATCTAAATTATTGAATTTACTGTATTAAGATAAATTCATTTTATAATTCCATTTAAATTAAATACAACAAACAAAATATAAATTGTGAAAACAATTACAATAATCAAATAACCAAAATAAGTAGTTAATTTTCTATCTCCAAAAAGAAGAAAACTTAAATTGAAAATTCATCCCAACGTTATTGTCATTATCATTACTATAACAATTAAAATTATTATCAACATTACTGCCTAAACAGTTACAATCATTAAATTGGCCCGAAGAATTATTTTTTTTTTTACAAAACAATAATAATAAAATAATCACTAAAATTATCATTATTATTGTGCAAGCAATAAAATCATAAATCATTTGATCCGAAAAACATACAAAAATAACAAAAAACACAAAAAAAAAGAGGAAAGAAGGAGCAATATTAATTTTAAAATTATCACCAATATAAATTAAAATTTCAGAACTGAACTGAACCAAATAAAAATAAAACCTCGATAAAAAATAAAATTAAAAACAAAATTTAAAAGTATAAAAGAATAAATATGAATAAAAAATAAACACTGTCCAAAAAGGACTGAAAAAACCATAGGAATCAATACTAAATAAAAAAATTAATTTGGATTGGTTGTAGTGTGAGAGCAATTCCTCCATGTTGTGGCTGTGGAGGTGGGGGGCTGCCGCCTCCCTTGGTTTTTGGGGGAAGTATCGCCATTTTTTGACGGGTTTGCCGAATCTTGAAAAAATAAGTGCCAAAATAAAAAAATAATATATATATAATTAATTCTAATTGAATGACCAAACTGCAACAAATCAAATTCTTAGGATCAGAAAACAATAAAGAGATTTTAAAAAATAAAATGCAGTGCAACCAACATAAATTAAATTTTCATAATGGAATTGAATAAAAATAAAACCCCAACAAAAAATAAAATGACAAAAACTAAAAACATAAATATGGATGAAAAATAAACATTGTCCAAATAAAAAATATGTAATTAAAAAAACGAAAGGAATTAATACCAAATAAAAAATTAAAAGAATAAGTTCGAAAATAAAAAACAAAAAATATATAATTAATTCCAATTGAAGGATAAAAATGAAAAAAATCAAAACTTTGGGATTGAAAATAACAAAGGGATTTAAAAAAACAATACAGTGCAATTGTTGAAAAACTTAAAAGAATAAGGACCGAAATGAAAAGTAACATATATAACCAATTTCAATTGGAGGATAAAATTAGAACAAATTAAAACTGTCATATCAAAATTATTAAAGGAACATAAAACAAACCAAAAATCAAATGAGTAAGGACTAAAATGAAACATATCATATATAATCAATTTCAATTGAAGAATATAATTGAAAATAATTGAAATTTCCATTGAAAAAGAAAAACAAAATCAAAAGAACAATTAGGACTGAAATGAAACACCCACAAATATGAAGGACTGAACAATACTTCTGGCAATAAGAGAGAGAAACGGGCGAGGGGGAAAGAAAACTATCCACCTGCGATTAGACGACCCGATTAAACTAACACGCACTGCGTCAGGAGTTAGAGGATATGGAGACGCACCAGGTGGCACGACAGAAGCCCAATTTCCATCATTTGATGACGGCACACTCGCCTCCCGAAAGACGTGTGCTGGCAGAGCATTACTGGCGCGTTCGTATGAGGCGCCTGCAGTGTTCCAAAAAAAGAAATAATAAAAAATTGGTCAATTACCCATATACCCCTGGACCCAACAATATCCACGAAAAAACCAGGGGTGAAAATCCTGAAATACCCCTGGTTTCAACCGTTATTTTTTGTTGTTTTCCGGGGCTATTTTTGTTCTTTTCATGTGCAAATGATTCAGAAATACCATCTATGTCTCTTGAAAATTTTAGAAATAACCTCGGTTCCAGGGGGTTAAAAATTTTCAATACTAAGATAAAATGATAATTTTACTATAGCAATACACAGTAAATTATCTTTAGATAAACAATGAAGATTTGCATAATAAAACATTCACGGGATTTATATTTTAGTTTATATACACACACAAAAAAACATCGATGGAGAGAGACGAGAAGTTGATTGCACAGTCAAAAAATATGGCGAGAAATGAGAGTAAGGTAGCGAGAAGAGTTAAATGAAATGGTGGTTACCACGAGATGTGTTTTTCCTGTAGTAAAGCACGTGCATAGGTGCCTCAAAGTTTGTAGAAAAAGCGATCGGTTTGCTTAAGCCACAGAGTTTATAGTAGTTTGTTAATGGCTGACCCGGTAAAGTCTGCGAAAGACACCATTGTAAAGCTTAGCTCCCTCATTTTTTAAGCGTGAAAGCGATTTTTTTATTTTTGGATAGAGACGAGTGAGTTCATGTCAATGTCTGGCTCTATATAGGCTGCATTGGATCCTTCGCCCAACTGTGTTTCTAAGTTTCCTACATTCTCTCTCCCCCCCCTCCTCAAGAACATTTCCATAGCTGATACCCAAACAAGCTCAGAGACATTAACTAAAGGTGGCCATTTTATATGTATGATTGTTTTTGTTCCATTCTTTTCCCTGCTAGTTAGATCGCTATATTTCTTCTTGATCCTAGCTTGCTAGGTTTCTCAAAGTCTAGCTCTAGATTTCAACTGTTTTGTCCTTTGTTTGCTTTAATTAATCAAGAGGGATCTTTTGTCATGTTCTCCGAATTGAAATCATTGTCGTTAATGGAATTGTCCACCTCTGAGATGTTTTTCTCTGAGAAAGATCTGAATCCCAGCATGGAATTCAATTTCCTTGTGAGATCTGCATTAGAACTTGGAGACGACTGTGAAATTGAACCCCAAGAACTTCATAAGGAAAAAGAAGTTGAAGAAGAAGAAGAGCAAGAAGACGACTGCGAGGTATCGGTGCCTACTTTGAAGATAAAACTGCCGTCTGTAGAAGCATTCCAGATTGAAGATGATGAAGATGACGACGATGATGGGTTCAAGACTCCAACTTCTTTGGATCGCAAAATCCCTGTCATTTTTCAATGTCCGCCTGCACCCAGAAAACCTAAATCACTCCCATCAACCAAACGAAAATCGGCTCAACGGAGAGTCTTACTTGATCTGTCCAATGAGATCGAATCATTGTTTCCTCCAGCTCCTGCTGGGGATCTTGGTGGCAAGCTTAAGAAAGTTAGACATGGCAATGACACCGAATAAATAACAGGTCAAGCTATATATATTTATGTACTTTCGTGAAGTTAAGTTTATAGTTACATTTTTCTTAATCTTATCCTTTTCTTTTTCTTTATTATTTGCCAAAATTTTCTTGACTAGAAAAACGTATTCAGGAACCTAATCTCACAACGCTATATCTCAGATTCATATCATTTCTTTCTTTACAAGGCAGGTTCATGTTTCTTCTTTTTCAACCCCTCTTTCTTACAGGCATGGATTCTGAATCTGTAACTCGTTATGTTTCTTCTTATTGACTTCATTACTCGATCGTAGGATTATAGCTAGTGCTTATTAACTGGACACCTCGAGTTATTTTATTTCTTTGAGCAAACCGCACCAAGTAGTTATATGCTGTTTCTTGAATATTGATTTCATATCTGCTAAGAAGAAGAAGAAGAAGAAATTTATTATATCCAGGAATTTGTTCAATGACAAAAAAAAAAAAAAAAAAAAACTCTAAATTTCTCGGGAACATAGATATAATTTCATTGACATCTTTTTAAGCGATTGGTTAATGCGTTGACTTTCCCGAGGTAAACAAATATGCTCCACATTGGATGCCATCAGGGTGGAGCAAACCCCAGGGAGATATATATTCCCTCGTGTCGTGTGACAGAGAACATCAGAGATTCAGAGCAGAAATTGACTGAATACTGTCCTCACCGTCTGGCCTGCCTTAAGTCCTCCTGGCTTTTCATTGTTTGAGATGACATAGACATAGATCATCGGAGCTGTAATATTATGGGGGTGTTTTAACTGAGTTTCAGAAATGTTTTAGATTTTTTTTTTTTAAAAAAAAAAATTAGTAGAAAAATTAGTTTTTTTACTTTAAATTAAATATTTTTGGTTTTAGATAATTTTCATGTATTGATATCAAAAATAATATTTAAAAAATAAAAATATCATTTTAATATATTTATGAACGAAAAACACTTTAAAAAATAATATCAATCAAACTCTCAAACAATCATTAAGAGCCAAAGGCTTGTTCTAATTATATGTATTCGGGCCTAACATTAGTTCCCATAAATTAAATAATAATGAGAATTAATTTATATATTTATAATACTTTAAATCCTCTTTCTAAGGATGCCAAAGAAAAAAAAAATCAATTTATTTTCAAAATTACCATAATATTTCATCTAATAACTAAAGAGCTTGTTGCGATGGTGTTCTCGGCCTCTTGGAGATGGGATGTATGGAAAAAGAGTTTTGTATAATTATAAAATTATTATTATTATTTTTAAGAGTCGCTATCTAATATCAAGCTTATTAGAAAACCTAATGATATACGAGAATTTGAGTAAGAGAACTTGTTGTGCAATAGGAAGATGAATCACCTTTAGTACACCCTACCTAAGATAAGTTGCATTGTTGTTTCTAATGGTCAACGAGAGATGCATCGCCCGTAGTGCAAGGGGAAGATGATCACTCGTAGTACACCCTATCTAAGATAAGTTGCATTGTTGCTTGATTGTTTTTTTTTAAATCAAATTTTTTATTCATCGATATTTTCTAAGGTTCAAGATGCATCTTTAGGTAAAAAATCTAACCGTTCTAAAGTCTGAATTATAGCATCGTAGTCTTTTGTATCTTTAATATCTGAGAGTATACTCTACAATGTAGTTTTACACACCTAAATATTAAAATATACAACTAAATTCTAATAAATATAAAATGAACACAATGATGGCTTAAAGATTTTTGATATTTTGGTTGAACCCTATTGGATAACCGTAAACTGATTGCTATATCCATTTTTGCATTTGAAAACATGAGAAAAAAATACATTTTTTTTTTGTAAAATATGCTCATGAAAATTTTAGGATTTGATCTTATGCAAGAAAATAAAATATTTTTTTATGTTTAGAAATATGGATTTATTATTATTATTATTTGTAAATTTTAGAGAAAATCAGATATTTTATGTCGACTTCATATATTACAGTGCATGTCTATAGACTGATATTCAACAAAATTGATGGAAAAACACGAGATGAAATAAAAAGATTTTGAAATGACCAAGGTTGTCAAATCATGATTTTGATGCGATACAAAATTGGTTTTTGAACTCGGATCGTAGAATCATATGTAAAATATTTCTGTATAAAAATAGTAAAATCACAGCTAAAATCGTGTAGGTAGAAAAATCATAAAATCATAAGTAAAATATTTCAGAATACAATACAACATAATTATGTCCATAGAACTTCATTAGTTAAGGTTCATCCATGATTTAAAATAACATAAAAATACATTACAAAACAATTATGTTCATAGAATTTCATTAGGTAAAAACTAACAAATTTAAAACAAATATTTTGCTGGCATGCTATGTAAAACTAAAATCAGCCTCATTACCGTCATCTTCCTCGCTATTTTTAATACATTCATCAGAAGCATTACTATTGAAAGGATTATTAGTACTTCTACTGGTACCAGCATCAATATTGCTAGTACTAGCTCCAACTTTAACAAATTATTTCGACATTAGCATATGAAAATGATCTAAAAACACCAAAAAAAATCAATTTAAAGTAAAAAATAAGAAATAATTTTTTTCTTCAAAAAATTTAAGTATAATTTTGAAAGTTAATATTTAAATCAATACATGAGAATCAAGAAATTTTTATTGTGTAAGAAATGGTTTGTGCGTGCATTTGATTTTCCTACTGTTTTTCTTAATTTGATTTTCAAACCTTAACATCGATTTATAAGAAGAGAGAAGAAAACATGAATTATAAGTGATTCCACCTTTGGAGAGAGAGAGAGGGACAACAGGGGATGACAGACTGACCACTAGCTTGGGATAGAAAGAAAGCATAATGATAGGGAAAAGGAAAGTAAAGTAATTAAATTGATCGATAGCCTGGGATCGTAAAATCGGACCGACCCGGGCCGATTTTATGATTCTGACCAATTTTGACGAATTTTCTCTGATTTTATAATTCTGACTGATTTTAACTATTTTGCTATGATTTTATCAGGTTTGTTCTTTTAACTTGTAAAAATATGTCAAATCGTGATTTTGACAACAATGGAAATGACCCTTGATTTTTTTTGAAGTTTTAGAGAATATTGAATATTTTAATACAGGATTTGTAATTTACAATATAAGTTATGTGGCCAAAAAGGGGCCAACATTTTTCTTGGGCATGACCCAACCTAACTATATGGGTTGAACTAAAATAGGTCCAACCTATAATCCTACTGTAGGCGTTAATTAATCCACACCTCTGTTTGCAACAGAGAGACAAAAAAGGGAAGGAGAGAAGGGAAATGACTTGTTGTAATGTCGATGTTGGTTGTTGGAGGAAGAAGAAAAGCATGCAGCGACCAAGGAGAAGAAATTATAGATAGGAGAAAAGGTGATAATGGAAGTGAGAGGAAGAGGAAGAATGATGGTGGTCATGGGCTGCTCCTTCATTAAGGGGAGACTCTTATGGTGACTTGGGAGGCAATAGTGGTGACAATGGTGACCAGAAAAAAAAGAAGAAAATTGTTGGCAAAAGAGAAAATAGGGGAGAGGAGGTAATTTTTTTTTTTTAACTTTAGCTTTTGGTTTCTTCATGCCCAGGTCAAGAATTTCACTTCTATTTATAGGCAATGAAAGAATGTATTCTCTTCTTTGTTAGTATAAAGTTTTCAACCTTTTATTCAACCCCAAAACATTTTAAATGTTGGCTCAAAGTAGGTATTCTAAGTCGTCAATATTGATAGCTCATGATTGTCTGAGTTGTTAAATTTGAGATATCTTCACCATGAGCATGGTGTTAGAACTGAGTATACCACATGATAAAGAAACATCACAAGATGAATTTCATTCAAATTTTGTCAAATTTGATGAGGTATAAGGCAATAAAACCACATATGAAGTAGGTAAGAAAGTTGTCACTTCAGGCAATTTTTGAGAAGATAATGAATAGTGGAAAACGACGCATCACCTAACCTTTCTTTCCTTTATTCTTCACCAACACGACGTTGTTTTGGTGACGTCAGCTAAAGCTCAATTTGATCCTTCATTAATTAATTGCTCTAAGTCACCCCTAATTGACCCATAACTTTTAATTTTATACAATTTTACCCATGTAGAACTTCAATGGATGCAATAAAGTTACACACCCTTTTCATTTTGGTTTTTGATTTTTGATTTATGCAATTTAACGCTTAACTGACCCTTAAAATTTCAATTTCACATTTGATTTTCGTTCATTAAGTCCCTATAGTTAGACACCTTTTATACAATGATCTTTAGATACAAATTTATCCAATTTAGCCTTTAAGTGATCCAAAACATTTATTTTCTTTTGATTTCACCTAATTTCAAGTAATTGACTTGGAAAAAATTAATTTGGTCTCCAAATTTAAATTCTTCCAAATTAGGCTCTAAAACTTAAGTTTTCATATTAAGCTATAATAAGATTAATTTTACCCATTTAAAGTATAATTAAATTATTATACTTAATTAAATACTTCAATTGAATTCCAAATTAATTTTAAAAATAATTAAACTTTAATTTGATCCATGATTAAATCAAATTGACCTATTAAAAATATAATTATGCTTTTGAACTTAATGCTTATGCAAATTTGTCCAATGATCATTTATTTTAGCGTCAAATCTGTATTTGTCTTCATTCTTAGACACAATAGGGATGCAATCATGCTCTTGAATCCGTCAAAAATTTCTAACTTGATTTTTCCACTACGTCAACCCCTGTTTTATTTTTTATTTTTTTTATTTTTGGTGAATTTAAGAATAACCTAGAAATGAATTATGATAGAGCCATTGAAATATTAATATTATAAACTTGTCATTAAATATATAATTATAAATTTATCATCAAACACATGATTTGCAATAGAGAATCAATCTAGTAATTGATTTTCTTTTTTGTATTTAATTCCTTTCTTCAATAAAGCATAAATATCTAACCACCATGGTCATCATCGACACCTACTTCCCTACTTTCATAATCCACTACAAACTCTGTTTTTTCACCAAACACCAACTTTTTGTCATGCATTGGAAGTGTTGCACCATTCCTTTTCTTTTGGAGCGACATGGTTCGAGTTGGCAACACGGTTTTACTCTTGTAATGCTTTATTTTTGCCTCTATTTTCTCTCTCATTCTATAAAGATTCATAATGCCTACACAAAATTACAAAGTGACCCCTTTACTTATTAAGTTTTTAACTTTGGTCCTTATGCTTTTAATTTTTAAATTTTGTTCAATTTAGTGCTCATTCTTTTGATTTTTTTGGGATCCTTTTGTTAAATTAATTTTTCTTCTCAATTTCATCTTTTAACCAAAAATTTATAGTTCTCTTCTAATATATATTTTCTTTCAATTCTGATCATTATACTTTTAATTGTCCTTTTGTTAAATTAGTTTTTCTTTTCAATTTCACTATTTAATAGAAAGATTTTTTTCCTCTATTTTATTTTATATTTTCATGTTCATCCTCTTTAATTGCTATTTTATTTTGTCTCAGATCCTTTTGTATAGTTTGTTTTTTAATTTTACCATTCAACATTCGATTGATTCAATTTCACCTTTCAATTAAAAAAATAGTTATCCTATAATTTATTTTTTATTTCAATGTTAATACTCATTCCTTTTTTTTTTTATAAAGAAAATCACATGTAATTTGGAAAGCTCATGCATACATACTATCGAATAAATCAAGAATTATGTGTGTTAATAAACAAAATATTAACAATAGCTAAAAATAAAATAAAAAAATCAAGAGATTAATATTTAATCATGCAAGATGAGATATTTACCTGGTTGTGTTTACTGAATTTGTTTATTAAAATTAGTTATTTTAATGTGAATGTTTATTTATATAATCATTAGATTAAATAGTATAAACGTGAAAAAATATTATACAATGGTGCAATATTAAAAATGTTTTCTATCTATCTATCTATCTATCTATCTATCTATATATATATATGATCCACAATAATGTCTTCAATAATTAAACATGCAAACACCATAAAAAAAACAATGTTTTCCCTTTAAGGTTTTACTCGATCTAAAAAAAAGGCTAAAAAGAGCCTAGAGTTGTAGGCATATAACCCAACTCGTTTGGGCCACTACAATAAAGATCCTAGGAGCTTTGGTTGTCTTTCAAGCCTAAACTTGTTTCTTTTTTATTTTTATTTTGCATCTTATTTGAAAAATAAGCTAGTAACATGTTGCCCGCTAAGGCAAGTAATATGTCGTCTGCAAGACCATATTTTGGCTACCACTATGGTGGTTGGAAAATTAGAAAAATATATTTTTAGCAAAACAAAAATCAATTTCAAGTTATTTAAGCCTTAAAACACATCACCAAAACATTTATAACTTTTAAAAACCTTTTCATCAACTCCAAATACCTAAAATAGGCTTAAAACCTAAAATTAAATTGGATTAGTTTTGGCTTTCTCAGTTTATATTTGTTTTTTCAAGCAACACTCAAGCTACAAACAACCATAATTAAACCCCTCTCATCTCTTGGAACCCGTGGATATGAAGACAAGTCATTTTAATGATAAAAAATAGAATGAACAATGACTCTTTGTCATCATTGGAATTTAATAACCATTCTCTCTCTCCTCTCTTTTGCCAAGGAACGAAAAATAACATTAATGAAGTTGTGTACTAAAATTAATTTGTTAAAATTAGGATTCAATTGCATAAAATAAAAATTAGAAGACCAAAATAAATCATTATAAAATGAATAGTAAGCCCACAAAGTTATGTTAGTGTGTTAATTGTGACAAGATATTGTGAAAACCCCACACCTTTAGTGTATTGTAAAATAAATAAATAATAAATATGTCAATTAAACATTTACCCCATATTACAAAAGTATTTCTCGATAAGTCGTATAGTTCTAAATTCTTCTCTTGTAAGGTGTTAGGACATCATTATGAGCTTAATATTTAAATTAAAGGAAATTTGAAATTACATCCAAATAAAATACAAGTTATGGTGTATATAAGATATGGCATCAGTGAATAAATTTATCAACAACATTCTTGAAAAAAAAATTACAACAACTAAGGGATCATAAGAACTAATCAGTTAGATCTATGTTTCAACACGTGCTTGATTTTGAATTTATATTCATAAATTATTTCGGTTTGCTTTTTATAAAGTTTTCACAATCTAAAACACACATCCTAATATTTGGTTTATGTTTGGCTTTTACTTGATTTTATAAATTTTAATTTTTATTATTATATAATTAAGTAAAAAAAAAATACTCTTAAACCTAGTTGAAGTCTATAACCTAGATTATAAATTTCTAAGGTTAAGCCAAAAAACTTGGGTTGACCAAAATGTTACGACTTAATATAAAATAAAGGTAATCTTGATTTGTTTTTAAAAAAAAAAAACATGAAACCATGTTTTTAACTATCATCTAAGTTATCTTGGAACCCGTCAAGTCAACTGGATCATAATGAGACAACTATCACATTATTTAATTTTAAACTCGGGATAAAAAAATGAGTTGGATCATGAGGTTAAGGTTGACTCTACAAACCAGGTTTCATAACAATATGTTATCTATAAACTAGATATTGTTTTATGTTAAAAAGTTTTTTAATTCAAGCCACAATGTTATGCAACCCTATAAACTAGTAAATGCTATTAAAATAACAAAAGGAAAATATATATAGTGAAAGTCTTTTGTTTTATCTAGATCATGTCATCTATGACTATTATCTCTAATTAAGGTTTTGTTTGGTAACACAACTAATCATGTGATTAGTTGTATTCTTAAATGACCACTAAGTCATAGTGACAACCATAATGTAAACCAAGGGGAAAAATGATACACTTTCAATGAGAGCAAGAATTTATAGAGTGGATGATATATATAAGCATTTTGTTAGTGTTTTAGAAAAATCCAAAAGGTAGTGACAACATTGTGAATACTGTGTTAGTAGGTGTCCTTGATTTTGTTTTTTATACAAAATATTTCAATACTTTTTTATTATAAACGTTATGTTATTGAGTTACTATTATAATATATAGAATATTTTTTATATATTGATTATCTTAAGTCTTACATAATATTTATTTACTTAAACAAAAAAAATATTCAGAGATGAAATTGATGATATTAAAAAATCAAAGGTGCTTAGGAATAACACTTAAATGGTTGGATAATAAGTTGATCATTTAGTTCTTGAAATTTAATTCATTCTTCCTAGTCAATGTGGCTAATCGCTAGTAGCTTAAGTTGATAATTTTGTAGAGAGAGAAAATACAACAATATTTTAAAAAGAAAGGATCTATATATATGTGTGTGTGTGTGTGTGTGTGTGTGTGTGTGTGGGTGGGTGTTAAAAATATTGAGAAAACAAATATTGTGAACCTCTTACCTAGGTGATTCATGAGGTATTTATACTATATAAATCTTATTTCCTTGTTTGAGTGGAGGGTCTTAAATGTAGTTTTTCTTTAATAATATTAATAGAGATATCTCTTACACATGCATTAATAAGAGATAAATATATTTTATATAAATATTAGTATAATAAAAAGGTGTTAGGCCCTGAAAGGTTTTTATATACGTGGGGGTGTAGTGAGAATAAGATCCAAAATATATTTTGGGCCAACAAAAAATCTTAAGGGACTCAAGTGGGATCTTATAAAATCAAGATTAGAGGTTTGAGTTAGATCGCATTGCTAAGACTAAGAGGTGCTAAAAAAGGGCTCAAAGTGATACCTAGGCCGAAAGACGATGGAAATTATGCTTAGGAATGATGGGTTTTTCTCCTAGGCTAAGATCATGAAGGTTAGTCTCTTTCTCAAGACTGAACTTATAGAGCAGGTTTTTACCCAAGGTTAAGCCCATAAAGGTTAGGCTTTTCGTTAAGGTTGATCGTATAGAGAGTACACTTTTATTTTAGGTTGAGCAACTTAGGGGTGAGCTTTTCTCTCTATTGTGAGTTTTTCCTATAGAATGAGTGAGTTTTTACCCTCGGCTGACCTCATTGGCTTTGGATTTTTTCTTAAGGCTAAACCCATAAGGGATAAACGTTTCCCTTAGGCTAAGTCTATGAATGTTAGACTCTTTCCTAAATTTAAACCCTTCTATGGTTGGTACCATGCACATTGCCTAAACTCATGCTTGAGCTTTATTAAAAATCTTATTTTAGAAACTATTGATAAATCTTGATCCAGTAGCCCCTAAATCCTTATGATATTGATATGCAAAAACTTTTTAAAAAAATCCTTTTGTTAATTCGGGTGGCAAGACCTTGTTTTGTACTTGGGTTGCCAATATGGTTTGAATAAAAACTTGCACCTGATTGATTAGTTGTTGAAAATCCAGCTTGGCAGATGTGCCTGTGGTGATTGATAAATTTGTCTTGCATCATAGCTCAAGTGTATCTTTATTATCTATCATAGAATGACCTAAAAATGTCAGAAACAAGTTATACAAATAAGTTCACGGATTTTTAATCAATTCTCCACAAATGATGTCACTTTATGATGTTAAAAAAATATAAGCTGGTTAGGAATAAGGTTCATATAATTGGATAATAGGTTGATAATATAGTTTTTGCAATCTAATTCATTTTCCCTAGTTAAGGTGGTTAGTAACTTGTTGTGGGAAGCCAATGTGGTTGGTAGCTAGTAACTTGATATAGGAAGTGAAGTACTTATAACAAGTCTTCTTTAATGGATGCGGAGACTCTCAAATAATTAAGTTAGTAACTTTGTAGAGAGATAGACTCTAGAAACATATATGCTAAAAAAATTAAGAATGAAGAGATTGTGAATCTCTTTAAATGATGATTCATGTAGTATTATATAGCTCACAAATTTTATCCTTACATTTGAGTGGAGGGGTTTGAGTGTATTGTCCTTTTATAATATGAAAGAAGGATAATATCCATTTAACATGTGTTGATGAGAGAGAAAAATCCTCTAATAAGATAAAAAAGTAATAAGTCATAAAAGATTTTTATATACATAAAGGTATAAAGGTATAGGAAGAATAAAATCCAAAATATATTATGACAATAAAAAATATTAAAGATCTACATGCGATCCTAAAAAATAAAGCTTAGAAGGTTAGGCTTGTTGCAGTTAAACTAGAGAAGAGTCTAAAGAAAAAGCTCTCATGCGATACCTGAGTCAAAAGATGATAAAAGCTATGCCCAAAAACACTAGGATCTTCATAAATTCTAAGCCCATAGGGTATGGGCTCCCCTTTAATATTGAGCCCATATTGTAGGCTCATATCTTTTCTTAGATAGAGCCCATGACATAGGCTTTTTTCTTTAGACTAAGCTTATTATACTCGAAGCTGCACCTGGAGGCTAGGCTTTTTTCTAGACTAAGTACATGGCGGGCTCTTCCCCAATGTTTGTAGACTTTGTGAATCACTCTAAAGACTCTGGATGTTCGGGAATGTTTTTGTAAAATATTTTACAAAAAATTTGATTTTTTATTTTTATTTTTTATTTTAAATTAAAAATTTAGGTATTTTTAGATAATTTTATGTTGATATTAAAAATTATTTCGATCATCCCTCTCTCAAAATTGTTCAGCATCTCTTTCACCCCGCAAGTTGATTTATCCCTATATCCTCCAAGAAGTCTACAAGCACCTGCATATCATCATGCCATATTAATAAATCCCACAAACTACCTTTCTTCTGCACATCACTTTCAAGCCATTCTTCACTTGAATATTGTCAGGATTGGTTTGACCCTTCTTTATCATACAAATATGCCACTGTCCCAGTAGCCTCACGCTATTAAACCTACAGTCTATCTAATAAATATATTTTCTACACCTGTTCTCAATATTTTTTTTATAACGGGGATGTCCGGGTCAGTTTGCGCGCATCACAACTAATTCTTGAAAGGGTACAAACCTCTAATAAATATGCCACGGAGAGGCTCGAACCGGGTGCAAGGAAGGGTACTTAGCCTGTTCTTGACATGCTAAGTCCTTTGGAGAAACTTTTTCATCCAACTCCCAATCATATCAAGCTCTGCAATTTCAGTTGTCTTTGCTTTCCTTGGCTAATTCACCAGATGACCACTCATTCCGTGAGCAATATATATCGCCCTAACCAATTTCATCCTGTCACTAAGCATTATGTTTCCCTTTTATTTGAACCTAGATGTGTTTCTCAAGCTATCAGGGATCCAAATTAAAGACAGGAAACGTCCGATGAGTTCACTGCACTGGTTTGATATGGCACTCGAACCCTTGTTCCTCCTCATCCCTCTCGGAACTTTGTGGGTTTTGTTTTTACTAGTGGCCAAAGGCTTTCATCAATGCCTTTGCCTTGATTATAATGAAACATTGTGTCTGATAGTTGAGCCCACTCACTAGCATCGCAGCACAATTGGCCTCTATTTCAGATTGATGTTAACAATTCCTTTTTACAAGGGACACTTGATGAAGATGTTTCTATGAAACAGCCTGCAGGATCTGTCCACTCCTCTCACCTTTTCGCCCTGTACAAACTTCGTAGATCGCTTTACAGACTCAATCAGGCACCATGAGCCTGACAAGCTGCGAGCTATTTCGACGAAGTCTGCTGCACTTGGGGATCCACAACTCTTCATCAGTTGTTCTCGATTCATCATTCATTCTCGTACGTGGCATCACGTTCTGTATTTTAGTCTATGTTGATGACTTGAGACTTGTAGGGAATAACAATGATCATCTACATGGTTTTATTCAGCAACTTGGTGTTGAATATTCCTTGAAAGAACTACAACCTCTCAATTATTTTCTTAGAGTCAAAGTCATCCCTACCATTGATCTTATTAACACAAAAACGATATGTCCACGATCTTCTTGATCATACATGCATATCTCGAGTTCCACTCACTAGCAGGCCACTAAACAACTTTTACGCTACTTGAAGCACAGCATTCACCATGGTATCTTGCTTTGTCGCTCATCCCCTATACATCTTCGTCCCTTTTTAGACGTTGACTTGGTAGGTAACCATGATGATCAGACGTCAACTATTGATTATCTTGTTTTCCATGGTTCAGACTCAATCTCATGGTCAATCATTTGTGCTTTAACTCGGTGTCTCACTTTCAGAACCACCCTAGCTCGCTACTTTTTGATAAAGTGGGTGCCACTCTTCTCAGTCTAAGCCCCGTCATGCATTCGTGCATGAAACATATTGTAATTGATATATATTTTGTAAGGAATTATGTCACTCGTGGAGGCTTGAAAATTTGTCCCTGCTTAAGATCAACTTGTTGACCTGTTAACTAAGTCAGTACTATATCACTCAAGCTTCCAACTATCCTATATTCCAAGATTGATTCTTGTATATATTCCTCTTATAGTTTTTTCTCTTTATAATATATATTAACGACACTGAATACAATACAACTAAGCTTTTCAATTCTCTTTAATGACATGTGTATATGTTTTTTTTTTATAAGAATGATTCTTAAGTTAAAAAAAAAATAAACAAAATGATAATATATGGTATCTACATGCATAACTTTTCAGCAAAATCAATAATATACATAAAAAAAGAAGTTTGAAATAGAACTACATAAAACAATAAGCATCTTTGGTATGTATAATTCAGGGAGAGAATTATTAATTTAATTAAAATTAAAATAGACTCCATAAAAAATAAGTTTCTTTTACGTTAAAAGCAGGGTTACCCCGTTTCTTAAAAATAAAAAAAAACAGTGCCTTTTATATATTTGCTTTGATTTTTTTTATAAAAAAAATATATTAAGCAAATATTATTTTTTTGATAAAACAAATAACTAAAAATAATTGTGTTTCAAAAGTACATCAATATCAAATAATCACCTATTATTTTTCTAATAGGATATCAAATGGAAGCAACTAGTACATAAATTCTCACTTTTTAGTTAAATGATAGCATCAAATGCTTTAGGGTAATCAATCACATTTTCTTGGTTTCTTAATTATTTTTCTTATATGTGTAGTTTTATATCTTATATGCTAAATCACATATCTTGACACGTTTTGTTTAGCTTGGCGGACTTGGACGGAATAAAAGACCTTTATTAGAACTCACGAGTCATTTGCTCTGCGCTCCACCGCAGGGATAAAAGTTTTTTACCTTGTTTTAATATATATAGTTTTTTTTGTTTTGCATTTTGGTCTTTATTTTTTTTTTTTTTTTTTATTTTGATTCCTTTAATTTTTTCGGTCTTTCCAGGATAGTTTTTATTTTATGTTCGTATTTATGTATCTATACTCTCTTGTGATATAATTTTTAATTTAATTATTATTTATCTCTGTATTAAATGCAGCTTGCATTAAAAAACAAAGTAAGTTTAGCTTTGACGGTGTGAAATGAGAGTTAAACTCTCTTGTGCATGTATAATGAATATTTTGATGTTAGTGATCCGTTATCTCTGTGTATTTTTTTATTTGTTTTGTCTACGTGTAGTTTAATATATTTTTAGTTTAAAGCAATTTTTATTTAAAAATATATTAAAATATTTTTTTATTTTTAAAAATTTATTCTTGACATTATTATATTAAAAGTATTTCAGAACATTGAGATTAAATTAATTTGAGATTATCTTAATCTGTGTTTTTTTATATTTAATATATTAATATTAAACAAATACCAAAATATATAATTAGCTTAACATATTATTAAGATTAAATACTTAAAAAATAATCATCAATATTATTTTCAACACCTTATCCACAATAAAATGAATATATAAAAAACTAAATAATTGAAAGTTTTTGAGGCAAATAGGGGGAAAATTAATAAATTAACGTAGATTATGGTTGATAGTGTGATAATATGTTATAATGATAATAATACTAATTTTGTCTTTCTCCTTTAATTTTTTTTACAACTATTTTCATTTGTTCTTTATATCAATTTTTTTCCAAAGCTTCTAATATTGTGTTTGGTGTTATTTTTAATCATAATAATAACAATGAGAATAATAATTTAAGTAATTTGTTCTTTCAATTTTGTAAGTTTTCAATTTCTCTACATATTATAAATTAAGTTTTTCAATTTCTCTACATATTAAAAAATAATTTTTTCAATTTCTCTATATATAATGTTTCAAATCTAATATCCTTGATTAATGGTTTGAAAACATTTTATGGCTCAATATTGTTTTTAATTTTTTATCCAAGTGATTATAATAATTATATTCATAATGGTAATAGTAAAAATTTTGTTTTTATCCTTTAATTTTTTTCATTTGTTATTCAAATCAAATATATTTTTTTTGCCTTCAATCATAAGAATAACAATGAGAATAACAATTGAAATAATTTATCATCAAATGTTGTATTTAGTAAGAATTATTTTTTACAACTTCTCTATATATAATGGTTCAAATCTAATAATTTATCATTTGATGTTGTATTCGTTAAAAATTTGTAATTCAATGTCGTCTTTAACTTTTTATCTTATTTCTTTAAAATTATATTTCTTAACATTAGCATGAAAGACAAAAAAATATTGTCCTATAATTAGTTTTTTTAACATTACTTGACAAAAATTCTACATAAATTAATTATTTTACTCAGATATATAGCATTATAAAAAAAATCTAGCACTCTTAACTTTTTTTTTAAATTTAAAAAAAATTGGTTCTAACTGCGGTGAAATGCAGGACAAGTGACTCGTAAAGTTTTTAATCTAGATCATTAGCCCCATTTTTTCCACATGTTTTGTCTACATTTGACCTGATATAGTTTTTGTTTACTTGATATTAGATCTAAAATATCATACATAGAAAAGCCATAAAAATCAATGTTTAACAAATATAACATCGACTAATAAACTATTTTTATTATTATTCTCATTGTTGTTATTATAATTTTTAAATTATCACAATTATTATAGCTGTCATTATAAGCATTATTGTAAATAATAAATATTCTAATTATTATTGACAATATTATCATTGTTACCATCATTATTTCACAATAATTATTACGACAACTAATATTATTATTGTTATTAATATCATTAAAATTATAACTACTACTATTATCATTATTAATATTAATATTATTGTTTTTGTTATTATTGATATTCCTCATGCTATTTTATGAGTTATTTTTAGTATTATTATCATCATTAAAGTCATAAGGATTATAACCATAAGCATTATAGCCATTACAATAAATTACTATAACAATCATTAATATGATCAGTAATGTCACTATTATTACCATGATTATAGAACCTAAAATTATTATAACTATGATAGCTAAAACAATAAAAATTAATAAATTATCATACCAAATAAAACATAAAACCCATGATATTTAACAAAAGAGTAAGCAAGAAAAAAAAACTAAAACTATTATTATTATTAGGTTAACAATGAATATCATAAAATTATATTGAAGAATAAAATAAAAAACCTAAAAATTTAACAAAAAAAGAAAAAAGAAATAAAAAAGAAATGACAACAAAAAATAATATTATTAGCATAAAAATATCTTTTGACTTAAAGAACAAATAAAAATACTAAAAAAACCTATAAACAAACAAAAAGAAAAAAGAAGAATCGTACAAACCGTTAAAAATACATAAATACCCTCGAACGCAAAAACTACATTTTATGAAATGAAGTGTATGATAGTAATTATAATGTTCCAATCAATAATAAACTATGTTTATAGCCACATTGGAAATCCCACATGGTTTAACTTTTTGTATAATTGGGTTGATGCATGGTGGATGCCAGAATGTACATAAAAAAATAAAAATATAATCTAAAAAAAATGATTATGTTTTTTTTTTTAAAAAAAGAGAGATTCCAAAATAGGGTTAAACATGAATTAATTTTAACATATGAAATTTATGACTTGAACATGAGATATGTCTTGATTGGATGTTAGTTCACAAGATCAAAACAATCAAATAGAAAAAAATAACTATAAATAAAAAAAAATTAAAAAACATAAGAGACAAATATACATCAATATATTTAATATCACAATACTAATTATTTATCTGGTTGTGTTTAATATATTTTTTTTATTAAAATTAATTTGTAATAGGAACTTAGACGAACATAAAATTTATTGTATAAAATAAAGGAAAAAGTATATTTTACAAATCTAAACATTTTAAAAATTTTATATAAAAAATAAAATTTAGTTTAATATATATATATATATATATATATATATATATATATATATATGGGTCATACTACCCTCTTCAAAAATTAAACATGCCCAATATAAGTAAAAAAATATTCTTATTTTAAAAAATAAAAATGAGCCAAAAATACATCACGTTGAAGATTGATTTAAATAGAAAATTAAAAACTATTTAAGAAATATAAAATAGATATTAATTAAAATATAATACTGGCTTGCATGGGGGCCTTTAATTTGTTTTGAAGTAAATGGAGTGGATGACATGTCATCCATTTATTTTATCTTTTAAAACAGATTACGCATTGCTTAGACTCCATAGATTTTAGCTACTATGGTAACTGATGTCGCGATAATGTTTTTTTTGCGCTTCGCACCCCGTCATCTCTTTAGGGAGAGATGGCGCGCGGTGAAAGAAGGTGTTTTTTATAGCCGTAAAATCATGACTATAAATTGTTTGGAATCACCATCTAGTATGTAGATCACTATGAAACCTAATGGTCTGCGAGAGTCTGAGTAAGGGGACTTGTTGCGCATAGGGAAGACGTATCACCCCTGGTGCACCTTACCTATGGCAAACAGCATTGTTGTTTGCTTGATTTTTCTAAGTCATTTTTTATTTGGTGGTTTTTTCTAAGGCTTGAAATATATCTCTCTTCGTGTGGGAGTCTCTATTTCATTGGAAACTGAAAAGCTAACCACTCTAAAATTTGAAAATTTTGACGTGACATTTTTTTTTAAAAAAATGGCTTTTTACTATTTGGGGATGTACTTCACAGTGTACTTTACTATTTGTTATTTTTTTTGATATTTTGGTAAAATTCCAATGGATAATGGTTACGATATGCAATATTCATTCAAAACATGTGAAAGATGCAATATATATATATATATATATATATATATATATATATATATATATATATATATGAAAATATGCTTGGAGAAACCTTGGAATTCGGCCATATGCACGAAAACAACATATTTTTTTGCTTGTTTTTTATGCAATTTTTTATATTTAAAAAAAAAAAATGTGGACTGGGACTGGGCCTGGCCCAACTAAATGGGTTAGCCCCGCTGCTGGACTTGGGCTGGACCCAGCCCGACCAACAAGGCGAGGCCGCGAGCAGGTCCAACTCAAGAATTAAAACAACAAAACAAAAAGAAAACAAAAACAAGGAAATCAGGTTGCGCACTATTCACGTAACGTGAACAGTAACAAGGTGGTCGGCCGACGGTGACGAGAGGCTCCAAGTTGGCTCTTCCTGTGGTGGTGGTGGTGTCAGAAATGGTGGTCTGTGGTGGCCGGGAGGAGCATATGAAGTTTAGCTGGTCTGTGTTGCTATTGCTACTGCTTCGTCGCTGGAGCTTGCTACTACTACTGAAGGTTGCAATGGAGTTGTTGGCGTAGAGGAGAAGTTGTCGGTGCTAAGGAGGTGTTATTGGTGCTAACCGGGAGCTGACTAGAGTTGTAGTGGGAGTAAAGGGAGAGACAAGGAGCTGCTGCAAAGGAATGAGAGAGAGAGGGTCGGTTGTGCATGTTTGGTTGTTATTGTCGGTGTTGGTGTCCCTTCAGCACCAAGGGAGATGGAAGGGTGGCTGTCGTGTGCAAGTTTTTAGTCACGGTGTTTCTGCCATTTTCCCCACTGTGTTTGTCATATCCGTCGTCCCTGTCGTATGCAATCTCTGTGTGTGTGTGTTTTTGTTCTACTCTATTTTTTTTGTTCTCTCCCCTATGTGTTTTGTTTTGTCTTCCCCCAGTTTTTTCAGTATGTTCCCCCTGTTATATATAGGTGAAGGAGGTAACCCGTCAGCGTCATGCTACAGCTACGCGCAGTTACGGGTTGCCTCCTAAACTACAACTGCGTGTAGTGATGAGCTGCTTCCTACAACGGCATGCTATAACTACATGGTACGGGTTGCCTTCTACAGTGTCAGAGTGCATGTAGCGGTATAGTGCCTCCTGTAGTGGCGTGCTTGTAGTGGCATAACTACAGCATATTTTGTGACCTGGTATAATGGCAATTTAGTACTTTAATTTGTAATTGTTCTAATTGACTCCTAATTGGTTTTAAACTTTTAAATGTGTGCAATTGTATCCCCGCAAAAAACTTGAATATCAGCATTAACTTTGCGCGTCTTTTTTATTCTAGCCCTTGGTTTCGTATTTATACGATTTGACTCTCAATTGACCATTAAACTTTCAATTTCTTCAAGTTTGCACCTGACTTCAACACAATAATTGGCTTGGAAAAAATTCAATTCGGTCTTTGAAAATTCTAATTTTCTCAATTGAGCTCGAATTAAGATCAAGAACTTGATTTTTCATCAACTAAGACCTTAATAAAATTAATGTGACCAATTTAAAGTATAATTAAGTCATTGCACTTAATTAAATCCTTCAATTCGATCTTAAATAAATTCTAAAACACAATTACACTTTAAATTGGTCGATGATTAAATCAAATCGGCCCATAAAATATAATTATGTCTTTTGACTTAATTTTTACACAGATTTATCCAATAATAAATTATTTTAGCTTTAGATCTGTATTTTCTTTTATTTTTGGGAACAAAAGAGATATGACCGGATTCTCGAAAATATCCAAAATTTCCACATTGATTTTTCTACCAACATCAGCCTCTTTTTATGTTATTTTTGTCATTTTTGGATAAGTTTGGAGAATAACCCAGAATTGGGTTATGACAATTGAAAAACAAGATTCATGTTTTTTATTCAACAATCTAATTTTAATATATCTTTTACATACACTACCTAGAAAACATTATAGTAACCTTATTAAACCAATTCATGGCCTCTAAAAAAAAAAAAAAAAAAAAAAACTTAAAACTCGAAATCAACCTAAAATAAAATAAAATAAAAACATTTCATGCTAAGTTTTTTTAAGGAACTTTCAAGATTAAAAAAAAACTAATTCAAACTTTTCTCGTCATATGAAACTATTTAACATAAAAATTAATTGTTTTAGTAGCTAGAGTTGTCGCTTACAACAACTCTCTCTCTATGTTAGAATACAATGAGTCCCCCCTTTCTTCTCACAAAAAAAAAACTAAAAAATAAAATAAAATTTGATATTGAAATTATTTTAAATTTTTTTAAAGGGATCGGTTATGTAAGAGCTAGAAAAAAATAGGACTAAAATGAGCTTTTCATAAATTCTAAAGTTGCCATCTACTTCATATTTTTCCACTTAAGTCATGTGTTTTAAATTAAACCCTCTCTTCCAAAAAAAAACAAATATGCAATTAAATGCTGATTTAAGCTAAAAAAACTAAATTATACAAAATAAAAACTCAAATATCAAATTAATTTTTTTAAAGAAATCATTACTTAGCGGATCTAAGAGATTGTGAACAATAATAGCACTACAATAACAGCAAAGCCCATTTAGTTTCTTTTAGTTATGATGCATAACTATATTTTACATTACATAAATAACCAATGACACCAGGTCTATCTAATTGGATATCAACGCCCTGAATTCACATAAACAAATATTTTTTATTATTATTATTTGTTTTTAGAAAACCAAAAGTAACACAGTTGTCACCACGGTATACATATTTTCATCCACCAAATCCTAAGGTGCCCCCCACCCTATTTTCCCGCTGTGATCTTCATCGGATCCTCCCTAGATAAGAGGTCTCATTATGGCCATGAAATCTCAGTGGATGACTCTATTTTCCATGTCCTTTCTCTCAGATTGCCGAAATGTCTTCTCAGTACGTACGCCCCCTTCCCATTTTTGACATGAAGGCAACGCGAAAGGATTGTGAGGTTTCCCTAAGAACACCAATATGTTGTCGCTATAAAAATATGAAAAAAAGACTAGATTATAAAAACATGTATGAACACATGGATTTACTATGTTTATAATCAATTATTTCACCTAAAACACTTGAAACAAGATTGTCGAAATCGCGAGTTGTTTTTTAAAATCTTGTGATTTTATAAGTCAACATGTATTTACGTGTTAGATCGAATTTAAACTCGAAAACTAGTAAAATCAAACTTGACTCATGCAAAATCGATATGATTTTAAGAGTTTACTAAATTTGTAATATGAACCAAGTTAATTTTGAATTTGGCCTTAAAATATTTGTTGATGATTTTATGAGATCAAATATATCCTTCAAACTATATATTGGATTTAGTTAAAATTTTATAGAAAAATATTAGATACATGAAAATACATTTTAATAAATTGTTAGATTAAACAAAGTTCATAAATATATTATTTCAAATAGTCAAATTTACTAGATGAATCTTGTCAAATTTGTCAAACTAGACATCCATGTATATTGTCTTAGACATATCTGGAGTAATTTACGGGATTCTTCTATACTTACTATCATTTAGTAATTTGTCTATATTGAAAAGTTTTATTTTGAGATATTTTATTTTTTCATGTTATTGATTTATATTATTTTTCTTTTTTATTTATTCAGATCAATAATTAATTATAATATTACTGACTCTATTTATTATATTTTAATATAATTTAATTTAATTTAATTTATTGACTAAACTGTCAATACATAGTTAAAAAAATATATTTATAATTTTACAATCCGATACTATATTGTTCGTGTAATATTAAAAAAGCTGACAGCTGCTTGGAACAAAGTTAATTGAAAACTTCGAAATTCGTTCTTGCCATGGTTAATAAGTATGTAGGGTTACTTAGGTGGTTTTCAAGAACACAGTTTCTGATCCTGCAATGTACACCAGCCAAATGTTGGGTTCACTTTAATCTTCTTTTCTTTTCTTTTCTTTTTTTACAATATGATTTTGTTTCCTCTTTCTAGTCAACAAAATTTCATTAAAGCAAAGAAAAGATGGCATACAAATGATAAGTCATTTTTCCTTTTGACCCTCCTCTCTTGATTTTTTACTCTCCCACACGTAACCATGGCAGTGTTATGAAATTTGGATCGGCTTAACAGGGTTTGACTTATCACTGATTTTCAAAAAATAATTAATATTTAATTTTAAATTATTTTTTTTAGTATTTTTAGATTATTTTCATGTATTGATATCAAAAATAATTAAAAAAAAATATTATTTTAATATATTTTTGAATAAAAAATACTTTAAAAATACATTTCAACCACTCTCTCAAACAGATACTAACTTAGAATCTACCTGATCAAGGATTCTAATTGGGTTTCAAATAAATAAAACTTGAGTAATTTGTTGAGTCAATCGAAAATCTAGATATAAACTTAAAATAAAGTAAAATCAATTCTTTAATTTTTTGTACTTTTTATAGTTTATATCTATATAAATTATTTTTAACTTTTCGATGTAAATTAACAATACTACACTTAATTATTTATTTTTCTTATATAATCGACATTATTGTTTCTTAGTATATCGATGTGAAATAATTATATATAACTTCTTCCATATTTATATAAATTTATTTCTTAATTGTTTTATGTAAAATAATTATATATAACTTTTTATTTATATAAATTTTTAAATTAATTTTTTTAGTATTTTTAAATTATATATATATATATATATATATATATATATATATACTATGTAAAAAACAACCTTTATAAAATAAAATAAATATTATTTTAATATATTTTTAAATAAAAATTAGTTTTAAAAATAATCCTAATCAACTCAACTCATGATTCATGCACTCCTGTACAAGTGAAGTACATCTATTTTGGAATTTACTTTCTAAACTTCTCAGAATCTATCACACTCGTTAGTTGTCTTATCTAATCTTGTAGGGTGGAAAACACAGAGGAAATGACCTCCTCACTGTGACTTTCTTTTACTCCAATTACCATATTTATACAACGATCACAATTACTCTTGGCAGATATGGCTCAGCAGGTATAGCTTTTTCTTCTTTTTCACTTCTTCTTTGATGATCCCTCGTGGATTGTCTCTTAGATTTCTATGTTTCTCCGAGTTTCCGATTCGACGGTGTGTGTTCTTTTACTATCATTGACCTGATTAAAGGGTCTACCCTTTCATTTTCAAGCTGTTCTTGTTTCTGATTAATGTACAATGATCTTCTTTATTTTCTTGCGTGTTGAGGTTTAACTGTTTCGAATAATGCCAATGACTGATTTGAGTGCAGCAAGAAGGTTGGCCTCTGGGTTTGCACCCGCTGAATGTAAGAGTTGGGATAGCTAGAAATGGTGATTTCTCTGGATCAATATCGCTCAACACTTTACTCACTGGTTCTCCAACTTCCTCGACAGATTCCTCATCAGATTTGGACACCGAGGTCAGTGAAATGACAAGACTTCACTGTGAAATCTTACATTAGTACGTCTTTTTTCTATCACAATGTACCTGTTTTTCCCCCTTTTCTTTCCAGTTTGCTTTGTTCACATACCTTAATCTGCTTGGTAATTATGGGATTTGACAAGGAAATTTTGGTTTCCTGATTTTTCTTCCCCATTTTGAAATATTGCAAGTGAACTTAATGAACAATGACATTAATTTGAGTGAAGACTGAGTTTTCTTTGAATGAGTAATGATGCAGCATTGGAAAACTCTTTTCTCCATACCATAAAGTATGGTAGTGGTTATGGTTGGTGACCTAGTTTATCAAATCTTGTTTGTTAATTCGCTCTCCTTTCTTGTTTTAGAGTGCAATGACCAACAATTAGGTGCCTTTCATAATCAGTAGTCAGTTCAATGCACCAGCACTTCATAATTGTCATATCAGGCATCCCTTTTGATATATATTACAGAGGAGGGCACAAATTAACCTCTGCCGATTGAATTCTGCTGTTCTATTTGTGCTGACATGTTTTTCACATATAGCCATCAATTTCAGGATCAAAGCTTGAATTTTGTGTTGATAGGAGCAATAAAGCACTACATATATATAAAAAAATAGAATAAGAGACTCTTAAGATTGAATTCAATCACCTTGTTCATGTCCATCATAGAATAAGAGACTCTTAAGATTGAATTCCTACCTGGTTTGCAGTTTTTCAATCTTCTGACTTGGCCGAGTAATTAGATTAGATAAACTGAATGTCTTATCAATCTAGAGTTAATATGGCTCATCTATATTATGATTGATTTCAGTCTACAGGATCTTTCTTCCATGACAAGAGCATTTCACTGGGGAGTCTCATAGGTGTTTCCAACCTACTAGAGCTCTCTAGAAAATCAACAAGGACAAGGAAAGTTGAAGTGGTTGAAGAAAAGAAGAGCTGCAAATCCAAAACATGGATTTTCTCTTTATGTTCAAGAGACACTACTGATGCCAAAGTTGTGAATGAAACTCCATCTCTCGGCCATTTTCTTGCTGTGGAGAGAAGAGCATCCAGTGAATATAGAAGGAATCACAGCCCGATTGTTTATGGACCTCATGACGAGCTTGAACTTGCTCAGCCTGTTGCGGAACCCAACTCACTCTTTGTTAATGGCCATGTTGCTCCTCCCAGACCAGGCCAAAGCTGCAGCGCCGAAGCTGAAAGAAGAGGAAATGAAGAACAAGAGCACTGCGGTGAATATGCAGTGCCAGTTCTATTTTCATGCATGTGTGGACAACCTTCTCTTTGAACCACCTTCTCCTGCTGTCACTTTTGATGATTGAGTTTCATCTCCCGCGTAGAAAACTAAAAATGAACTTGTAATTTTCATTGGTTTCAGGCGTAAGGGAATCTATTTCATGTCTATGCACTTCATCTCCCTCCATGGGGTGGTCTCTTGCTTGGTTTTGAACAGCAAATCCAGAGATTTCGCGAGATTATCAATCTCTTCGTGACCATGATAGTGTTGCCAACGTTAATGCAACTAAGACCTCGTCAAGGTGTGTTCTTCTGTTTTTTTTATATCAAGACCAAACAATTAGCGGATGAATGTAGAGGCCTTGGCTGCCATCTTGTAATACTTTTTGCAAGAGCATGATAACTGGAGGGAGGTTCCATTACGAGAAAAACAGAGAGAAAGATGGCGGTGCAGGACTAATCAGATCCAACCCAATTTGAGGGACTACAAGGCAGGAAGGATTACTATTACTATTACTATTATTATTATTATTATTATTATTATAAAAAAACTTTGCACATTAGGTTCATATATAATTATTTATAAGTTAATTATTAATATTACCATAAAAAACTACAATCTTGTGTGAAAAATATAACATGATTAAATGAATTTTAAAATATCATTGTAAATATTTTTATTAAAGAAAGTTTTATTTTATTTCAAAAAAAAAAGAGGTTGAAAGGCTACAAAAAAAAAAAAAAAATGGAAGTGGACAACACTTCGTTTGTTAGGTCAAACGATGTGTCATCCATTATCACAATTCTTAGCCACTTTAGATAATGGTATAATCAAGTTCTGGGTTTTTTTTTGGCACTCAAACCTAAATCTTAATATATTTTTATCTAGAAATACTAAAAAAAATCAATGATTTTTAACCACACTTCCAGCCTTAAAATACCTTTTAATTAGTCTGAAAATCAAAACAAAACAAGCTTTTAGGATTCTGATAAACTTTTTCTCTTATGATTAAAGGTCCACGTCACATTCATTGTATTTTCATATTCAAGACGAACTCTTTGATACAAATATCATTTTTTGTTGTCGTTGTAATGTGGTTGGCCCACTTTCTCTCTTTTATTTCAATATTTATCGACTAAAACATATAAAAAAATCATGATCCAATTGTAAATGTTGAAAACTACAAGCACCAAAGTTTAAAGAAATTTCCTTCAATATTCAATTAATAGCAAAGGTGTCAATACCGTTTCGATTGATGCTTTGTTTTTTCAATTGGAACATAATATTTTGGTTTCGGAGCACTTCGGCGCGCCGTTTCGAAGTTGTACTGTTTATGTGTATATATATAATTAAATATATTAATTAAAAAAAATAGTTCAAATCCAAAAATAAAATTATTTAGAATAGTGCAATTTAATCTAAAAAAGACAGAATAAAATGATTTTTCTGAACTAAATTATGAACATGTATAATATTACAAGAATGTCATCATCAATCTCGCAAGGTCATTACATTCTCCGATTGCTTTGAAATTTTAACATAATATATATAAATATATCAAGAGACTCTTCGTAAAATTTTATCTTAATTTAACAGTCAGATTAAGAGATATGATTGATATTGTAAAATTATTTATTATTTAAGAAAACACTATTTGGCTTAAACATAACTGGCGGAATGAAATCAGAAAGTTTCGGTCGGTATTTGGCTGAAAAATCCAGAACAGACCGCAATTTTAACCGAGGTAAAAACGACGCTGTTTTATCTCGTTTTTTTAACTAGTACGAAACATTTTGGTCGTTTTGGCCGAAACAAAACGAAACATACACCTATGATTAATAGTGTGATGAACAATAAATTGTAAGTGTGTACACAAAGTATGTGAACAATGAAATGTTGTTTTGTTTTAAATTATCTTATGTGAACAATGAATTGTTGTTTTATTTTAGATTATCTTACTCATTAATTATGTTATGTATAAAAGATAAAATAATCCGGAAAAAAATCTCATTTTGCTTTGAATCTCGACCCATTATGAATTTCTCACCCAAACTCTAACTAAGGTGTTCCAATTTCATTTTGTTCATTCCATATAATGAACAATGTGTTTTTTGTTTTAAAAAAATATATGTTTAATTACATCCTTTATCACTTAATTTGTTAGATATTGAACTTCATAATTTATTATGGTTTGTTTTTTTATAGGTATCCCTATCCCATGATTCATTCTACGAGTTTTGTGGGTTAACCCAATTAATTTATTTTTTAGTTTCTTAGTTTTATCATTCAACATCTTCAGCTTTTGGTTGATTATGATTAGGCTTTATCATTTGTTTCGGTCTGTTTTCTATAAAATTATCACAGCTTCATGACTCAAGTTATAGGTTTTGCGAGTGAGCCTAGATAGACTTCATTGTTTTATTGTGCTCTTTTTTAGATTGATTTTTTTTCTCAATTTCATCATTCAATAATGAGTTTATTAAGGATTGAGCTTCATTTTCTATTTTGATTTGCTTTATTTAGAGTAATCATGGTCTCATAACATGGATTATGAATTTGAAAGGTTAATTAGGGTTGATCCAATATATTATTTTTTAAATATCTTTTAAAAAATGATGTTCTCTTGAATTTCTTGAGTAAAACTATATTTTTATCAGTAATTCAGGTTGTCTTTGAAGTCGTTTAGTCAATCAGATCATATTGGATCAACTCTCACGTGATTTTAAAAAAATCTACTAGAAAAACATTAGCTATGCCTAGATATATTTTTTTTACATTAAATAAATTTATCTGACCCGCAGTGTAGCATGAGTCGACGATTCAGTAGTTACTAAATAAGAATGTTTAATTTTTAAAACTATATTTAGATACTTAATATTATGTTTGAAATTTGAATTGCATAATGGTAAAAACCTCTCTAAAATTAAGATATATTGTTTTAATTAAAAAAAAAAAAGTAACTCCGATCACAATTTAATTGACAATCTTCAGTTCATAGTAATATAAAATATTTCATTAAAAAGTTGGCTAATTTATTCTAAGTTGATGTTTATGCTACATCTAATATTTTTCCAATACTAAACAATATTTTTGTTTAAAATATTCAATTGCAAATTAAACAAAAACATTAAGAAAAAAATACATATACAAGTCATGATCTTATAATATATTATAGGTAAAATACATTTGCCAAGAAATTGTTAATTTCCCTTTGGATATTTAGAAAAAGAGAGCCACTTGGACTACAATTAAGAAAATATTATAACCATCTAGCAAGTGGTCCAGTGGTGCAATCTTGGAACTAAGAGGTTTGCTCCATTTTGGTCTCAGATTTGAGTGTAGTTGCTAATATGATGGTCATTGAAGGTTTACATGGTCATTAACTTCAAAATCCGTGAATTGATCAAGATACGCGCAAGGTAATTCAGATACCCACATTAATAAAAAACTATTATATAAAAAAGATTAAATCACCATTCAGCATGTTTACTAGCACCTAAAAATATCCAACGTATTGTCTCTATCTTGCTATCATCCACCCTCGTATAGAAAATTGACTTGATCGTCCACGTATCCTTCTAGAAACACAGTCGTGCCACCAAGTTTTTTTTTTTTTTTGTAGGTCCTAAACCAACTACCATAGCCGAAGATACGATAACCAGAGCTCATCTTGTATACAAATGGCCTTCCATATTTACAGCAAGATTTATGCAGCAACATGTTATATACAGCAATACCACATGATAAAAGATTTGTTATCTGTACAATAGATTTATAATTCGAGTCAAGACGTGCATATCTTATAAAAAATTAGAACAACTAGAATTTTATTCTTTTATCCAGACCTATAAAATATATTTTTCAGAAAATAAAATTTACCCGTATTCAGAAAACAATTATGGAGTTCAAGCCAGCTACTTTTTTTTAAAGAAATTTACTAGCGTGGAAATCTGGGGGTGCTATAATATTCTATTGTTGAACCAAAAGAATTTAATCAAGATCCTACCAAAAGCATGGTCATAAAGCATCGTTTTTTTAAATTTTCTGTACATGGATTGAATGCCTGCAGCCTGCGAGAGGGAAAGAACAGCTCTTCTGTGGTCTAATCCTTGATATATGGAAATTAAATGGTCTAATTCTTGATGTCTGCCTGCCGAGACTGCGAGTTCCACCAGTAATCGGCTGCTATCTCTCTTTTATTGTGCGTAAACAACACGTTCTCAGAACCCAATAACATCCTTTGATGGGAAACTTCGGTCCACAATTTACTCCATTCTTCTTTTATTAGTCAAATTAATCCCACTTTCTTAGCTATTTTTTCTACGAGGTCATAAAAAAATACTTGTTGGCGAGAAGACGGACGAATCAGGGATCTTTTTGACTGATTGATAGCAAATTCTTTGATGAAACACTAACACCCCGTTGGTGGGAATAACGAGAAGACAAAACAGCATTTGCCGGGTAAAAGAAGCATGTTATTTGTGACTTTCTCCATTCCGCTGATTTATAATAATAATTATTTAGATTTATCGTCGTCATCGGTTGCTAGCTAAGGTTAGGGAAAATCACTTTCAAATCTAGCTAATTTTATTATTTTTTTTTTTTTAATTTTTGGGTTACAAAACTAGCTATATCAATACCTCCTCCCAAACCCAAGGGGTCCTGGTGTGAGTGGTGAGGGCGCTCTCATCCCTTAAGAGAGGTCAGGGGTTCAAACCCTCCTCTTGTATGGAGCCGGTCATTTGGGGAGCACTTTCACCCCTTCGGAGCCCACCCGGTGCGAACGTGGATTAGTCTGGGCCAGCGCTTGGGACACCGCGTGGTTTATACCAAAAAAAAAAAATACCTCCTCCCAAGCTTGGAAAATACGCAACGAAGGAAAGTCGATGTTGCCTTTACGGTTGGAGGAAAGTCTAGAATGTCATGCTATATCGGTTATATTATAATTAAAAGAATATCATTAAAGTGAATAGTTAGGGTTTGACCAAAGTATTAGAAACCCTTCACTAATTATTTTATCCACGATACATTTAAAAAATTAGGATTTAATTGAAGACTTTAATATTTAATGGTGTAAAACTACATTCTAGAATACGCTATAAGGTATTATATACAAAAAAAAAAATAAACGCGATGTTAAATTTAGATTTTAGAACATTTACGTTTTGACTGACTCAGGGAGTTAGTTTCTCATAAAAAATATTTATCTTGAACTTTAGAAAATATCAACGAATAAAAATTTGAACTAGAAAAACAATCATATAACAATGCAGTTTATCTTAGATAGAGTGCACTGGTGGTGATGTGTCTTTCTGTTACACAACTAGTTCTCTTACTTAGGCCCTTACAGACCATTAGACTTTCTATTGACTATAATACTAGGTGAAACTACTAAATTATATAATCATAGTTCTATTACTTAGACTTTCACGAACAGTTAAATTTCCTCATTATTGTAATAATTGGTTGCAACTCCTAAATTAAATAATCATAATGTTATGATTATATCCAAAAACCCCTTTTCTACATACTCATAAGGTGAACTCATTGAATTGGCATCATACATGTCATGATATTTAGGATGTTAAAAGAGATCATGTGTTTTAAGATTAGTATCCAACTATTAATGTAGATACCTATATGAAATGATATTTCTTCATTATGTATCGTTTTATCACACCTACATGAGTGCATTTCTTGAGGCATCTATGCAATATCTTCCTTGATATTTGTGATATAATCAATTGGTATGCAATATTATTTTACACAAAACATCTATCAAATATTGTTAATGTTATTATCGTATATTGGCGTTGTTTTGACTAACCTTTAAAAATTAGGGTTTTCTAATTTGGAATTTAGCAATTTTTAATTGTACCCTTATTCTTCCAATTTGTTTAACTATACCTTTAATCACTTTTAAGCTTTTAATTGCTAGTAATTTCACCCCTTACTAAAATTTGATTTCAACCTAAGATTTGAGCACCTTTTGCACTTCAATCCTTGGTTTCTAATTTGACCAATTAAGTCCTTGATTGGTCAAAAAACTTTGTTTTTCTTCAATTGGGTCCTTAAAGTCACTAATTTCAGTCCCTGAAGTCATGTGTCTTTTACAGATTGGTCTTTAGTTTTGGATTTGTTCAATTAAGTCCTTAATTTCTTCTCATAATTTGGATTTTATGCAATTAAGTTCCTATTTCAATAATTTTCCTTTCTAACATTCCATTTTAGTCCTTAAAACCTTGATTTTTTTTTTAAATAACACCTAAATTCTCCAAAGCTATCTTCTTTTGCAATTTAGACCTTCAATTGGTGCTAATAACCAGAAATATATACATACACACACTTTTTTTTTTTAAGATAACAACAATTATTACGGATGATGACAACTACTTTAATTTTTAATATATGTGTATAAATTCGTTTATTGGTACGGGAGGCTCGAAAAGTAGTAACAATTATTTTTGAAGATATCAATGAGATGGAATATATTATGACCAATATCATGCTCAATCTCAGTTATGATGAACTTCAAGAGGTTAGAGAGGTTGAGTGTCTTAAAGTGATATTAGTGAAAGATGAGGTTGTTTATCATGGTAGTATTAGGGATGTTAGTCCATTCAAAAATGTCTTAGGTCCATTCACAAGCTAAGATGATATTGGTCTTCCTCATATTTACGTAGACGTTACAAACTCATCCTCGAGTTAGACGAGTTGGGGTGATATTCGAGGTCTTTCCATAAGCTAGAGCGATTATTTAAAACAATTATATGTTATGAGAATTATGAATATATGCATAGTTTGTTTAATTTTCTTAAAATATTATATTATATTAATCATCGTTCTAATTTTATTACTTATGATTAAAAATGTGATATGTTGCTTATGTGAATTGTATTTTAATATTAAAAAACTAGAAATTTGATGTGAATTGCGGGTTTTTAAGGTAGGGAATTAATTGGTATAGAAGACTGTCTTGGGATGTGTCACGAATAACATTAGCAACTCAAAAGTGATAGATGATGAAATGATTCTCTTTTCGTAAATATTATATGAGACTTGATCAAGTGTGTTATATTTCCTCTTTTTTTTTCATTATGTCAGTTTATAAAAAAAAAAATACATCGTGAAAACTAATCGATAACATGTTTGCGTAGGGAAGTGAGAGAAAAGAAGACATTTAAGCTACCCATTCCCATCCACCAATCTATCGTATGATCATCACTTTGGAATAAAATGTTTCTACAAAAGAAATCAAAGCAGCATTAGGTACTTCGTAGTTTGTACATGTCTGAAGAGTCATCACATTTACCAATAAAACAATGAAAAACAATAGCAAAGACAGCCAATACGGAGTCATTTGGATCTTGTTTGACTTCTTAGCATGTTTTTTAAAATAATTATTTTAAAAATATATTTATTTTTAATATTATTGTATCAAAACAATCTAAAATATATATATTTTAACATAGAAACAAAACAATTCAGATTTGTCTCGATACTCATGTCAGATCTATGTTCATCGGGTCCCTACCCTTTTGCCCTACCACCCTGACACGCTTGAATTTTTTTTGTATTTATCATTATATCATTGGAGTTTTCTCCTTCCAAAAGTTTTCGACCAATGGGGGCATATCACAGATTCACATAACCAGACAAACATGCATTGCTTTATCACGACGACTACCATCAGTCCTAGTTTACAGAGCCACATGATTGAGGCTGTACTTGACTTTTTTTTCTTTAGAACATGTAAAGGAGCAGCGATTCAGGAAAGTGGAGGCTTTATTTTCCAGGAAGAAAAAAAATATTTCTTTTATCAATTCAGATATTGAACAGACCGACCCTCAAAATAATAATGAATGCTCCTTCTTCAACCTTCAATCTCAAGTAAACAAAGATTACCACAATATGACCACCAGCAGTCATATAACCAAACTTAACAATCCAAACCTGAGACTCACGTCTTTACTTCATTTTTACACTACATTGCCAATGGGGCCATATCTATCTATCTCTCAATATATAATTTTACCCTTGTTTGGGATTACAAGGAATCCTTGATTGCTAAATGGAATCTTCGATTGCCAGATGCTACCAAGTATCGTCAAGACTTGTTCATCCAATCATTTTCTGCAGCAATCCTTCCTGAGCCGCGGCCACCCATTTTTCCAAATGTTGCTGATAACCCCTTGAAACTGCTGCTTCCCTCGCTGAAGTTCCGTGACTTCCTTGATTTTCTCAGCTTCGGGGAACCAATCTCCCCAAAATCCTGATCAGCATCATTGCAGTTCTTTATTTTAGCAACCACTAGACGGGCAATGTTGCTTCGACAGAATGGACAAACTGGAGGGTTGAGGCATGCGGTTGTAGGGTTGGGTTTGTTATGGCAGCAGAGAGCTAGCGTGCATTGTGCACACATCTGATGGCCACAGTCTTGGACTTCAATTGTACAAACCTGCTCGAAGCATATGCAGCACACCTCTGTATCGCTTGCCTGCATTATATATGTTACCAAATAGACACGTCAGTCACAATCCATCTGCTACCCTGGTTCCAAGTAGTTTGGCCAACGCGGAGCTTAATAAAGAAATTGCAGGGAATTTTTATTTTTATTTTTTGATAAAAAATAAGGAATTTGGCAGCTAAAACAGGAAACAATTTAACAGCCAAGAATTCTGGAGAAAGTCTTAAGCTCAGCAAGACACCACTTTTTGACATGTTTTGCTTTCATCTAATAATACTTAAGAATGTAAAGCTCCAATCTCAGACGAAGAATCAACTATAAGAACCATATCCATACCTGTGCTCAAGCATAAATAGTATATCACAATCTATGGCAGAATAACAAATAAGCTGTCACGTATATTATTCAGTTTAAGCACATCACCGATTAACAAGTGTGAAAGATTCATCAAGAGGTTGAATCAATGTTATTTGTGTCTTAAGTAGTTCAGAAAATAAAACATGAGTTCACATGAAATCTTGAGACTTTTGAAGTTTAAGCCTTTAAAACTAGTTTTAGTTTTGAAACACTGGCCAAGCTCATCCATTTTCTGTGTAAAACTTTCCAGCTCCAGTATCTGGTTGTTTAAATTTGTTTCCTGTTGATTGAAAGGAATAAAATTAAACACGATCCCATAAGTACAGATAAGCATCAAAATTACCTCAGATATATTGGAATCTGTCCCGTCAACAGAATGTGATGGAGATGGAAGTGAGTGCCCAGTTCCCTTCAAGATGTTCTTTTCCCTCTCCCTGTTGGCCTCCATCAACGCACACTCTAGTAGAGTTTTGGTCTCTTGACTCAGCTCACTGATGAACTTCAATGGCGACGGCCATACAAGAGGCTCTGCTGATGTGGGATTGAGAAGGGCTGCACATGATCCATTTCTGTACTTCAAAGCAACTACATAGGGTATTCTCCTGCATTTGGATGACCATATAAAAATAAGAAAACGTTCAAGCTATAAAAAAGACGAGATCAAGAGAATGATGACTATACCAGTTCTTAATTAAAAATAAAGCAACAGCTCTTATAACATTAAGCTCCCTGATTCTATGTTGCCTATTTGAAATCATTGGAAAACATTTTATAGAATACATCAAAGAACAAGACAAACACATGCTTTGTTAGCCAATATTATTACATTATGAATGTGTTATAGCTTCTAAACTAACGAAGGATGGAATCAAGTAATACCCAGATGCATCTCTTTGAAGACGATCTGCCCCCCATGCCAGCAATTTACGGGTACAATCAAGAGATCCCCCTCTGGCTGCCAAATGAAGAGGAGTGCTCCCCGGGGAACTGTAAGCAGCAATACATCAACAAAAATTAAAACAACAAATCTTATCAAAGGTAAGAGATAAGTGAGAAAATCAATATAATTATTACCCATATCCTTCTGTCGAAGCACAAACAAGAGCACCATTGTCTAACAAGATATGTACACATCCAGGCCGTCTTTGACGAGCTGCTAAATGCAATGGTGTTGCTCCTCTACCATCTCTGATATTGACAAACCGTGCAAAGCCCCTAGATTTCAATTTCCACAGAAGTTAATATCATAAAAACTAAAAGGCAAAATCATCAAAAGAGAAGAAAAGAAAAAAGAACAATAAAAAAACATATAAATCTTTAGAATGAAACATGTTGTTACCAAGAAACAGCAACAGGGCTTGATTGGGCAGCAGAAAGAATAACTTGAAGGCAATCCGAATGGCCATAGTAAGCAGCATAGTGCAAGCAAGTTCTTCCATTAAGTGAATCAAACTTCAAAATCTGATAAAAATCAAACAGATAACCTTATCAGTAGATGCTAATTCACAATTTCAAATAAGAATAAATTAATCTCTAAAATAAAAAGCAGACGGAAATTTTGAACTTTGTCATACATTTGCCCCTGCTTCGATGAGCTTTATCAAACATGAGATTTTGCCATGCATTGCAGCCAGCATAAGCGGGGTCTATCACCATTCACAATCAACAAATCAAATCACTATAAAGTAAAAGGTGCTAGCTATATCACAAGATCAAGGAAGAAAAGAGAATTCCCATTCACACAAGATTACCAAAATATTACCTGCTTGTGACGATTCACCATATCAGGATCCACAGATCGCTCCAAAAGCATTGTTAAAATCTACAAAAGACGTCACAAAATCCATTCTTATCAGCATTCAGCAAGACGCGGAGACTTTCGCCAAAAGGAAAAGTCAAAAGTTCAGACAGCAAAATAAAAAAAATAACCCAGAAGAGTAATAACCAGTATCAAAAAACCAAAATCAATGGTAAAAAGAGAAGCAAGAAAGGGACCTCGATCTGGCCATTGGCAGCAGCGATATGTAACGGATACTGGGAATCATAAGTAGTTTGATGAAGGAGAGATGGGTCTCTCTCAAGCATAGCATTTACTGTGTCTAATTCACCAAGCTGCACAGAAGTGAAGAACCCATGCTCTTGACTCGCCGCGCAACTCAGTCCCTGGCCCATGATGATATATCTCTCTGAATGACCGACTCCCTCCTCTATTTAAAAAAAGGCGCGCACTTCACCCTCCGTTCACCGGAGAGAAGCTGCACCGCTACCTAACCGCCACCTTCCCTGACGAGAGGCAGCTCTGTTCTCACGAACTCGGGTTTGCTGAAAAGTAGTTATTGGGCACAAAACAAAACTTGGTCTCTTTAAGCAAGTCTAGAGAGAGGAAGGGGGTTGTAGTTGTACGAATAGTATTGTCATTATTATTATATTTTTTATAGAGAGAGAAAGTCTTTGCATTGGAGTGTGGAGCTGCCCGGGAGCTGACCGTGTCAGGGAGGAGAGGGCGCGTAAGTGAAAGTGTGGGCAGCATTTAGGTCTTTGTCCGGGCAGTTTGATTGATAGATTCCGTAAACAGTAAATTTTGGCTAGCTGGGCCTTCTCTCCTTTGAAAGAGTCCTTTTCTTGTCTTAACATCCTTAGTCTTGGACTCATCTCAGCCATTCAATCCCGCGTTGGCTTCCTTTTGTCCGTAGGATTGTTAGCAAGCCAGCCAGAAATGGATTTCTCATGTTGATTAATAAATTAAACTGAGATTGAGAGTCGTTTTTAGTTGGCTACTTACTGGTTAGTATTAAATAGTTGGCTGTCTTTGTGGTAATTTTTGTTTTTTTAAGTATATTTTATTTAAAAAATATATTTTTATTATGTAAAAAACAAAGATGTAAAATTTTGAATAATTATCTTGTAAATCGTAGAGAAAGTGCTCGTGGAAATTAAGCCATGCATGTGAAGCTTGAAAGCACACACACACACACACACACACACACACACACACACACACACAATTAGTTTGCACGAGAGCATCCCGGACAAGAGCATTTCTCTTTAGAGTTACTTCACTGAGACCTTGAATTGAATCTGCGAACATTTGGAACCTGCTTTTTGATGAAATACTTAAAGCTGCGGTTTCCAAGCCAAAGCAAAGTATAATACAATGAACACAGAATTTGGAACATTGGCCTGCCATTTATACGCAATCGCCATGGAAGCATCGCACTTCCTCTTCTGATTATGGAAGCTTTGTTTGATTATCACCGAATCAATCGATATATAATCAGTTGTTAAACATTAGGAAAACCCTAGAGAGAATCTTTCCACATTATTATATATATATATACTACAAGAAATTAAGCATAGAACTGTGGTCGAGGTTGTTTTTAAAAATATTTTTCGTTCATAAATTCATTAAAATGATGTTATTATATTTTTTAAAATTATTTTTGACATCAACACATGAAAATGATCTAAGAATATCAATTTTTTAATTTAAAATAAAAAAAAGAAATTTAAGAGTATTTTTAAAACATAATATCAAGCACCCCTATAATGTACAAAAGTCAAATGCAAATAAAAAACTACGCACAAATCTTTATTGAAGAAGAGATGAAATGGGACATCAAAATAGAAGTGAACTACAAGCAAAAAGTTTCGTAGCAAATGGGTTTCCCTACAAGCATTAAAAGAACTTACCAAAAAAAAATAAAGATGTGTCAATATTCAATAATAAAAAGAGGAAAAAAAACAATCAGAAAATGAAATGGTTTTATTACGAATTCGGTCAGCCATTTTTTCTGTCTACAGATGATAATTCCTTACATAACCATACATGGACAGAGAGTGAAGAAGACAATATCATACTCTTTGGAAAGCTTCATCTCGATTTACTTGTAATTGTTATACGAGTTCAAGTTAATTCTTAGCATAATGGAACTTCTGTAAAGTGATTTGGTAACAAATATTAACGAATATATCAAGCATATTTATATTAGCCTCTCAAGTTAAGTATTGCTTTCGTCATTCAGGACGAGAATTAGCTTGGGCATGGGCTCGCTTAATCATTTTCTTTTGGATTTACGTGTCTAATCACGTATGAATTTAGGTGTCGGGGGAACGAATTTATTTATTTTTAGTAGGGTTAAGATTAGGGGGGGAAATCCAATGGTTAATTGTTGATGGATTGGGATTTTATATATATATATATATATATAGGGTCCCAGCCCCTACCACATTTCCCTGCTCTGCCATGCATAAGATTAAAAGCACATAATGAAAAAAAAATATATATGCTAATATAGGTTGTGAAATATATATTATGAAATCGGAGTACAAGAACTACAAAATGTTTTTTCATAGTTTCTTCGAGCATCAAGTGTTTTTCTTCAATTTGATAATATGAAATACATCTTTGGATTAACTTATATATTAATCAAAACTAAATATCTTTGATAAGAAAAGGGGGGGGGAAGAGACAGAACAATAAACTTGAATAATGACATTAATACGAGGGTAGTTGTAGCTTGTACGTTATGAGCAAGTTTTTGCTTCAACTTTGAAGATTCTAATATGGATTCCATCAAGAGCCCACCTAGATGACAATTTATTGGTAGATTACAGATATTTATGCTTTAGCTTTCACGGGAACATAAAGTGATGAAACTACCAAGTGCAATTTAATTAATACAATATTAATTATTCGTAGAAAAAATGGTTTGTACGCCATTCTATGGACCCGTAGATGTCAATGATACCTGGAATCGGATGTGTGTGCATCCATGAATTTATTACTCTCTAAGAGACCACTTGCCTCGTTTGTCCTGTTAATTGCAGAAAGCATATTATTTAGCGTCATGCTTCACCTCATTAAGAAACACGACAACAAGCATGGCATATATGTATGGGTCCATTTTTGAGCGATCAATCTTTCGTGAAGGGTTTGGCTGCAGGTTGGAATATATATATATATATATATATATATATATATATATATATATATATATATATATATATATATATATATATAGTTTCAGTGCGCAAAAGCTGCTTGATAATACCATTATGATACATAAAGGAGTTTTTGTTTGTATAGAACGTTTGCTATTCTGAAAATATTTAGACATTAATAAGTGAAATTTAATTAACCGGATTAGAGACAGAAAGATATTAAGCCAAATGAAAACATTAACGCACGCCGCTTGTTGCATGTTGAGTTTTGAGTTGTCCTGCTGTATTTCTTCCAAGTATTTTGGTGAGCTTTGGGAGCCAACTGTTAAGCCCAGCAATGGATGGTATGGTTCAGCTAGCAACCAGAGAAGAAGAAGAAGTCGAGAGAGAGAGAGAGAGAGAGAGAGAGAGAGAGAGTCATCTTCTGCCAAAACCTGTTACAACCCTATAAAAGCTATTCCTTCTATAATAGACTCCTGAGCTTAAGGAAATAAAGGAATAGCAACACGCGTACTTCTGATTACAGATGCAGGATTGAAAGAAATTGAAAAAAAAGTGTGGAAAAAAGTGAACGGTGCTTACATAACAATTGCCTAATTCTATAATGCTTGTGTTGTTTCAACTAATATTATGTGTCATAAAATTAATAATTAGTTAAAATCTTTAATAACCTTGACTGATGTCAAATTTGAAACTGATAATCTCTAGAGAACGAAGTCAAGGCCTGACCAACAAGTCACACCCCCTCAGGGTTCACCCTTAGTTTATGATCTAACTGTTTTGAATTTTGAACTTTCGTGGCTTTTATGAATGTTAAAGTAGTTATAGTCTCTCTAGTGATGAATTGTACGCGTAAAACAAGTTTCTCGTGAAATAAGAGACACTCTCATAGTTAAGCAAGTATTTGATTTTGTTTTATAAATGTCAAGTAGATAAAAGTTCACGCGGATGAGATATAGTTCTCTCGTGTAACGTAGTTTTCTTGAATGAATTGTTTTATGGATCTACCAATCAAAGAATATATAACTTCAAAAATATCTTGCAAATATATATAAAAAGTTTTAAGAAAAAATAATAGTACAATGTAAATGATATCATTCATCAAGTAGTATTCATTTATTTATAATGAAGAACCTCACTGCCTTTTATTTCTTTTATTGAAGATAAAGAAAGAAGAAAGGAAAGAGAGAGTGTTCAACCGTGTTTGGAGACTCGAGATTCGTTCCACATGAGCTTTTGAATAGTAAACAAGATTATATCGAGCTCAATGATAAGACAGAAAGTGAGGAGAGGAGAGAGATAGGAGGTGATGGAGCTTGGCCTGAATGACAACAAATAGAATGATCGAGCCCGGGACTTGCTTGGAATGAGTTTTATATGATACACATTACTCTTGAATAGTAAATGAGACTGTACTGAGCAAAGGGATCATAAGTTAAGAGAGAAAAGAAAGAGAGAGAGTTAGAGATTAGTTGAGTTATGGTCCAACCAAAAGTGTTATGGAGCCCAGGCTTGACCAAGCTGCTTCTTTCTTTTTCTTTTTTTGTTGTTTTATGAAATGGCTCCACCTACGGAATTAGAAGAAGAAGAGACCGTCTATAACTATAGATGTAGATTATAATATTTATAGCTATGTGATGATTGGAGCAGCGAAGTACAGGAATGTTTTTCTTTTTTCCCAAAGCATACAATTTCTCACTGGTTCAAGCATGCTGCCATGCTTTCTCTAGACATTGGGATCCTTTCAAGGGCCACATTGGAGATGTTCCTGCATCAACACAGGAAACATCAGCTTTTGTCAATGCAAGAACCGATTGGAAAGAGACTCCAGAAGGTCACATTTTCAAAGCTGGCCTTCCAGGGTTAAGGAACGAGGAGGTGAAAGTGGAGGTGAAAGAAGGTAGAATCCTGCAAATCAGTGGAGAGAGGAGCAGACAGGAGGAAAGGAATGATACGTGGCATCGACATCGAATTAAGAGGAGAAGCGGCATGTTTTACGTAGGTTAAGGTTGCCTGAGAAAGTAAAGATGGATCAAGTGAAAGCCAGAATGGAGATTGCTGTGCTTGCTGTGACCATTCCTAAGGAGGAGAAAAGAAATATCCTAATGAGATCATAGAGCATATGATAAAAAGAAATTTGAAGCTTTTATAACATTATGTACTAGCAATATAGGGTTTGTCAAGACATCGTTGTGTTGCGCATTGATTCTCTCGAGGAACATATGCATGGAGGTCCTACTAGAGGCCCATTCATTACCTGAACAATGGCAGTAGTTGCATGAAGAGTTCAAAACCTCAGGATATCAGCCAAGAGCAATTAGAGGAAGTGGGCAACTCCACTCGATGAAAAACATGCATCGATACTACCAGCCTTTTACTGATAAAAACTCCTTCACGTTTTGAAGATAGCCATTATCATATGGATTTTTGAACATGACCCTAGTGAAGCTTTCCCCTGGGTCAGGAAGATAAAATTCAAATTACACATGAGGCTATGGATATTAATCGCCAATAACAATATGGAGAAATATATATACCTGGTTGGGATTGGATGACAAGTTGAAACTCTGGGTATTTCTTCCAGTTTATCTGAAGAAGGATGCATTAATCATAAATATTTATATTGCAAAATGAACAGCGTTCTTTAGAAAGCATTTCCATGCATCAATCAGCAAATTGCGAAGTTTTAACAGAACATGTTCAACAAACAATTTACTCTCAGGTTATTTTTTCTATTTCAAACTGTTCAACAAACAGTTTGCTGTCCTTCTATCGTTGCACTTTTGAATCAGGAACTTTCTCTTTTATAGCATCACAGATGAACTTACCCATTCATCAGTCCTGATGTTGAAGCATATACAATACAGATGCCATGTGAAGAACACCACCTGCATTTACAAAACAAAAAATATTATTTATAAATGTGAAGCAGATCTTTTCATTTTCTGTTACTACAGCTTTAGGAAAATAACAGAAGGAAAAATTAGATGAAACATAGAGGAAACCTGCCATATCACTTGGAGAAGAGAGAATAACATTGTGCTAACAACCAAGCTGCCAGCTAGATCAGTCTACCAATGATCACATACATAAATGCATAAACAGTAGAGGACTAATGGCTTGCTTGAAAGAAATTTAGAATCATTGGACAATAAAACAGTAAAACTAACATCTGGTGCATGTTGACTTACCTCAAACCAAGTTCCATCTAGAATCTGGGATCCTCTGGAAACTGAATAAGGGATACAGGAATAAACAAATTAAATGAGTTTACACCCTAAACTAAGCATGCTCATCTATCTGAATTATTGATCCATGATCTATCCTTAGGGACGGTCAAAAAACTGTAATCATCATAATTTGAAACATAAAAATGTAAAGGAAAATACAAGTACAATTCCATACAAGATCAAGGAAGCATGAGCTTACACTGGGATGAGCAAACTATGTAAGAAGCCTCGGCAGTAAGGAATCCAACTAGAAGAATCATGAAGAGGACATAATTATTCTGTCCTGCACAGTATAGTGACATTTAATGATTAAAAAAGTTCCAACATGTAAAAACTAACAGATCTTTGACAAGAGAGACACAGCATGCTTATCAATTCAACAAACTGATGGATAAGTTACATTGGAAATTGTGTGGATCAGATAAGAATTACCTATACAGTTACCAAAAGCAGGACAATGGTGATCGAATCCTTTTATATATGCTTTGCAACTCTTACAATATCTCACCCTCTTGAGTAGAGCAGAACTCTGTGATAGAAAAGGCACCATCCCATTACAAAGCAACAGTAAAGCATGAATTGAGCAGGAAACATGTAGATTGAAAGTGGTGACTAAATATCAAAGTTTGAAATAAGTTAAGAGTTAGGGAAAGAAGAAGGACCAAATAAGAGCTAGGGGTCAAAAAAACCAATGAACAATAACAGTCCAAAGAATATACTGGCATGTAAATGTGAAGGAATAAATTTTAAAAGTTCAAACAAAGAAAAGCCCTTCAGCTTAATCTAGTTGAGTAATGCGTAAGTGGATGTTAATGGAGAAACTGCGAGCTCCAAATTTATATAAAGCAACACTAGTACGGATCCAAAAGAAGCAGTAAATTGTTGATGATCAAGATACATTATATTAAAAGCATTGTGTCCAGCTTTCTGCTACTTGGACCTTCCAAACCATTACATTTCCTTGAAAGCATGTTTCTGTCTGCATTTAGAGGCAAATATAAATGAATGAATAAAAAAAAAAATGCTATCACATCTCCTTTTGAGTTATTGAGATTTAAACATAAAAATAAACGGGATAAGAGTAGCTAAGACAGACATGGTAACAGAAATCCTAATGAATTCAAGATTATAAAATAAAATAAAATGAAATTGCAAGTAGCCTATATAATATACCCCTTGTTCTCCAAAGTATGTAAGAAAAAAAATGATCTCCATTTAGGTGAAGTTCCTTTCATTTGTAGTTCAGTTAAAGCTTATAACCTCATAATGAGCTTCAACTCCGAAAGCTTTAGTTTCAATGAGCTTGTTTGCATCTGAAGATCCATGAGTTACCAAACCCGGATCACTTGATAGGATACTGTGATTAAGACACAGCTTGATGATCAGATGACCAGAAAAAACTTCAGATAGAAAATTTCTTCCCCTGTCCCAGACAAATGTAAGAGGTGAAACTATGCAAAGGATAGAGAGAGAAAAAACAACCTACATACACCAAGAAAAAGCAGGGTAACCTCTATGTTGAACACAATATTGATGAAATATGGAATGGCTGTGAAACAAGGAAAACAATGAAGTCATAAATTTGCAAGAATCAGCTAACGATTTTAAGAGTTAGTTTCAGTAAATATATAATTGGATTTATTCCCAGACAATCACCACTATTAGTTCATATACATCAATTATCCCATTTGTAGCACTTCATATGGCAGGCCTAGTCATAAGCATGCACCTGAACCCCACGTCCCTGACTTTTCCCAAAAAAAAATGCAATTTTTCCCTAAATACAGCAGATAGTCACTTGGTCAAACTTTAGAATCCAAATCTTTATAGAGTTAAGATAAGTTATAACATTTATGTAGGCTTAGAAAGCCTCCCTCGATGAAGTGAAGTTAACAACAGAAATTCTGGAGCTTTTGGCTTAAATTACAGTCCTAACTCCAGCCATGATGCAAGTGGAACATTCAGCCATCCTTCACGGTGAAACCTAGCGAGTTGCCTTTTTTTACCCCAAACCTTGAATACATTCCTGTTAAAGTTATATTACATTTTCTATCCTAAAAAATCTAGAGATGTTTCCTTTAAAAACCCTAAACTTGCTACTCACATTACCAAAGTTGCTGCTGTGAACCGCCCCTGAACTTGATGGTTCTGATATTAAACATCTTCCATCTTTAGCTCATATAAACCCCAGTCCCTTACACATTCCAACACCATTCAGCTTTTATAAAAAAAACATCATCCTTCAGCTCTCTACATAAATTTTTGACATAAAATAAATTTCTCCAAGTTGCCTAAACCCAAAAACCAAATAATGAGACTCAATTGATTTAAAAACAATTGTGCCTGTGCAGATATCAGTTCTTTCACTATAAAGGGGATATAGCATACAACCACGACAAAAATCTTGCTTCAACAATTCAAAATCAAAAACCCCAGAAATTATGAACAAGTAATGAAACAAAGAAAAGGTAGAAACACAATCACCTTGTCTAACAATTAAGATATAGACAGCCCAAATAAAGATTAGATTAAAGAGAACGAGAGCTGGAGCGGATGCGTACACACCAACAATCCGCCTACACCATCTCCCTAGCCCCAAAACAAACACTAGCACCACGACTGTCAAAAACCTAACAAGATGTCAAATTTTCAAGTAAAATAAAATAAAAAAATCCATGCAACGGTAAATACGTGAAGAGAGAGACCTGAGAGTGTCAGTTGAATGAGTAGAGAGGAAGCAGGGAAGAAATGGGGAACTAAAGTCAGAGCAAAATGAGTAAGCAAAACCAAAATGCACGAAACTGTGCATCGCCCAATTCGTTTGAAGCAACTTGCTAACACCTTTCTTTGATCCTGAATTTGATGCATTTCTGCTTCGCTTGATTTATTTTACATTTTCTTTTTCCTCCCCTAACTCTTTGATTCTTTTTGCTGCTGGTTTCATGTAAGCTTGTGGCTGCCCATATGAACAGGGCCCATGGACTCTATGCCCCCGTATTAACACGTCAAAATAATATATAAAAAATAAAATATACAAACTATTTATTTTAATTTTTTAAAGAGCACGCATGAGGATCTCGGAATGGTAGCCGTGGGCGTGTAAAGTTCTTCACCAAATCTGATCCAATTGATCGGATAATGATTGTGACTGTTCAGATCTGAAATGGACAGCATGGAAAACTTACTTCGCGTGATGAAATTGATACAAAGTTTAATACTGTTCTTTTATTTATAAAAAATATATTTTAATATTGTAAATGTATTTTAGAATATTGTGTTTTTTTTAATTAGTAAAGAAAGATATGTTGTTTACACACACAAAAAATATTTTTTACTTTGAATTAAAAAAAATGGTGTTTTTAGATAATTTTCATAGGCTGATATCAAAAATAATTTTTTTTAAATAAAAAAATATTATTTTAATGCATTTTCAAATGAAAAACACATTCAAAATCAATTTCAACCACACTTTCAAACAGATATAAAATGTTATTTATATCACAGGTAGGATTTTAAGTAAATTTTTAATGTGAAAAAAGAAATAGTGTTATTGATATGCTTTCATGAGTTATATTATTTTAATTGAAATAAAAATCATAAATAAAACAAGATATATGAAATGATAAGTCCAAAAAAACATATTCAAGTAAAAACTAATCTTTATACTAAAGATTAAAAAAACCGTATGTTTGAATGTTTTACACCAACTATCATTTTATTTTAAATCTTTTCATTCATTTTATCTTGACAACTAAATATTGTTGTTAATAACAAATGATTTCTGTTTCTATGAGATCTTCATATAAATACAATTAATTCCTAAGAGGAAATAAATTATTATAAATCAAATTAATCTCTTCAAAATATCATAAAACTTTAAAAATAAAAAAAATCAATAGTTAAATAGAAATAATTAATTAAAAGAGATAAAAATATATTGAGAAAAGGCAAAAAAGAAAAAGAAAAAAGTTAAGAATTGGTGAGTCATGTTGGATCATTAATCAAACGTTAGGTTTATATGAGAATAATTATGTGTTGTGGATTGTCAAATAAAATGAATCCTAATTAAAAATGATCTACTAAGTTTTTTCAGGCAATTGGCTTTTTGTTGTATCTAATAGGATGTGGATCTTTAATATGTAGAGATTAAATGATTATTTCTATTTTATTGATGGGCTAAAATAGGAATACCAAAAGTAGAAATATCAAGGGGTGGGAATGTCAAAAGACATGAATACCAAATGATAACTTTTTACCTATATATATGAATCATATGGTCATGGTCCCCAGATTACACGTCCTGCTTTATTTTCATTCTAACATCTCATCATCATAGAGAAAATAAGATTACAGTAATGGCTCTCAAAAGAACAACGTATTAATTTGGAAGGTCATTTGTACGACTCAAAAGAGTGACTTTCGAATATGGATTCAGGTACGCTTCCGCTTAATTGTTTATGCGTTCTTGATAATTCAACATCAATAATTTCTATATGTTATGAAATTATAGTCCTAACGAGTGGTATCAGAGCCACTTTATGTTGAATTATTAAGAAACTAAAATAAACACTCATTAAAGATTTACTGGCAGCCGGTTGTAGGCTGCTAGTGTTATGGTTAAGAAAATAAAGTGGCAGCCCGTAGGCTGCCAGTATGTTTGTGTGTGTGTCTATATATATATATATATATATATAATCAGTTTTGGTTGGCAAAGCCAACGCTGGTGAGGAAATTTAACGAGCGCTGGCAAATTCAACTGGCAGCCCGTAGGTTGCCAGTGTAAGAAAAAAATCAGCGTTGGTAAGCCAGTGCTGGTGAAGGAATTCACTTGCAGCCCTTAGGCTACCAGTGACCAGTGCTAGCAATGGCCAGAAAGAAAAGAAAAAAAAAAAGAAGGAAAACTAGAATGATTGCATTGACATAATTAAGGGGCTATTGTTACAAATCTTTTATAACAGTTGTCAATGGTTGCAACAATAATTCATTTCTTAGGGGTTGTAACCATTGGGGTTACCTTTTCACAGCCCTAACGAGCCTGTGGCAACTGTCTTTGGAACTATAGGTTTCAACCCACAACAAATAAACAAGAGTTATGGGCTTTAGGCCCATATAAAATATTTTGTATTGTGAGCTTCGGCTCATAGCAAGTTTTACCTCACATCTAGATTATTTGATCCAGAGCTATTGGTTTAGGATCCGAGTTGGCCCGACCCAGTTTAGTTGTGCAGGACAATAGCCAAAGTCAACAATTTACTGTGAACGTTGACTTTGTTAAAAAAAATGGTGCAAATTTATTTTTCAAATATTGGTATGTTTATATATATATATTGCAATGAATTAATTAAACTAATATGTCACCAAAGTGACCTCTCTTATGGACATTAATTTCATTTTGAAATAAAAATGGTTATGTGTATGCAATTTATGTTAATATTGACCGGCCCAAAGAAATGTCAATATTTAAAGGAAAAGCATGTGCACATGTGGTAATTAATATGTTGTTATTATTTAGTTTTACATGTGAATAATTAATCAGTCCAAAGGACCATTTATTTTGACATGTTATTATCAATGTTTGATTACTACATTAAGATATCACTTACAAATTAATTTTTTATCCAAAGATAAACAATTAATGGAGTGCTTGATAGCTTAAGATGGGATTTACCTTTATTTGAATTATTTTTGCTCTTAAGATAAGTCTTATACATGAGCTCGTTTTCATTGTTGTTGTTCTCTTTTAAGCTATTAATCCTGTTAATATTACTATCACTATCAACTTTATTCCTATGTTTAATGGCTCTAACTTCAAGTCTTGGAAAGATAATCTTTTGATTGTTCTTAGAGTTATGTATTTCAACCTTGCATGAAAGATTGATTCTCCCCCATCTCTTACCGATGAATATACCTCTAATGAAAAGAGAGATATGGAAAGGTGTAAGAAATCAAATAGTATATGTATGATGATCATGAAGAGAGCAATTCCAGAAGCATTCAGGGGCACAATGTCTGAGCAAATCACTACGGCTAAGGCATTCCTTGCCAATATTGAAAAGAGATTTGTCAAGAACGAAAATAATGAAATAAGTATGTTATTGAAAAGTCTTATTTGAATGAAGTATAAGGGCAAAGGTAATGTAAGGGATTACATCTTAAAGATGTCTCATCTTGCTTCCAAGTTAAAAGCATTTCATCTTGAACTCTCTGAGGACTTGCTTAGTGCAATTGGTTTTAATATCTCTTCCAGCACAATTTAACCAGTTTAAGGTGGGCTACAATTGTCAGAAAAAGACTTGGTCTCTGAATGAGCTCATCTCACACTATGTTCAGGAAGAGGAAAGACTTAAGCAAGATAAGATGGATAGTGCTCACTTAGCCTCTATCTTTAAAGACAATGGAAGGAAAAGAAAGAACAAAATGGAAGTTGCGGGTATAGTACCTCAAAAGAAACAATTAACAAAATCACATGATTCAGTAGATACTAGTTGTTTCTTTTATGGTGTTAGAAGGGCATAAAAAGAAGCACCAACTATCATGCTTAACGTGCTAAGAAATGCCTGCTTCTTGCTTCGGTTTGTTCTGAAGTTAATTTAACTTTGGTACCTAGACACACATGGTGGTTAGATTTTGATGCAATAACTCATATTAGTGTGTCTATGTAGGGTTGTCTGAGTTGTTGAAAGTCAAATGATATTGAAAGATACATATATGTAGGCGATGGCAAGACGATTCAAGTTGAGGCAATTGGAAAATTTAGATTATTGTTAAAGACTGAACTTTATTTGGATCTTGATGAAACTTTTATTATATTGTCTTTTAGACGGAATTTGATTTTTATTTCTGCTTTGGACAAATTTGGTTACTCTTGTGTCATTCGAGAATGGAAAATGTAGTTTGTTTTATAATTCAAATTAGCTGGTTTTGGTTCTTTATCTGGTTACAATAATTTCTATTTGATCAATAACATTGTTTCATTTAATGAATCCCTACAATTAAATACACGAGGTACCAAGAGAAAATTCACTAGCAAGAATTCAGGTGTATCATGACACAAAAGATTAGGTCATATCTCTAAAAGGAGAACAAAGAGACTTGTGTCAGATGAAATTCTTGATCCCTTAGATTTCATATCCCTTAGTCATTCTACTTTACCAGAATCACTATGGGGAGAAGCACTTAAGATTGCAACATATATCTTTAATCGAGTTCACACTAAAACCACTACCAAAATCTCTTATGAACTTTGAACATTGAACATGTAAGAAACCTAATCTAAAACACTTGTATGTTTGGGGATGTCCAACTGAGATAAGACCTTATAGGCCTAATGAAAAGAAATTAGACTCTAGGATGGTAAGTTGTTATTTTATTGGATACTCAGAAAGATCCAAGAGATATAAATTTTATGATCCCATAACTAAGTCAATTTTCGAGATGAGAAATGCCCAATTCTTTGAGCATGTCAAGTTTGCGGGAGGTGATAAAGATAGAGACTTTGTACTTGAAGAGGAATACATTGATATTAAGTATTATTAGCATTTGTTAAGATTCCAAATCTGACCTTGTTCAAGACATCATGAATCAAGACTATCGAAAAACCTCATATTCAAGAAATTATTCTAGAAGAACAACCTCTAACACCTCAAGAATCTATGTCATTAAGAAAATCTACTAGAGAGAAGAGAGGTGCAATATCAGATGATTACATTGTATTTCTCCAAGAACATGAGGTAAATATTGGAGTGATGGAAGATGATCTTATCAACTTCCATCAAGCCATTGGAAGTTCTAACTCTCAAAAATGGATTTATGCTATGAATGAGGAGATTAAGTCCATGAAAGACAATAATATATGGGATCTTGTCCCATTACCTGAAGGTGTGAAATCTATTGGTTGCAAATGAATATTTAAGACCAAAAGGGATTTGAAAGGTAATGTGGAGAAGTACAAGGCACGTCTTGTTGTAAAGAGCTTTACATAGAAAGAAGGCATCGACTATAAAGAGACTTCTCTTTGATATTTTTGAAAGACTTTTTTAGAATTATAATGGTATTGGTGACACATTTCAATCTTAAGTTACATCAAATGGATGTAAAGACAACATTTCTCAAAAATAACATTAATGAGACGATCTATATGTTGCAACCAGAAAACTTTGTGTCTAAAGACCCAAATAATATGGTTTGCAAACTTAAGAATTCCATCTATAGACTTAAACAAGTATCTCAACAATGGTATTTCAAGTTTCATCAAGTGAACATCTCGTTCGGTTTTGAGATGCATTTGGTCGATGATTGTATATACAATAAGCTTTATGGGAGCAAACATATTTTTATAGTTTTATATGTCGATGACATCTTGTTTGCCAGCAGCGATATAGGCTTATTGCATGAAATCAAGAAATTTCTAGCTAAGAATTTTGAGATGAAAGATCTTGGTGAGACCTCTTTTGTATTAGGCATTCAGATACACCAACATCGCTCTCGAGGTATTCTTGGATTGTCACAAAAGAGCTATATGGAAAAGGTTTTGAAGAGATATGACATGTAAGATTGTAGACTGGGAGATATCCTTGTTGCTAAGGGATAGAAATTTAGTCTCAATCAGTGCCCTAAAAATGATTTTAAGAAGAAAAAATATATACAAAATATTTCCTATACTTCAGTAGTAAGGAGTCTAATATATGCTCAAGTTTGTACGTATATCTGGATATTGCATACATCATTGGGATATGGGTAGATATTTAAGCAATTCAGGAATAGATCATTAGAAAACAGTTAAACGGGTCTTGTGGTACTTACAAAGAATAAAAAACTACATGCTGGCTAAGTCAGAGATCATTGGGTATATCGACTCTGATTTTACTGAATGCCAAGATAGTATAAAATCTACATCGAGTTATCTTTACATGCTAGCTGGAGGTGTTGTCTCCTGGAAGAGTATTAAACAATCACTTATAGCCTCTTCCACCATTGCAGCAGAGTTCATAGCATGTTATGAGGCATCCAATCATATAGTATGGCTGGGAAATAGCTCATCCAAGTTGAAGCACATAGACATTAAGTTTCTAGTTGTTAAAAGAAAGAGTTCAGAGTGAACAATTGTCTTTAGAGCATATTAGTACAAACTTCATGGTTGTGGATTCACTTACTAAGGGATTATCACCCAAAAAATGTCATAACCATACTGCTCGTATAGGTGTTTTGGTAATTGATATACTCAGTTTTAAAGGGAGTTTGTAATTTTAGATGCTTTTATAATATAGATATATTTTCAGTTTATGGACATTTATGAGGTTATTTTCTGCTTGGTTTAATTTACACTCTGATTTTAGTATGATTTGATCTCACTAAAGTTTAAGGGTGGACGAGTTGGAAATAGACATGTTAAGATCATATTGCATGAAATTTTCATGCCACACATCCACATCATGATCCATATCATTTATTTATATTGGCATGCGTGACCTTTGATAGGTTGAGTTATGATATATGTAACAAAGACTGCTTTAATCCTATGCTGATATGATTACTAGATCAGATTGATTATAGATACATTTGCTAATGACAACAAAGATTGAGCTCATTTTGATTATTTTTGCAAAACATAATTATAAGGTTATACATTTAGACCAAGTGGGAAATTGTTGGATCATAAATCCAACGATGAGTTTATATAAGAATAATTATGTATTTATGCACTGTCAAATAAAATGAAACCTAATTAAAAATGATTTGCTAGGTTTTTTTAGGCAATTGGTTTTTTGGTGTATCTAATAGGGTATGGACCTTTAATATGTGGAGATTAGAGGATTATTTCTATTTTAGTTGTTATTTCTATTTTAGTGATGGGCTAAAATAAAAATATCAAAAGATAGGAATATCAAAGGGTGAGAATGCCAAAAGACATAAATACCAAAGGGTAACTTGTTACCTATATATATGATCATAGTCCTTAGATCACACGTCATGCTTCATTCTCGTCATGTCATCTTATTATCAGAGAGAAAATAAGGTTATAGTAGAGATAATCAAATGGCTCTCAAAAGAAGAACATGTTAATTTAGAAGGTCATCCATACGACTCAAGAGAGCGACTTTCGGATATGGATTCAGGTACGCTTCCGCTTAATTGTTTATGCGTTCTTGATAATTCGACATGAATAATTTCTATATATTATGAAATTCCAGTCCTAACAAGTCAAGCCCATACCTGGTTTTATTTTCATAACATGTCATCGTTTCATGTATTTTTTTTAAAAAGACATATGTCATGTCACTTTTCACTACAAACAACCTTTTATTGGATGGTTTTTTTTCCAGTCACATTTAGTAATTGAAACATCAAGATTCATGTTTTTGGATCTTATAGCTTAATTTTAGCTCCTTTTACCATAAAAAAATCCTCAAAAAAGACTATATAAACTTTAAAAACTACTTATTAATCTTAAAACATTAAACAATCATTCTAGAAAACTAAAATCAACCAAATTAAGATAAGTCAAACTAAACTTGATCAAATTTTCTCATCATATCTAAAGAGAAAATCATTTTCATTGAATTCCTCTAGAGAGAGAGAGAAACTAATTAATACAAAGATTCTATTTTTAGACGGTTATAATGTGGTCAATCAAAATATTCTAATCGGGTTTTTTTTTAATGGTTTGGTTTTTCTCGATTATTTTTTTGGTTTTTTTGGTTTAATCTATTTTTTTCTCACCCCTACTTTTCACTACAATTTAAACACTTATCTTGTAGAACTGGTCACGAAAAGGTTAAATAAAAAAATTAATGATAAAATTAAAAAATGGAATAAGAAAAAAACTTCACTTTTCAAAAAAAAAGCAAATGAAATAAAACTCACTCTTCTAGTTGTATTGATAATTATATATATAAAAATGGTCATTTGAAATTCAAATGAAATAAAACACTTATCTTGTAGAATTGGTCACAAAAAGGTTAAATAAAAAATTAAAGATAAAATTAAAAAATGGAATAAGAAAAAAACTTCACTTTTCAAATAAAGAAGCAAATGAAATAAAACTCACTCTTCTAGTTGTATTCATAATTATATATATAAAAATGGTCATTTGAAATTCAAAAATACATTTTCACTCACTATTATTAAACCTAGCACTAGCATGGTAGGTTGACTTGATAACCAAAAGACTTGTCTTTGTGAACTAGTTAACCAAGTTAAAAATTATTGTTTTTTTAATAAAAAAAATATTTCAGTTAGATATTTTTTTTTTAAAAAAAAATGATTGACTCATTACATTGTACTTCAAAAAAAATGTCCCCAATCATAGCTAATTGATATTTTGTTTTTAAATGTATTAAATTAAATTTACTGTGCATGTTTTTCTTATAAAGACATCGTTATTAGTTTTAGAATGACAAATGAATCATATAAAAATAAAAATCTACCTTGAAGATCCGTTCAATAGATGTTTTTTAGGAATAAAAATATAAATTCACTAATATATTCAACAATGATTCATGTCTATTGTATATATTTTTATATAAATTTATTTTATAAAAATAAATAGAAAAAAAGTGAAAAACAATTCCGAACATCAACCATAACATGATTTTTGAAAAGCAACAATGGTTGTTTGAATGGAAAAGATCAAAGTGTAAAAATAAAGGGCGTTGATGATTTTTTCCTGTTCAGAGGAGCAGCGAAGCATGCTTTCATTTTCAAATCACACACACACACACACATACATACATACATACATACATACATCCAATGATAATAAAATTGCTGCTTATATCTCGACTTAGCTGTCCATGACGGCGGGTCACATGCGCCGGCTGAAATTGTGCTGCTGGTCCTAAAGGAACGCGACGGCGCATATTATATGATGTATGTATATATACGCGTGTGTGGCTGTCAGTGCTCTTTAATTCCTTCTCTTGATTCCAGATATTCATTTGTTTTATATTATTCGACATGAGTCGGGTCACAATGTTTACAAGTGTTTCGCAAGTTATTTTATTATAATAATTAAAGAGTATTTCTTTTTTATTAAAATTCATTAATCTCCTATCTCATTTGAATAATCATACTTCTCTTAAATATATTTGAATATTTATAAAATTATTTAACAGCAACATATCTATAGTAAACCATGTACACATTCACACACACATATATGCTCTGAAATATGTATTAATGGTAATTATTTACTTGGCTAAGTATTAAGTATGTGTTTTTATGTGAGTATACCTCATCCCTCGGAAAATATAATCTGTGAAGTCAGACGAGCGAGTAAAACTTCAGTTATCTCATGTTCTTATAAGGGTGTACACCATGACTCGAACTCGAGACATGTTGTGCAGATCACAAATCCTGTGTCATCATATCTTGTCCATTGAGGACAAGTGGTTGTATAAAACTCACTTGAGACCTACTGTGTAGATCGCAAACTTTTTGCCCCAAAAAATGTGTTATTTATGCAACATAAGATGATGAATGGATTTATAAGAAAATAAATAGCACATTTATATATAACATATTTTGTATATATTTTTATTGTATAAAATGATTCATATTCTAGGTTCAAACCTCCTTTTCAAAGTGAGAAAAAAAAAGAATCTCTTGCAATTATATAATATCATAATGATTTATGGTTGTGATTGCCTCCAAAAAAATCAATATAAATATAGAACTTATTAGAATTTATGGTTGTAATTTCTTTTTTTAATTAAATTATCAATCAGGTCTTCATATTCAGTTCTTGACATTTCTCGTCATCTTAAGCAAATTGCTTAATCAATGGTCCTAGATGGTTAGCAGTGTCGAGCACACCATGTTTTGTTTATAGAAATATCGAGACTTGCTTGCAATTTATGAAATGTGATTCTTATTTTATAAATTTATTAGCTAATGAATCACCAATCATAAGTTGTCACGTTATCAATAATAAAAAAATATTCTAGCATTATTATTTACTATGTTCTTGATGCACATTAAATTTCTAATAAACCAATCATTCTATTGTAAGTTATTCAGATTATATGAGTTTGGATTCATTCTTTTCCTTTTCTTTTCTTATATGTTTTTTTTTAAAATAATTTTCTAAGTTTATGTTTTAATTAATAACTATTATTTGTGACTTTTGGCTTATTTAATATTTTTAAATGGTGATTATTTTTGCTGAAGTTAGTATGATTCATATATATGTTTTTATATATTTTATAATAAATAAACTCATTTCTTAAAATAAAAATGTTCATTTTTTTATAATAATTTTAATACGCGCAATCTTGCATAATATTTATTATTATTATTTTATTCAAAAAATTTATGTATGTTGATTTCTATTACAAATTGATTTTAATAAATAAATTCATTGAACAAAATCAAGTAAATGATTTGTGTTATAATATCTCAATATATATATATAATGACTTGTGTTATAATGACGGCTCAATATACATGTATCCTGTACTTATCTCATGTAATTGCCAAAGATAATATTGTTTTTTGCTTTTCTAAGGCTACTTTTATTTTTATAGTAATTTATTAAAAAATCATAATTAACTTTTCTTCTTCTTCAAGCTAACAAAATTTGATCAGCCGACCGCATCGCGCAGTTCACAAAAATCTAGAATGAAGCTTTATGGATTACATAAGATTCCAGTCACCACCACCACCACCACCACCACCACCACCACCTTCTTGCAATAATAATATCTGGAGTTTCCCCCACCCCACCCTCTCACCTTGCATTTCCAATTTTGAAGAATCGCTTTAAATTAAATTATTGTGAAAAAAACTTTTCTTATCTCACCTATCGTCACGCCGCCGTATAAAACAACAGTCACTGTCACCTCTCTAAGCTCTCTTACCTTGTATGTGTTTCTCTTGACGCTTGTTTAACCGAATTTACCTTCCCTCGTTTTTCTTTTTTCTTTTCTTTTTTTTGGTAAAAATGGAAAAATAAAATAAATACGCCGCCGGCCCTGTCAGTACAAGCTGACTCGCCAAGCCAGCAAACCCCCACTCACCACATTTGAGTCATTTGACAGATTTGACCGTATCCATATCCTTTAAACCCAACCCAACCCAACCCAACCCCGGCTTAGCTCACACAAGCCGCGCCAAAAGAGAAAAAAAAAAGAGAGGCTCTCTCTCCCCTGTGATTGACTGACGACTATGGGTATTGGTCTCTACTAATATTTCAGTAATCCGGTTGAGCAGGGCAGAGGAGTATCGTCTGGTAGCAAGGTGTGTGCAGTGAGAGATCTGGTTCGTTTTGTTATCTGGGTTATAGTAATGGAGGAGGAGAACGGAGGTGTGGTAGTGCAAAGTCTGATAGAGACAGTGAACGAGATAGCTTCGATCTCAGATTACAGATGCGCGGTCAAGAAGCAGTATTGCAATCTAGCTAGGAGGTTGAAGTTATTGACACCAATGTTGGAAGAGATTAGAGACAGCAAAGACTCCATCATCCCTCAACAAACTCTCAAAGCTCTTGTTTTCCTCAAACAAGCTTTGGATTCCGCTAAAGATTTGCTTAAATTTGGTAGTGAAGGAAGCAAGATTTACATGGTCTGTATTCCCCCTTCTCTTCTCTGTTTTTTTCTTAATTATTCCTTCTCATTTTCTATATATATAGGATAGAAAAATCTATCGATACTGATGCGGATTTTGCATATGATCGCGCGGAATGAAGAAAAAGGATCCGTATAGCCGGCGACTCCATACAGTCAGTCTGTTTTTTCTTAATAAAAAAGTGTTATGGATTTTTGGGAAGTAGATGTCTGTTGTTTTTGTTAAAATTGATGTTTGTTTATCTTAGATTCCATCGAGATGCATTTATTCGAGTCCGAGTTATTGACTTTGTCTCTTCTTATGTCCTGTTAAACCGGCTTTGTCCCTATTGATTCTGTACCTGGTGAGGAAGTTGCAAGGATGAATTCATGGGCTGCAACAACAACGAAGAAACATTAATCTGTTGTGTAGCTAGACAGTTTTTGTATAGACCCTATTGATGTGACCTTGATTTCTTTTTGTGGAGCTGTTTCATGGGGTTTTGGATTTTGATCATGAGTACAACTAAGATGAATCTTCTGATACCGCATAAACTACAGAGTACAGAATTGATTTTGTTTTTTTGGCAAATTATTGTGCTGGACCCTTGTTCTCAAGGTCTCTGAACTCAGTTTATGTTATGCTACAAAATCTCGCTAATCATTCGCCGCTGGGACTTTGATACGGGGGTCATAGACAATTTGTCACGCAGGAAAAATAAATTAATAGAAAAGGGGAGCTAGAAATTGTCAACCATGAAAGAAAACTCTGCGGCATTTCTAAATATGAATGTTTTATGCTAGTCTATGTTTCTTTTCCCTTGACAACTGCTTTGTATCAAAATATTCAGCAGAAACGTGTCTAAAAATTTTA